>OW240924.1:20859305-21155756 GCA_933207985.1 Pelobates cultripes
ATACACAGGGCAGTGTGAAGCAGTGCATGATAGTGTCACTGCCTAGCACTAGCTCATCTTATTCATGTTGCTCGTAGTAGAACCAGTGATATTAACAATTAATAATGAACTAGCTATTTATATTTTAGTTATAATGCATCTCTACACATGGATTCTACCCAGCACCTTTTATAAAGTATTGTTTATTGACAACCCTGTTCAGTGTGCTGTATATTCTACACATGTATGTGTTGCTATATGAGCTCCCAACTCTAATTGCAGACAGTTATTGAATAGAGACGTCTCTGCCTGACCACAAAGCAGTCATCTATCTTGTGGATGCTACACTAACTGTGATACAGTTATATCACGTATTTGTTTACCAACATACACAGGGCAGTGTGAAGCAGTGCATGATAGTGTCACTGCCTAGCACTAGCTCATCTTATTCATGTTGCTCGTAGTAGAACCAGTGATATTAACAATTAATAATGAACTAGCTATTTATATTTTAGTTATAATGCATCTCTACACATGGATTCTACCCAGCCTTGCAAGACAGGGAGGTCACCAGCTATGCAGGCCCACAACTATGGGGATTGTGGCCAACCATTTGGCCCCTGAGCTATGGGGATTGAGGCATGTGACCTTCGAGCCCCAGGAGATTGTAGCCAGTGATGTGATCCCTAAGCCATAAATTTTGTCCCTGGATGTGCAGCCACGGAGCCACATGGTTGGTAGGCACCTGTGTGGGCAGTGTGGCCCCTGAGCTACTGAGATCGTAGCTAGCCTGTGCTCTATTACCTGCAGGGATTGTTGCCACCTGTGAGGGCCCTGTCCATGGTAATTTTTGCCAGTTGTGCAGCCACTGAGCCACAGGGATTGTGGTCAGCAATGTCACCCATGAGTCAATTAAATTGTAGACAGTCTGTGGTAAAGTACCTATAGGATTATTGTCAGCTGTGGATCCCCTGCGCTACTTGTATTGACTCCAGCCATGGCCCATGAGGCCAATAAGTCACAGGGATTATTGTCAGCTGTTTAGCCTCTGAACTACTGTGATGGTTACCAGTCGGGTAGCCAATACGTTTCTATATCTGTAATTAACAGAGGCCATATGCAGTTATAATAAGAAGGGACAATTCAAATTTGACAAATTATAAACCAGTTGACATGTTATTTCATATCATTGCACGTGCACCATACATAATTGTTCTCTCTAAGCTTATGTCTGTTTATTTGTAACTGTATCTTCATATCAGATGGGAGGGTATATTAAGGCATATTTATATATTACAAGTGGTGGGATGGGAAAAAAGAGTTCCGGTTACTTCGAATAAAGAGAATAACCTCTTTCTTAGCTCTAATTAATGCAGTGTATTAAAATGGCCTGTGTCTGTAACTGATGTATTCTCTCTACCTCTTGCATTAAAGGAACACTATAGTCACCTAAATTACTTTAGCTAAATTAAGCAGTTTTAGTGTATAGATCATTCCCCTGCAATTTCACTGCTCAATTCACTGTCATTTAGGAGTTAAATCACTTTGTTTCTGTTTATGCAGCCCTAGCCACACCTCCCCTGGCTATGATTGACACAACCTGCATGAAAAAAAAAACTGGTTTCACTTTCAAACAGATGTGATTTACCTTAAATAATTGTATCTTAATCTCTAAATTGAACTTTAATCACATACAGGAGGCTCTTGCAGGGTCTAGCAAGCTATTAACATAGCAGGGGATAAGAAAATCTTAATTAAACAGAACTTGCAATAAAGAAAGCCTAAATAGGGCTCTCTTTACAGGAAGTGTTTATGGAAGGCTGTGCAAGTCACATGCAGGGAGGTGTGACTAGGGTTCATAAACAAAGGGATTTAGCCCCTAAATGGCAGAGGATTGAGCAGCGAGGCTGCAGGGGCATGTTCTATACACCAAAACTGCTTCATTAAACTAAAGTTGTTCAGGTGACTATAGTGTCCCTTTAATACCATTCATGGTGGATTATGGGAATTGTAGTCCAGTTTCAGTCAGTCCCTAGAACAGTTTTCATTGAGTTAAATAACTTTTTGTTTCTGTGTCTATAGCCCTACCACACACCCTGCATGGGGGGGGACAAAAAGATTTAATTTTCAATCAGATGTTCTTGCTTTAGAAGTGTTTGTCTCCTGCTCTGTAACTTGACCTTTAATCACACACACACGAGAGGGTGCTGCAAGGTCTTGCAAGCTATTAACACAGCAGGGGGATAAATTCTCAATTAAACAGACTGTGCAGTAAAGGAAGTGTTTGGGGAGGCTGTGCCCATGCAGGGAGGTGTGACTAGGGCTACATTAAAAAAAGCTATTTTTAACTCATAAATGGCAGAGAATTTAGTAGTGAGCCTGCAGGGTTATGATTGTACACCAAAACTGCTTCATTGAGCTAAACTTGCTTTGGTGACGAAAGAGTCCTGTTAAAGGGACACTTCACTGCCCAAATACAAAATAAATAAGAGTCACTGCTTAGTAGACATACCTACAATGAATCCATGCTTGCATTAAATTATGAATCTTTTCATTGGGGCAAATCAGGGCTGCATAAATTAGCTGAGATCATCCATTGAGCGCACTTGGCAAATGAGAGTGCCTCTGCTTTGTGCTCTGTAGAGCAATCAGGCCTCAACTGTAGAAGCCTGGGTGTTAGGGATGAAACTTGGGCACACAGCAGGACAATGAGCTTTTGAGGAAAATCCAGAGTACATTGACTTGGCCCTTATGCCATTACTGCTTCAGCAAGCTCAAGTGGTTTCTGTGTTTAGACTCTTTATGTGGACTGCACTGGCAATATCTCTGCATTTTTTCTTTTATCCATTGTAGCTGTCAAGTAAGATTATACCCCTTTCTGATCCAAATTGTAAATGTTTTTTTTTGTTTTTTTTAAAAAATAGTTTATGCTCCCCTTTTGCTGCTCTATACATCTACCCTTACCTAACTTTTGCTCATTTCTCGTTTTCCAGCATATGGTTATGAACTTTAGAGTATCGGAACTACAAGTTCTACTGAGTTTTGCTGGCCGGAACAAGACTGGAAGAAAGCAGGAGATTCTCGCTAAAGCTCTTCAACTTGTCAGATACGGCTGTAATCCAACAGTGCAAATGAAGATCAAAGAACTGTACCGGAGACGGTACCCTCGCAAGATCCTAAACACAGCTGGCTTACCCATGTTACACATACAAACAGGTGCCCTGACATCTACCAGCTCATTGACACAAAGCTCAGTGTGCCACCTGGCGTATGATGCCAGTTCCAATTCAAACACCGTTACCTCCTCCATGTTGCCTCCAGTTCCCATGATGGGTCCTAAGCACGAAACAGATATCCAGCATCTCTCACCAGCTATTCACCCGCTGCATCCTGATGTTAAGATGAAACGTCTTCCATTTTATGAGGTCTATGATGAGCTCATTAAACCCACCACATTGGGTGAGTGTTCCACCGCAACGAGCTGGTCTTATGTGCCTATAATAGGATGTATTTTTCCCTTGTAGGCCCCATGATGCTTAAAAGGACATTCTGTGCACCATAACAACTTCATTAGAATGTAGTTATTATTGTTCAAGGTCGACTCTGGGTACCGGTGTTCTATCATTCTGCTATACTCAGTCAGATTTCTATACCCCCGTCACTTCCGGGGAGGGGAATCAGCTGGATCCTGTGCTGCACATGCGTGCTAGCACTCCTGCTACTCCTCCACAGCAAGGTGCTGGAAGGTAAGTAAAACTAGTTTTACACTTTCATTATAGTTAGTGCATTCACTAAGCTTAGGACATGGGACATTTAGGGTTAATGTTAGGGTTCAAATTAGGGTTAGGATTGGGGACTTTAGGGGAATATCACTAAATAGTGATTTATCACACTTTATTTTAACTCTTACCCCAAGCTTAGTGAATCCACTAACTATAATGAAAGTGTAAAACTAGTTTTACTTACCTTCCAGCACCTTGCTGTGGAGGAGTAGCAGGAGTGCTAGCACGCATGTGCAGCACAGGATCCAGCTGATTCCCCTCCCCGGAAGTGACGGGGGTATAGAAATCTGACGGAGTATAGCAGAATGATAGAACACCGGCTTACCTCAAGAGGTTAAACTGATAGCTGTTTTATGGCAGAGTTTTGAATCTGGCTCCTGTCAGCTCTTTCCACCAATATCTGTTGCAGTTCCAAGCTTGGATAAGGAATCATTGGACTTGGAGGTGTTGATAGGCTGAGAGCATGTGACTTACACAGCCTTCCTAAATACTTCCTGTAAAGAGAGATCTAAAGTTTAACCTTCCTTTATTGTACAGTCTGTTTAATTTAGAGTTTCTTATCTCCTGCTCTGCTAATAGCTTCTTGTTCAGAACCCTCCTGTGTGTGATTTAAAGGGACACTATAGTCACCGGAACAACTACAGCTTAATGTAATTGTTCTGGTGTCTATAACCTGTCCCTGCAGCCTTTTTAATGCAAACACTGCTTTTTCAAAGAATAGGCAGTGTTTACATTGCTGTCTAGTAACGCATTTAGTGGCAGTCACTCAGACGGCTACTAGAAGTACTTCCTGGATCAGTGCAACGTTCAGCGTCTCCACGTCCTGCATAGAGGTTCCGAAGTTCCTCATAGAGCTGTATTGGTTCAATGCATCTTTAAGAAGAGATACTGATTGCCGTACATGCACATTAGCCTCCCAATGCTTTCTTTTGAAAAAACATTGGATTGCCAAGGAGGCAGAGTGGTGGCGGAGCCAGCCACGAGGAGACTTGCAGGATGTTGGAAAAAAGATAACTCCCCTTTTTAACAGGGGCAAGGGGGGACGGCCACCTAAACTGAGCATTTGGACATATAGTGTCAGGAATACACATTTGTGTTCCTGACACTATAGTGTTGCTTTAAAGTTCAATTTACAGAGCACTGGATAAAAACATATGTTAATGTCAGATTGAAAATGAAACCATTTTTTGTGCAGGCTGTGAGTCACAGCCAGGGGAGTTGTGGCTAATTCTACATGGACAGAAACAAAAGTAATTTAACTTCTAAATGGCAGAGAATTGAGCAGTGAAACTGCAGGAGTTAGTTCTGTACATTAAAACTGCTTCATTAAGATATAACTATAGTAAATATGATTACAAGTAGATGACACCTTCTAATATGTGTTGCTGTCCCTTTAATGTGTCTTTCTATTATCCATGGTTAGTTTAATACTGTTAAGATATGATTACTTGTAGAGCTGGTAAAATAGAGCATTTTATTCCTTCAATCGTCTTGGTTTAATGTATAGAAAAAAGTGTATTTTACGTGAGCATCCTATAGACTCCAAACAGATTTGTTAGCGGTTCAGCAAAATAATGTAAGGTTTTACCATGGCTGAGATGGCAGGTTTAACCAACATGTGACACATCAGCCTTATCCAAGTTTAGCCAAGTTTTAGTGTCTCCAGTAGGACCTCATGACGTTTCTGTGTTTGTCTTCCAGCCTCCACGAACAGTCAGCGGTTTGAAGAGGCACACTTTAATTTTGCATTAACTCCACAGCAGGTTCATCAGATCCTCACTTCAAGGTAGGTTCAGTAATATCAGCATATAATATAGTATTTATATGCACTACATGTCCATAGCCTCCCAATAATGAAACCAAATTGAAAACAATTTTTCTAATTTGGCAATTTTGATGTAACATTTGAAATTCATTTTTAATTCTCCACAATTTATCAAATTGTGGTTAAGTGAAATCTGATTTGTAAAATGTAGGCATTATTTCTGCAATATAGTCAGGAACCTAGCTGTTCTCGTTAACCACAATTTGATTGTTTAGTAAATGGACGACCTCTTTAGTGTTTAACTCTGGCAGTATTTTGCAACTGATCGAGATACTTTGTTAATGCAAAACTTTTAATTGCTCAGATAGGCCAGGTATGTTTTCGAATTGCAAGATTTAAGGAAAATCTCTCAAATTTGACCTGAAATTGCAATTTGGGTATTCACTTAAAGCTATTTAAAAAGGTCCATTTAGATACAATGTGCAGTCATGGTTTGAAGCAGTTCAAAAGTCTGAAAAATATCCCGTTGTATACTTTATATTGATGGTTTGTAGAAAACCTCAAATTGCCACTTTTATGTACAGTTAGAGAACCTACATTTTTGAGAGACGCAATATATCAGAGGTGATCTTTCGTTGATTGGATGATGGTCTTTTTTAGTCAATTTCCTGGTAAATTGTGAGTCAGTTTTCTTTTGATTGCTGCTTGAACCATTTACAAAGTACAGACGTTGATATTTTTATTTTATTTTTGCAGAGATATTCTACCCGGAGCCAAGTGTGATTATACAGTACAAGTACAACTGAGGTAAAATAAACTTTTTAAATATATATATTTTTTTCTCAATTCTTTAATTTTGTAGTGCAGAAAGATAGACACATAGGCATTGCAATGTATAGGCAAGCATAACGTATGACAGAGGGAAACCGTTGTGAGGCATTTGAGACTATATTTGTAGAAAAGTTGCATATTCAGGCTGTGCTTTCATATCTCGACATTGGTCAGAAGCTAATCAGCTATGCCTCGGTAACTAGCTAAACATGAGGAATAATAAGATAAGAAACATTGTGGTAAAACACGCTTAACTTATGATTATTGCAGTGCATGTTTGGGATGTCTAATGGTGAGCAGTCACGTACTCGGTGTTGCCCCAAAAAGTCTATATGGCTATATGGTTTTAGTGACTATCTGTAAAATAATGTGTCAAGGTTGGTTTGGAGGAGTGCTGAGACAAAGAATTATAAGTTAGATGCACAATATAGGCACCCAGACCACGGCATCTCATTGCAGGGTTAAGTCTGCCTCCAGTGACTGTCTAGAAGACAAGGAACTCAAGGTGCAGGAAAAACAGATGGCAGAAGAGAAACGAAATCCAAATATATTCATGATTCAACACAAAGCAAACAAAGAGTCAATAGCACATTGTAATAAAACAGAACCTCTAGGAAAGTGAACAAGGGAAACTCTGGATGGGAGCTGGTCACTTGAAGTACTGAGGGGCAGGTTGGATAACCAAGGGGAGGCGCAGGTTGGATAACCAAGGGGAGGGGCAGGGCTGGGTAACCAAGGGGAGGGGCAGGTTGGATAACCAAGGGGAGGGGCAGGGCTGGATAACCAAGGGGAGGGGCAGGTTGGATAACCAAGGGGAGGGCAGGTTGGATAACCAAGGGGAGGGGCAGGGCTGGGTAACCAAGGGGAGGGGCAGGTTGGATAACCAAGGGGAGGGGCAGGGCTGGATAACCAAGGGGAGGGGCAGGGCTGGATAACCAAGGGGAGGGGCAAGTTGGATAACCAAGGGGAGGGGCAGGGCTGGGTAACCAAGGAGAGGGGCATGTTGGATAACCAAGGGGAGAGTCAGGGCTGGGTAACCAAGGGGACGCACGCTCCCTTTCCCCTTGATAATAACTGCTTTGACCTCCCTGGCCAGGGGCGTCCCGAGACCACAATGTCAGGGGTGCCAGTTGGCTGGCTGAAGAGTCTGTCAGAGGGACGGGCTGGGAAAAGAGTAGGATACTATTTTTGGCACAATTGGGCTAATTTTGGTTAATTTTCAGGTAATGGGGCTAAATTTTTGTGGAGGATGTGGCAACACGGACCCATTGGGAAGCTGTCCTCAAGACACAGGTGGAAGGCAGGTCTTGAGGTACAGGAGTCAGGCCTTGAGACACAGGGGTAGGCAGGCCTAGTTACACAGGAGGAAGTCATGCATCGATACTTGGGTGGAACAGGTGGAAAGCAGGCCTCGATACGCAGGTGGAAGGCAGGCCTCGATACGCAGGTGGAAGGCAGGCCTCGATACGCAGGTGGAAGGCAGGCCTCGATACGCAGGTGGAAGGCAGGCCTCGATACGCAGGTGGAAGGCAGGCCTCGATACGCAGGTGGAAGGCAGGCCTCGATACGCAGGTGGAAGGCAAGCTTTGATACACTGGGTAGGCAGGCCTCGTTACACAGGAGGAAGTCATGCATCGATACTTAGGTGGAAGGCAGGCCTTGATACACAGGTGAGAGGCAGGCCTCGATACACAAGGGGAAGACATGGTAGATTCCTAATCGAACATAAATGTCTATGCCTTATTATACTATTTTTGCAGTTACATACATTTCACAGGATTGCCACGCATACACTTTGGGCACCAAGCATCTGCCAAGCATCCGCCAAGCATCCGGCTTAAAACAATGAAATGTACCTTGCCAAGATTCATCTGTTATTTGATGAACCAAACACGTGCAATTCTATAAAATGGAAGCAAGTAAAACAATTTGGTTTCTATTAATCTACATCAACCAACTGAGTCTCTGTCTTCTCTTCCGCATTCCCCACAGGTTCGGCCTACAGTTAGGTACCCCCTGGGACTTCTGCTGCCAGCCTTGGTAGATGCAGGAGCTCAGGAGTATCTAGGCAATAAGCGAGGATAGAGATGTCACGTATTCTTCATCTCCATGTGACAAACACAGAGATAATTACCTCCCTAAGATTAAGAGGAGTGCCGCTCGGCGGTCCTCTGCCAGGATGCCTGGCTTTTGCGACATGTCGGTGGACGCCACCCCACGTCCGTCTACATTAAAGGCGACGTGGACGTGCAGGTGACGTCACGCAAAAGATGTACACGCACGTTTTGGGGTCAAAGGCTAGGTACGGCCAATCGGATCTGCAAGAGGGTTATTTAAACTCACTTATTCCTTTAGCTCATTGCCCTGTCGTGGTTTCCCTTAGATGGTTATCCGAGAGTGTGTTCCTGATCGTGTTTTTCTGGTTTTTGACTTTGGCTTTGTTTTGACTTCCCTGACTTCTGGTATCCTTGACTATTGGCTTTTCCTTATCGCTGTGTCTCGTTCTGTGTCCCTGACCTCGGCTAGTATTTTGACTATTCTCTGGTTTGTTAAGTCCGGCCATTCTAAGGTCCGGTTAGACGTTCTCCTTAGTCCTAGGTGTGATACTATTCTGCGTGCTGGATCAACTGTAATCCTGACAAGAGACAAACAAAGAGGCAAGGGTAAAGGCTGATCTTAAGAAAAGAACCTGATTAGCCAAGGAGGACCAGCTAAGGGCAGAATCAGATCTCTCCTGTTTGAGCAAGCTAGAGCTAGAGGAGATACTAAAACAGACTGAGGAGATCTGAAAGACAGGCAATTCCTATAGGATTGCTAAGTGTGTATATATAATATAAATAGTTTTGTGATAACTGGGTGTACTCACATATAAATTCAGTATGTTTAAAGATAATTTGCATACTGGACAGCAGCACTAAGATCATTTTTTTAAATGTAGAAAGTATGTTCTTTATATAGTGGTAGATAGAGGAATATCATAATATACAAAATATGATGAAAATAGGTCAACCATAGCTAATGATGTATAGTAAGCCTACAATCGGCTGCCCTATATATAACAAGCAGATTGGGATTACTGGAAGTATTCATCTTGTTTTTTTGGATTTTGTATGAGAGCATTACATTTTGGGTAAATCAAGATGACCTCGCAGTTTATACAGCTTAACTGCAAGAAACATAAAAGCGGATTCTTATATGCATCAAGATGGCTGCCCTCTGCCTCCATCCTTGTTCTCCTAAAAATTTCATTTTAAAATCCTTAATATTCTGTTGTGTGAGTAAATAATGGCTTCAGCAAAAGATGGCGCAATAAGACTTGGATTTGATTTTTTTGTTCCCTCAGGTTCTGCTTGTGTGAGACCAGTTGTCCTCAAGAAGACTATTTCCCCCCCAACCTGTTTGTGAAAGTGAACGGAAAGCTCTGCCCTTTGCCTGTAAGATTATCATGTGATGTCACTGTTTAAATCACTCCGGCACTATGAAATTACTAACTCCCAGCTACTCTGCATCTCTGATATACAATATTAGTTCTCTAATATATGACTTGTATCAAGTTCTAGCAGTACCTCTCTATAATTTCAGGTATATCTGCTATATACTCTATATACTATTACTACCGCTCTATAGAACGGAGCACAATATTCTAGGTGAGATCTTACCAGGGATCTACAAAGTACTACCACTACCTCTCTATATCCTCCTGGAGATCTGCTCTATAGAACTGAACACAATGCTCTAGGTGAGATCTTACCAGGGATCTATAAAGTACTATCACTACCTCTCTATATCCTCCTGGAGATCTGCTCTATAGAACTGAACACAATACTCTAGGTGAGATCTTACCAGGAATCTATAAAGTACTATCACTACCTCTCTATATCCTCCTGGAGATCTGCTCTATAGAACTGAACACAATACTCTAGGTGAGATCTTACCAGGGATCTATAAAGTACTATCACTACCTCTCTATATCCTCCTGGAGATCTGCTCTATAGAACTGAACACAATACTCTAGGTGAGATCTTACCAGGGATCTATAAAGTACTATCGCTACCTCTCTATATCCTCCTGGAGATCTGCTCTATAGAACTGAACATAATACTCTAGGTGAGATCTTACCAGGGATCTATAAAGTACTATCACTACCTCTCTATATCCTCCTGGAGATCTGCTCTATAGAACTGAACACAATACTCTAGGTGAGATCTTACCAGAGATCTATAAAGTACTATCGCTACCTCTCTATATCCTCCTGGTGATCTGCTCTATAGAACTGAACGCAATACTCTAGGTGAGATCTTACCAGGGATCTATAAAGTACTATCACTACCTCTCTATATCCTCCTGGAGATCTGCTCTATAGAACTGAACACAATACTCTAGGTGAGATCTTACCAGGGATCTATAAAGTACTATCACTACCTCTCTATACCCTCCTGGAGATCTGCTCTATAGAACTGAACACAATACTCTAGGTGAGATCTTACCAGGGATCTATAAAGTACTATCACTACCTCTCTATATCCTCCTGGAGATCTGCTCTATAGAACTGAACACAATACTCTAGGAGATCTTACCAGGGATCTATAAAGTACTATCACTACCTCTCTATGTCCTCCTGGAGATCTGCTCTATAGAACTGAACACAATACTCTAGGTGAGATCTTACCAGGGATCTATAAAGTACTATCACTACCTCTCTATGTCCTCCTGGAGATCTGCTCTATAGAACTGAACACAATACCTTATCGTTTCGTGCTCCGTTGTATAGAGCAGATCTCCAGGAGGATATAAAGTGTTATTCCTAGTTCTGAGTTACATGTTAGGTTATTCCCTGCAAGGGCTGAGCTACTTTTATTTATATATTAATGTTAATTACGTCTTCTTCCTCTAGGGCTACTTACCTCCCACAAAGAATGGAGCTGAACCAAAACGACCGAGTAGGCCCATTAATATTTCTCCACTCGTCCGATTGACCTCAACAATACCCAACACCATTGTGGTGAATTGGTCCTCTGAGTTTGGCAGAGTAAGTGATTTTCCTATTCATGTTCTATCATGCCCAGGGTGTTTGTCTTCTTTGTGGTAAGATTATAGGTACAGCTAACTTTGCCTTCTTGTTGTCCGATATATATGTATGTACACTAAACAAAATTATATAAGCAACCCTTTTGTTTTTGCCCCTATTTTTCATGAGCTGGACTCAAAGATCTAAGACCTTTTCTATGTACACAAAAGGCCTATTTCTCTCAAATATTGTTCACAAATCTGTCTAAATCTGTGTTAGTGAGCACTTCTCTTTTGCACAGGTGTGTCTAAGGCTGGCCAAAATAAAAGGCCACTCTAAAATGTACAGTTTTACTATATTGGACACGGCTTATGGTAGAGAAATGAACATTCAGTTCACGGACAACAGCTCTGGTGAACATTCCTGCAGTCAGCATGCCAATTGCACGCTCCCTCAAAACTTGCGACATCTGTGGCATTGTGCTGTGTGATAAATCTGCACATTTTAGAGTGGCCTTTTATTGTGGCCAGCCTAATGCATACCTGTGCAATAATCATGCTGTCTAATCAGCATCCTGATATGTCACACCTGTGAGGTGGATGGATTATCTCGGCAAAGGAGAAGTGCTCACTAACACAGATTTAGACATATTTGTGAACAATATTTGAGGAAAAAAAAGGCCTTTTTTGTACATAGAAAAAGCCTTAGATCTTTGAGATAAGCTCGTGAAAAATGGGGGCAAAAACAAAAGGGTTGCATTTATACTTTTGTTCAGTGTATATACCTTCAGCTGGCAGCAAACTATGTAACTCCCAGAACCCTTTTTTAGTAGTTATTGACTAGCAAAGATTTGTGGGAGTTGTCAGCCAGCATTTGGACAACAGTACCATTAGGCCACTACCTAAATGTTTTAATTACATTCTCCGTTTCACATTTCATGCAGAACTACTCTCTATCCTTGTATCTGGTGAAGCAGCTGACATCCGTAACGTTACTGCAAAAACTCCGCGCCAAAGGAATCAGGAATCCGGACCATTCTCGAGCTCTCAGTAAGCATTCAAGGCAACCTTGCCAAGATTGAGATGAAGCACAACCTGCCACTGACATTTCAGTATTCTATCTGCATTTATGTACCGTGTGGCACACTACTCCTGCTTTGTAGCTGACTTTGTTTTATTCTTATTACTAGTCAAAGAGAAACTGACAGCTGATCCCGATAGCGAAATTGCAACCACAAGCCTGCGTGTCTCTCTGATGTGTCCGGTGAGTTAAGTCAAAGAAAACAATATCACAGATTTTTCTGTTTGCGTTTTCAAGACACACCGTTATGTAACACTCTGATATACAGATATAGCTAAGTTTATAATGCCATCTCTATTTCTTATACATAAATATGACATCTTGATTTAGATTGTGCTTATGCCCTGCAGCAATCCAATCTAGATAGATTACATATAATATTTTTATGTTTATATATAATGTAATTTTTTAAATTTATTTTTATAAAAACTGAAATATCTATGTCAGCAATTAATTGACGGCAAGATCCATTTTTTCCATATACATCACTTATAGGCATCTGTCCATCTTACCATTTAGCAAGGTCCTGTTCAGGTCTAGTTCATTCAGATCAGGGTCAGACTTCAAAACCTATGGATACACTTCAACACGTCATTAAAGACGAGATTGATGTTCTGATATTTATTATTTATGTTTCCGTAATACAGGTCTTCGTACATTGTTCTCTTTCATGTGAGTTGTTAATGTTATGACAGCTTAGTAATTCCTTTTCATACCAGAGAGCAGCCATTTTACCTTTATGGAATACTATTTATAAGATAACACTTTTCCTATAAAATGGGACATTACTCTCCATTATAAGAATGGAAATTACAGAAAATAAACTAAAACTGCTTTATCACACACTTTGACAGCAACATTCACCGTCTCAACTGTAGCCTGATATAAAAGCAAGATGGATGCTCACATTATTTTTATTTTGTACACTCTATTTGTACATATAGGAATGTTAAATCTGCCTGTAGAAAGATTATTGATTGTACATTTTACAGAAGTGGCCATGCCAACTTTATATTTGGCGAGTATAATGTGATTTCGTGAAAACCAATCCTTCGTGTATGAATGTTAGACGTTAAGAAGTGTCTCTGTATTTATACAGCTTGGTAAGATGCGTTTGACGGTCCCATGCCGAGCCATCACCTGCACGCACCTACAGTGCTTTGACGCTGCACTCTACCTTCAAATGAATGAGAAAAAACCTACGTGGACATGTCCTGTGTGCGATAAGAAGGCTCCGTATGATACGCTGATAATTGATGGGTGAGTGTGGCATGCTTTCTGTGCCAGTTTGGAATACTAGTCAAACTGATCAATTTCTCCAAATCGATTATTCTGGCTTAAAACGTGCACATTCCTGTGTCAATGTCTCTGAATTCCTGGTATAGTGAATTGATTTGTCTTTCTAATAGAACAGTGCAAATTAAAAAGTTTGAATCATACTTAAAATTATCTTGAAAACAGACCTTGTAATCTGTAGCCCTATGCTACTAGCCAGTCCTTAAAATATACTCATCACTTCAAGCCATAGCATACAGTCCAAGAGAATTTCTAATCTCCAGGGCTTTGCTAGCGGTGTGTTAAAAAAAATAAAAAAAATAATTGAGCCTTGTTGAAAACCTGGCAAAAGAAGAAAGAAAGAGAATACGAGGATTTCTAAGTATCCTAAAAGTAGTGGAAAAGTCGGTATGCAAGTTTTTAATACTAGTATATACATGGAAAGATACCGAATTCAGTCTGAATTAGACTGGGCAAAGATATAAAACTTAACCTTTATTAAAGATCTAGCTATACAAAGACAAAATAATGCCACCAGTGACCAATAACAAACTGAATAAAGAACATACATACAAAAATAAATGTATAAATAACAAAAATGCAGTGAAAAGGGAAGGCCTACTAAATGGTAGAAAAATAGCCTACCTATATTCCTCCTAAATAAATATTCGTTATATACTTGTTTCAATGATGTGTAACATCTTTCGGAATGATACAAATTACTGTAAGTATATCACGAATCATGTTATCGGAGTGACACGGCGACCCCCCCTGCTTTTTGAAAGCGCACATTGTGTTTGTCAGATATTGCCAAAGTAGATGTCATATTTATGTTGGGTGCTGTTCCCCTGCTGTACCATTTACCATTTAGATAATGATCAGGGTCAGATGTAACGTAGGATCCATTAGGCTAACATGCCGATCCACTTCAGCACACAGCATGGCCACCTTTTCTGGGTCCTTCTTATATTTTAAGTGGTTATGTCTGTCTTCTTTTTGCAGTCTCTTCATGGAGATCCTTAATTCCTGCACAGACTGTGACGAGATCCAGTTCATGGAAGACGGGTCTTGGTGTCCTATGAAACCAAAAAAAGAAAAGGCAGATATCTGCCAAACTACATCCTATGGAGGCATAGAAAGTAAGCGTTAGTGCCTACTCTGTCAATCCTGTCTCATTCATAGTCTTGTAAATGTAGATCATGTTCCTTGTGCACAACTGAAACTCCTCCATGAAGGTCCCACTAGAATTGTCCCATGCACTGACCACCATCTTCCCTGTGTTTCAGCGAGCGCAATTTACAGTGTAAGCTCAGATGTTAAACACCACACAGAACCCAAGAGAAAAGTGGAGATTATCGACTTGACCTTGGACAGTTCGTCAGATGAAGAAGAGCCCCCAGCCAAAAAACCATGTCCTGTAACGTCTGTGCTAATACCTTCAACTGCAGGACCCAAAGGGTGAGGGGAGCAGAGCGTTTATTACTGACATTTTCATTGACACACAAAGTTATGCAGGATAAACAGGGGACAGTGCAGTGGGTGACTGAAGGATATGAGGCTGGCAATGACTTGTAGTAAAATGGTATTGTTGAGTGGTGGGCACACAAATAGTCTCCCAGAATAGCTGGCAAAGGTTATTTATGTAGAGGATTCATAAACCTATTCAATACAAATATTTGTTAAAGTAACACTAGACATGGGAGATAATTGAGAGTAAATAATAAATGAAAACTAAACACTCTTGGTTATAATCTACTTCTACATATGTTGGTGTCAATCACAAGGGATGTTTTTATTACAGGGTAATTAGTGTTGACCACCAGGCATCTTCTGTCCTGAGAAGTCCTTCCATGACAACGATAGGCACTGATTACTTATCTAGCCTAACTCTTCCAGACTACCACCGATCCTATGCAGGACCACAAGACCTCCAAGGTAAGGGAGCTAGTTAATTGTGCAACCCCTCAGCCAGTGTGTGTCAGAACACTGATCCAGATACCTGGATGTTTTGGTTTAAACCAGGGGTAGTCAACCTTTTTCTACCTACCGCCCACGAATGCATCTTTCTTGATGGAAAAATTTCCTTTCTCTGCTCCTTTCTCCTATTTTCCAAGTACTCCACTCCCTGCTATTGTGTATCCCCCTACCTACTCCAACTCCTTCCCTTCCTCTACCCGTGTGTTACACTTGTTCAGGCACATGCTCGTGCTTTTATGCACTCGCATTGCAACCTCACACTTCCTGCTTACCACTGAGTGCGCAAGAGATGAATATAGTGTTCATCTCTCTGGATGGAGGGAGGATTCTGCTACTGCCCACCTGGAATCCTTAAACACCCACTGGTGGGTGGTAGGGACCAGGTTGACGACCCATGGTTAAACTGATAACTGCCACTCTCCAAGGCTATTGCTCACTACCATTCATTTAGAACGCTAGCCTTCTTTAAAATATCTGACACATTTCTGAACCATAGAACCTGCACATATAAACCTCTGGAAAACCAGGTTCTCCGATAACAGAAAGTAGTTTGTGTAGATTTGCATTTTATATGTTCATGGTGTTTTAAGAGATTTTAAAAAAAAAGTGATTATTCTCAAAAGATTTTTTTTCTTCTGTCTTGTGCACTCCTTTAAAGGGTCAATCCAGACCCCTAAACAAATTTAGCTTGCTGAAAAGCTTAGTTTTTTTCTCATTTTGCAAAAAGTGTAGATTTTAATAGAAATTGACACTTTTATGAATTACCTGGTTACAGCCCGATGGGTTTTTTTTTTTTTTAAAGCAGACAGCAGGTAATGTTTATTTCTGGTTTTGTTTGCAGCTGACCTCAAGAGAGCACTAGACTTGCAAAGACTTCTTATTAAGCTGTTTTGGGAAGACTGTGATTGGACAGCCACAGAATGTCTGGGTGGGGCTAGAAGGGGAGGGCTTGCAAAGGCAGCAGACAAGAGAACTGCATGTTTTGCAAACAGATTTTAGATATATCCCCAATGAAGTTTTTAGTTGGGGTATATCTACTAAATATTGATTTGTATTTATTTTTAATTTGGGCCGTGGAGTGTCCCTTTAATGCCTTGTAAGCCACAAAATTGTGGGAATTTCAGTCTGACATTTAGGGAGATCCAGTACGACACTGTAATGGTGGATGGTAAATTCACTATGTGGAAGGCCATGCACTAGTGGGCTTTATTCGTACAAAATGCCTGCAGGCAGGCGTACTAGCAAACCATCATTGCTAATACTTCGGAACCCACATCCTGTAAAGATGCAGATCCAGGCTCAGTGTTAAGAAATCAATGAGAGTTTTTCTATGCCCCTATGTTTTATTTGGTCATTTTACATTTCTGCTCTAAAATAAATATCTGTCCGTCTAATGACGTGTTAAGAGATTTAAGCCTTTGGTAATTTTGTGCAGGACAAAAATAAAGCATTTAAAAAAAGAGATTTAATCCTAACCTGCCTCTTCTCTTCCTCCCTAGCACTGGATTTGTATTCCTACTTGCAGTCTGATAATCAGGTGAGTGTCTTCACATCAAACCGCAGTAAAGTAACCCTTCAGACTGGAATGTGTGTTTGGCTTTGCTGTCTGCTTGCTATAAGTTGCAGGAGGTACATGTGTAGTGCTGACCAGCAAATCCTTGTCATGATTCATTAATAATTGATTTCCTCTGGCAGCTTTGAATTCTGCATACTTTCAGGTGACTCTTGAAACATCTGGAGCTTCTAGCTTTCTTGGGGAAAACATCCCCGAGCAATGTTTTTTTCTGTGTGCACGTCCTTCCTAAGTTTCCAGCTTAGAATATGTGTTGATTGCTTTGTAGGTACCTTGAGATATATATATATAATATGGTATCTGGAAATGTGTGTTTGTGTAGAATGTTTTTTGATTAAGCAAGAACATATGACCTACTGAACCCATGAGTTGCTTTGTTTTGGAGTTTTTGAAATAGTAGCTTGTGAAATTTTAATCACATTTAAGGGTGAGGATTTTATCTGTCTCAAACCATCTCTTAGCTCTGCCAGTCAGAGTCATGCAGATCACATAATCCGAAAGCTTGGGCTGAATGCCCCTTTGTTCTCCAAATCTATTTTTTCTGATTAACTTAGAAGAGAGG
The DNA here is from genome assembly GCA_933207985.1 of Pelobates cultripes. Taxonomy (NCBI): domain Eukaryota; kingdom Metazoa; phylum Chordata; class Amphibia; order Anura; family Pelobatidae; genus Pelobates; species Pelobates cultripes. Next base: position 20,877,138 of record OW240924.1, read on the forward strand.
GGCATGTCTCCATTGTTCAATGCACGACTACAACTGCGGTGACACGTTAAACAAGGAGATCAGCACTCCACGCAAAATGAGTTACAATGTCGTCTTACATAGCTTTCAACATTTTACATATTATTGTTACAAGTAAAATAAAAGACATGGGATGGGTAAGTTTTTCCCGTGATCATGTTTACTTTCCAGTGCCATGTATGCCTCCTGCATCTTTATGGTGTCCACCTACATGCTGGGTATACTCCAGTGTGTTTATATTGCCGTATTGATCCATCACTGATCAGAGGGCATCCTAATATAATGTACACAGAGTTTACAGTGCTTCCATCCTGTGTTTTCTAGCTATGTAGGACACATTCGTCATTTGTTGTGAATTTTTTTTTTTTTTTTTTACTTGACGTGTGCTGAAGTGATACTTTGCTGTGGTTTACATGATCTATTTATTCCCATTATTTATTATCTGTGTGTGCGCTGTGGCTATTGTTAGCTGCTAAAGCATTATGGGAATTGTAGTACTCGAGCAGCTCGCAGTTTGCCATCTCGACTTTAGAAATTACTTTCTCTTCGGAATGTGTGAAGCTGCTTGTTCTATGCATAAAATTAACGGCCAACTGTTTAAAGAACTCTGTTAAGAAATCCTTGTGATCATTTCTCCAGAAAGATGACTCAGCTCTGTTTGCTCACAGATCTTTTAATGCCCACTTCATTCTGCTTATATTTTGTGTCTTTCCCTCTCAGCATTACAGTCCCTCTGTCATCACATCGTTGGATGAACAAGATGCGCTAAGCCATTTCTTTCAGTACAGAACCCCCACCCACTACATGAGCCCCCTGACACAGGCCATCACAAGCTCTCATGGGCCTCCCAGCAGTGCTAGCCGAATAAGCAGCATTGTATCCACCAGCACTCTGAGGGAGAATCACAGCGGGCCCCAAAGTGCCACCTCCACACTACCAGGGTGCCGGTCTGACATCATATCTTTGGACTGAATCTTTTCGTGTGAAAGGGAGAATGGACAGAAAGTAGGTTGAAAGAGTCTAACAGAAAGGATGTGCCAACCAGGGCTCGAAATCCATGCCTTCCTTACCCTCTCATGGTATGGCACCTACATGCTCGGCTACATTATTGAGGAATGGCTGGTGATATACCTGGCTCTGAAAACACAGCATTATATTTACTACAGCTTCAGTCATTTTGTAGCCTTAATGTGGCTTATGGATCTTTATCTGTTTTTATTTGGCAGAATCCTGTGTGGCTACCATCTTGTATGGCATTTCAGTGCCAGAGCTGAGCTATCTTCCAAAAGGACATTTTGAGAATGTACAGGAATTCCTCATATTGTTACAGAAAAATAAAGCACATGTCACTTCAGTGTTCCATCACCCCATATAATTCACCCTCTGACTTTTAAATGGTGTGTGAAATCCCACAAAAAAACATTTCCTTTCAATTCAGGTTAGCTTTCATCTGTCAATCAAAAGTCCAGTGACAGAATAAAGCACAGATATTTCAGAGTACAATTTATATGGGGGGTTTAATAGCACCGCCCTTTTAAATGGTGTCCTTTGGTCCAAGTGATTGGAGCACACTTAAAAAAGACAATCTATTGCATATCCTTGGTTCATTCATTAATCATGGGTAATATTAAAGTATGTTTTGAGAGCATTTCAGAGCAGGTATACAGGAAAGCAAAGAGCTATAATTTGCTTAATAATTTAGAATCTTGATTATTGTATGTCTGCATAACAGAATATTGCAGAACTTCCTACCTCTCTGAGTCTGTGGTCAGAGTCTACAAACGAATAGAGTGGCATCGAGGCAAGTCACATAGTGTACAGTCTCACCAACGTGTTATGAAAGACACCGATTAGAAATCCTTAAGGGATATATATATATCCTCAGACTATTTGAACAACCAAAACAAAAGAACACAATAGCAGCTTAAACTCGTCCCGGTTAGGTCCTAATGTGTGAATTGTTGGGAACTCAGTGATTTGCATATAGTAGGGCAAAACTGCCATATATAAAAAAAACTACACGTCAGCGGTGTTTGAAGTTTAGCTGTTGCGGCCTACGATGTGAAATTTACTTTAGTAAACAGGTGACTGAGTTGGGATGATTAAAAACGATGGTCAGCATAACTGAATATTAGATTTTTGGCCTTTTTATTTTTTGAGCCTCTATACCATTAAAGGGACAAATTTACGAAAAAAACCTTTTATCTTATTGTATTGACTTTATTGATCAACTTTAAAAGGAGGCATAGAACATTAATAATTTGATCCTTATAAAAAAAAATAAAAAATGCTTTTTTTTTTTTTCTCCTCCCATGAGCCCTAAGTTCTGCGTATCTCTTTTAACAAGGCTTAACCACCAGAAATTATAATAATAATCATCATCATATGGAAGAAAAGTACTCCTTTCATTATCAGATACTTCCCGGTTTTTCAAAAACAAATGTATAAAAGTGATAAACATCTCAAGTCACGTGATTGTAATGGCTTCCACCTATAGGTCTGGTTTTGGCAGCTATAGAAATAGTCCTGTTTCAACGTGTGTTTTGATCGCAGCACAGCTCTTGAGACTTTTGATTTTCCTATTCACAAATTAAACTACAGGATTTTAAGACACAGCTTCCAGCCTACTCTTACAACATGTACAGAGAATACGAAACCTGCATCCTGCAACGGATAGAGCTATTCACTAACAATGCTTTCAACCATAACCTGAAAACCAATCAACATATGATCCGAAAATACTTTCACGCTAATAATTTAACATTTCTTAAAACCAAACACAGGATACGGATTGGCATATGAAATATCAAAACTGAAACAGGTCTGTCGTGTCCTTCCTGACTTCCATCTTTGACCCTTGTTCCTGCAATTTTGTAATTAATAAGTATGGTTCTAATGTATATAAACCATTTGTTTCCTAATGATTTCTTCCTTCTAAATGTATTTACACAAAAATTGTACAGAGATTGATGCAAATATACATTTATATATTTTCAGTTGCTTTTTTTTTTTTTTACACAAAAATATTTATCTACCTTTTAATATTTACAAGTCCTACCCGCCTCTATTTGTAATCTGAAGGTACCGTCTCTTTCAGCATCAGAAAGAGACATCGCATATATTCCAGGTCCCCGCGGCGTAAGATAGATTAAGGCTGTAGGATGATGACATTTTTGTTGCACATATTTATGTATGTAAATATATATAGTGTTATCTGTATTTTGGCTCTCTGGTTTTTACTCCTAAGCAAAAAGAAAACTTAGTGGTAGGATTTATTTCCGTAAAAATTCTTCCATCAGAAAAAGAAAGAAATAAACAAAATGTGGTAACGTAAATAAAACATTTTATTTGTTCAAACTTTTTCATGTCCTTTGTCTAAACCACTACTTATAACTTATTGGCTTGGTAAACATTTATTGAAGTTGTTGCCTTGCAAAGGAATATGCTTTTGTGCAGTAGTATTCTCACTGAACATACTCCTTTAACGTTGTTTTGATAGTGTGTACAGCCACAATCTCAGAGAATATTTGGTGCCAGTGCTGACGCGTTCTATATCTGCCCCGTCAGACGGTGCCCGGTTCAGGAATGTTTCCACAGTGCTATCTACCTGTGTCAGAGAACCAGCCTTTACTTCTGTGATGCTGTTAACGAGAAGATGACATTCAATTAGACAATGTCTCTGGTTGGTTGACATTTATAGATCATTCTGTTAATATGAAAAAGAAAAAACTGAACGGGGTGGGAAGTGACAAAAGACATAAAACATGAATTACCTTTAATCAGTGGGGCACACAATGTACAACATATTTTAATTTCAGTTTTCTACGGAGTTCCTCAAAATAGTAAGGAATACGGATTGTGACTGATATGAAAGTCACCAGGGTTATACTTATCATTTTAACCTGTTTTAAAAACTGGGACAATCATTTGTGAGGTCTGCATTTCAAGACACATCAGGGGGTAAAAGAAAATCGGGTACAAATGTGGAGGTGTAGTTCCCTGATGCTCTCCCTCCTGTTAACACCCCATTTCTGTACCAGAAGTCACACCAATAAAATGTAATTATGTGTCACAAGGTGGTGATTCAGATAGATATTTTTTAATGTAAACTTATGTGATCACACTTAAATTTCAACAGAAGCCGTATCATCCTGTACTCTCATGCATGAGTAATAATACAAAACAGACTCTACGAGAGATAATCTTAAACATGTGCAATGGCAGGAACATATTGCACGTCCTACAAAAAGGTGCTTTTCCCACCCCATCTGTCGTGAGTGATGGCTGATGGACATATTTCGCCAACGTATACAGAAGACAAAGTAATCCCCACTTTGTTGTATGTAAATCTTTTCAGTCTTGGATAAATATTTTATGCTTTTCAAAATATGATTTGTTACAGTTTGACAATACTAGGTATATATGTGCCTTTACATACATGCTATCTCGATTGTGTATGACTATGTATTAGGATTTGTACTCATTTAGTTGTGTTTTTTTATTTTGTAGGTAATAGCAACTAGAATGGTATGCTGGGGTGAGTCGTTCGATTTCAAACTTTAGTTCTGATGATCTCTTGTTCACAGGAAACTGGGACAGGAACTGGCTTTGGCATGAGTTATAATTTACCAAAAAACAAAACAGAAATATGTGTATACAACAAAGAAATAAAAGCTATAAATAATTTAACATTTTGAATGGCCTAAACACAACACCACAGTTCTGAAATACGGTATTTATATATGGTATGAGTCATGTTATACTTTTGCATAATCTGTGTTTTATATTTAAAAAAAACATTAAACTTCCGGGGTTATTTATGAAAGTGAGAAATGTCCGACATTCAAAGTGAATTTCAAACATATGGCCAAAACTTTGGCCTTAACTTGAAATTCCCAACAATTCTTACTTTACAGAATAACCCTGCTCTTGATTACAATTGTAACAAAATAAAATCCCTCTAATTTGGCATGAGATTACTATTTTATGGGTCCTTCAAATAATACTATAGTTTACCTGATTGTGGCTGGCAGGTCTGACATATCCTTCCCAGAATCCTCTTCTCCATCCTCTGTTGCAACAATATGTTCTGCCAGGTAGGGATCCAGCCATACACAAGCGCTCACTTCCTGCTCTTCTGGAGACATCTTTTCCTACAATGTAAGCAAGCTGGGTAATCTGTAGGCTTGATTTGAAGGGATTACTGTAGTGTTGGTTTGCGTGCCCTGAATGGCCAAACCCCTCCCCACTTTCCGAAGTGGACATTTTTTGTTTCACCTATCGATTGAACCTTTCTCATCCTCAAATATCCTCTTGAGTTTCCATGGGTTTCAATCTTAGCATCCCGGTCTAATTGGTGGGAGATGAGCCATAATTCACCATCTCATTTATATATTGCATCATGTTGTGTGCAGGCAAACCGTGCCAAATGGGGCCACATTGAATCTTAAGAATTCTATGATTTTGGTGTATTTTGTACAGCTTAGCTATAAGTGGATATACCCCCCATCTAAATCAAGCACATAGCAGTACTGATTCAGTGTTTACAGCTTAAAGCAGTGCTTGGCAATCGTGGACAACTGTCACCTCGAAACAAATTTTTAATAAAATACTTTCATCAAGTTTTAAAAGGAAATATATATTTTAATTAAAGTGTATGTAAGAAAATTTGAAAAACTCATGCCTATCTTTAGTATATGACAGGATGTAAATCTTTTACATCTTGGATAAATATTTTATTCTTTTCAAAATACTCTAGAACAGACAGTAATGCTTTAATAAGATTTCTGTTCAGAGGCACAGGTATTCTAAGTTACTCAATCATTCTGCCACATACAGTCATCTTGGGTCAATGTTTGAAATCCAACAGTCTCTACGGTATGGTTACATGTACCTTGGGTCAGGCAGTGTTTGATATCAGACAGTCTCTATGGTACGGTTACATGCACCTTGGGTCAGACAGTGTTTGATATCAGACAGTCTCTATGGTATGGTTACATGCACCATGGGTCAGGCAGTGTTTGAAATCAGACAGTCTCTATGGTATGGTAACATGCACCATGGGTCAGGCAGTGTATGAAATCAGACAGTCTCTATGGTACAGTTACATGTACCTTGGGTCAGGCAGTGTTTGATATCAGACAGTCTCTATGGTACGGTTACATGCACCTTGGGTCAGACAGTGTTTGAAATCAGACAGTCTCTATGGTACGGTTACATGCACCTTGGGTCAGACAGTGTTTGAAATCAGACAGTCTCTATGGTACGGTTACATGCACCTTGGGTCAGGCAGTGTATGAAATCAGACAGTCTCTATGGTACGGTTACATGCACCTTGGGTCAGACAGTGTTTGAAATCAGACAGTCTCTATGGTACAGTTACATGCACCTTGGGTCAGGCAGTGTATGAAATCAGACAGTCTCTATGGTATGGTTACATGTACCTTGGGTCAAGCAGTGTTTGATATCAGACAGTCTCTATGGTATGGTTACATGCACCTTGGGTCAGGCAGTGTTTGATATCAGACAGTCTCTATGGTATGGTTACATGCACCTTGGGTCAGACAGTGTTTGATATCAGACAGTCTCTATGGTACGGTTACATGCACCTTGGGTCAGGCAGTGTTTGGAATCAGACAGTCTCTATGGTACGGTTACATGCACCTTGGGTCAGGCAGTGTTTGAAATCAGACAGTCTCTATGGTACGGTTACATGCACCTTGGGTCAGACAGTGTTTGATATCAGACAGTCTCTATGGTACGGTTACATGCACCTTGGGTCAGGCAGTGTTTTGAATCAGACAGTCTCTATGGTACGGTTACATGCACCTTGGGTCAGACAGTGTTTGAAATCAGACAGTCTCTATGGTACAGTTACATGCACCTTGGGTCAGGCAGTGTATGAAATCAGACAGTCTCTATGGTATGGTTACATGTACCTTGGGTCAAGCAGTGTTTGAAATCAGACAGTCTCTATGGTATGGTTACATGCACCTTGGGTCAGGCAGTGTATGAAATCAGACAGTCTCTATGGTATGGTTACATGTACCTTGGGTCAGGCAGTGTTTGATATCAGACAGTCTCTATGGTATGGTAACATGCACCATGGGTCAGGCAGTGTTTGATATCAGACAGTCTCTATGGTACGGTTACATGCACCTTGGGTCAGGCAGTGTATGAAATCAGACAGTCTCTATGGTACAGTTACATGCACCTTGGGTCAGGCAGTGTTTGATATCAGACAGTCTCTATGGTATGGTAACATGCACCATGGGTCAGGCAGTGTTTGATATCAGACAGTCTCTATGGTACGGTTACATGCACCTTGGGTCAGGCAGTGTTTTGAATCAGACAGTCTCTATGGTATGGTTACATGCACCTTGGGTCAGGCAGTGTTTGAAATCAGACAGTCTCTATGGTACGGTTACATGCACCTTGGGTCAGGCAGTGTATGAAATCAGACAGTCTCTATGGTACGGTTACATGCACCAGTTTGAAATCAGACAGTCTCTATGGTACGGTTACATGCACCTTGGGTCAGGCAGTGTTTGATATCAGACAGTCTCTATGGTACGGTTACATGCACCTTGGGTCAGACAGTGTTTGAAATCAGACAGTCTCTATGGTACGGTTACATGCACCATGGGTCAGGCAGTGTTTGAAATCAGACAGTCTCTATGGTACGGTTACATGCACCTTGGGTCAGACAGTTATGAAATCAGACAGTCTCTATGGTATGGTTACATGCACCTTGGGTCAGGCAGTGTTTGAAAATATGTATGTATATGGCTGAAGGATCCTGTCATATACTATAGGTAGGGAGGAGTTTTTCTAACTTTTTTTTTTTTTTACAGATTTCATTAAATATATATTTATATTTCCTTTCACAACATGATGAAAGGAATATTATATGAAAAAAATATTTTTGAGGTGACAGTTGTCCTTTAAGCTTTGGAACGCAAGGGGAAGGTGTTGGCAAACGTACCTGCAGTTCTTGGTGTGTCTCGTTGGATAGAACTAGGAGGTAAACCACAATGTGGTGGCGACTAGGTAGTCCTTGACTCAGCAAGGGAGGGAATGCAGACTGTGGGGAGAAAATAGGACATTAGAGCATGAATTGACCTGTTTGAGGCATACTATAATGTGGTTAAGCAACTGGTTCGAACTTAAATTAAAGTTCTTCACCTTTATAATTCACATCACAAGCAATGCTGGCACATAGTACATCACACGATGTCTGCTAGAAAAGCAAGATGGTTTAAAACAAATTAACCACTATTGGATCGGTGCTGAACATGCTAGGACGTTGGTATCTGAAAACTAAACACTTAATAAAAAGTAATGTAAACACAACATAAATGTAGCCCGAGTTAAAGCTATATAATTTGAACATTACAAAATGGAACACTAATAGTTAACCTTACCTCCCAGAGTCCCAGCATGCTCCAGGAGATGCTCTCAGTGTGGATCTGCAAGCCGGTCTCTTCCTGCAGCTCTCTTAGTCCTGCTTCAAGGAGCTGTCGACAGACAGACGGACATAAAAAACATGACATAGGCTCCTGCAGAGGTGGGACAATGCTAGATCGACTTTTATGGGGCTAATTTATGGAGATGACTGCTTTATAGCGTTTTACAAGTGAAAATCTGTATTCTATGTGTGGTAGTTATGAAAACTATAATTCCACTGATATAGCACATCAGATTCATTGTCCACTCACCTGCTCCCCTGACTCGATGTGACCCCCTAAAAAAATAAATATATAAATACTTTTTTTTTTTTTAAATGAGAGAACATATGGACAAATTCAACATCAAACATGACGGCACAGAAATCTTTGTTTCTCCCACAGAGAAATGTCAACATTCTTTCGTATAGACGTCAATCAGAAATCTTAGACTGTAGATACCTGGAGGAACCCAGACATTAGGAAAGATGGACAGGTTCTTGGTTCTTCTAGTTAAAAGAACTTTCTGATTGACAGACTGAAGAAGCACAGCGACCCCAACGTCCACACCTCGATTCCGAACTTCCTGAGGAAGTGATGCAGCTTGCGATGAGCTGATGTTCCTGATTGGACAGAAGGCTGGACTCTAGAAGAAAAAAAAAAAGGCAGTAGGACTTAAAATAGTATAAAGATGAGCTGAATGATAAAAAGAATAGTATATTGAGGAGGTGAAGTATGCAAGAACCCGTAATAGGGTGAGGTTTTATATTCCTTTACCTTACATTTCGATCTTTACTATTCTTCCATGCCAAATACTCCTAATATAACTAATGTAAAAAAGTCGTTGGGTGCCCCCAATAAAACTGTTCCAAATGCTCACAGTTTGGAACAAGAACAAGTGTATAAAAAATTAATTTATACACAGTATCAGAATCACAATGGAAATAGAATGCAGCAATATCAGTTATAAGTTATTGGTTAAACAAATGCACAGGTTCAACAGTGCTGGTATGTTTCTGAGCACAATACACCAATAGGCATAGGGCTCTACTTCATAGTTACTTGGTGGCACAGGGCTGCTCCTTAATGCTACAAGTTCTGCTGGCTAGTAAGTGCTGTCCTTGTTCAATATAGTGTTAAGAAATAAACCAGTGCTCTCAGCCGTGTGTCACAGTAATATGCACGGTGATCTGTGCCATGAAATCTACAAAGCACAACCATTATGATGATCCACGGAAGGAAATCATGGCTTCTTCCATATTGAAAAAAAGTCAAAGTTCTGCCTTGGGCATGGACACCGGTGGTACGGTGATTAGTTTCATGATTTACCTACCTTTAACTGAACGCTAATGGAGTTGCTGAATTGCTGATCCGATATAATGAACTGGTTCTGCTCCAGTCCACAATGTACATACACCTTGTTCTGCTGACCCCCTGAGTAGTACCCCGTTATGCTCTGAAATACAGAAACACTTCATGTGGTCGTTTAGTAAACAATAATACTGTCTAAACACAAAACATCTACGCTACTGTGGGACGTCACCCAGATATCATAGATCATACCCTGCCTCTAGCAGCGTTCTTCATTGAAAAAAAAAAATTAAACATTACTTCTCCCAGATTCAGAATGCGTAGAAGTTACAAAAGAACCGTGACAATATCAAAATTACCCACCGATAATTATTTTAGCTTTTTTGTTTGTTTGTTATTTTTGTTAAGCAACTTATCCTGGCATCGCGCCAAGGCAATCTCTGGCACTTCCCGGCTTCCTCTGTAAGCCCACAGCAAGGATAGCACAGATTAGCTAAAAAGTGTATCTCGATAGAGCATACGGTCAGAAGAAAGAGTGTTACGCACCTGGACGAACTTTGCACATTGCAGCAAAGAACGCTCCTTACTCAGATAAACAAGAACGCGCTTAGCCGACTCCATTTTGTGTGGTCACAATCTTGTTGAATGAATTGCATTATTTAGATCATCTTCTCACTGGTACAACCTAAAAGACAAAACGAACATTTTTTTTATTGGCATTTCTGAAATGGACGGCAAAATCCAGCATCACAGATGTTGCATAACAAAAACTCCCATAATTCTTTGGCCGTCTCTTGCATTCAAAGAATTCTGGGAGTTGTAGGCCATCAACATCTGGCTGGGGCATGGGGTGCAAAGTTTGCAATTTCTGCTTTAAATATACGCTTTATTCGATCAGGGTCCTCCCTAGTACCTTCTGTTCCTGCACATCTATCTTACAGTGCTGTGTTATAAACTGGCACTATAGAAATAATAACGCTTCCTTAAATCCATTAAATATTATGGAAACACTTACTAAAATGAGTTGAGCAACAGCAGAAATAATTATAATAATAATAATAATAATGACCATTTCTTCATTTTAACCTGGGTCTCTGAACATGCAAGACATTATGGGACTGTTCCACATTTAGAATTTTTACTGTGTACCAGGTTGTGCCAGACAAGGCTGGCATTTTATGCAAATCTGGGTAATCATATTTATAATATTAATAAACAGTTAGGAGGGTTACCATTAAAAATAGCTAATAAAAGGCACACAGTCACAAACACAGGTCTGCAGACAGATATACCTTCCTCCTACCTGCTGTCATAGCCTCAGACCATGTTTGGAAACAAACAAACCATTCATCAATTAACAGAATGTGAAGAGGTACAGCTCTATCTTATTGTACCACCTCTGCTGGGAGAACAGTCAACTAGTCTACTACCCCTTCGATAAAACACTTGCAGCTTTGAATCATGATTCAGGAAGTAATCCAATCCCAGAATCCTTTGTGACTGGAGAGTAGACAATGAAGCCCTCTGGTGGCCAAATAGCAGAATGGTTCAGCAAAATGGAGAGATTTTAATGGGTTGGTACATATCACAAATATGAGTGCCATGGTTAGACCTCATTGCAATGTTTTCTATAAAGTTTATCTTATTAATAAGGAAGTTATACTGGATACAATATTTTTTTAACCAAGGAAATAAAAGTATATTATTTATATTAATCAGTTTTATAACTGTATATTTAGAGTAAGATAGTTTCAGGCATACATGAAAGTTGTTTTTAAAAAGGCAGAGGGAGGGCATTTTATGCAAATGATCTTATATTTCCCATAATTCTTTTCATGGACAGCCTTCCTAGTATCAGTTCCTGTTGATGTCAATGATTCTTCATCTCCCCATGCTGACATATATACGCTGAGAAAGGAGCGGTAATATTTTGCAGGGATAGAGGCCATTACCCGGTTATTTATTAGTGTGTTAAGCTGGTTTTATATACACGTCAACTTGCTTTTTGACAAAACTATACACAGCAGTAATATATACTGAGATACATACATTTAAACTCCATCTATGCCTTGTTTTAACAAATTTGCTATCAGAGGTATAGGTTTTATCAAAGCTTTGTGGCATAAAGGGCTATACTAATGGCATAGTGTGTGTGATGAGAATTGATTGACAGCTGAAAAGCAGGAGAACCCTGAACCAGCCAGTTCAGAGCTGCTATATGCTATAATATTTCTGGCTGGCAAGAATCAAACTAGTACTAATTGGGGTGACAAAACCCAGTATGTTGACATGGGGGAGACATCTTTTAAAATGGGTTGAGTTGCAATGATTTTTTGTTTCAGTGAAATGTTATATACTAATAACTGTGAATTTAGAGATCAAAGGAGCATCTCTTAGTGTAGGGGGCACAATATTTAAATGGGTGTTTAACCGGGGCTGACATTATTAATGTTGAGTCCACTTACGAAAGAAATAGACAGGCTCCTCCTGATTTACACTCTCAGACACAAGTACACACATCCTAGACAGACAAGCAAAGCTACACAAACTGATACTCTCAGACAGACACACACAGCGATAAACATTCATAGACCGACAGACACACACAGCTTCTCATTTCCAGGCACACAGACACATACACAGGTTGAATTACATACCATGCATGTTGATTATAGACACACTCCTGTTTTCCAACTATTTGGATGCAGGAGGGTGGTGTTTGTGGGGTTAAGTAGAGGCAGACAGGAACAATTTACTGACTTAACTATCATGTTCTCGTAGCCCTGACTCATAAGAATAAAGGGCTCCATGAATTGAGTCTGGTAAGAACACTGTAGTGGTTATGGTGCTTGGAGTAACAATTTTTTTTTTAACTTATATAAGTTTTTATTTTTCATTTTAAAAATTTCATCCATATATATTTTCAAAAATAAGATTTTGCAATATGGTACAATATTTTCCTTTACAATAAGTTATGTAATTATACATATATTTAGTGTGACCATATTTCATATTTCACTTAAACATTGTCTACATAAACTACATTCAGAGTAACAATTTTTGATAAATGATTATTGGTAAGATTTTTTAACCGAATATGATCTGCTAGTCAAACCTAGGTAAGAACCCAAGCCACATGTGAGATGCTGGTTTTATATATGGCAAAGTCTGCAACCAAAAAGGTTCTTACCCTTTGAGTTATTAAGTTGTTTACTATAGCAGTTTTGTCTTCACTGATGCTGTGTTTACACTAGAAATAGTCCAATTATGCCAGTCCTTTGTAAAGACAGGTTAGATAATTGACTTAATGGAAAACGGTTTACTGAGTGATGTCCTACAAAATTGAGGACTCCCTTAAATGTCCATGGATGGGATTGACAGACTAAATGAGGAGGTTACTATGGAAAAGTCACTGTGTATCCTTAAGTCATTTAAATCTTCGGATGATGTATTACAATAAATTCAAGCTCTTCCTGCATCCAATCTAGTAGTCCTTTTCACAACATTTATACCGATGGAGAGTTCACCCTTTCCTTTGACCTGCTATGGTACACATCCAGTATTTATTATCAATACCTTACTACTACCTTAAAGCGGTGGATGAAGTGAGAATTAGATAAATCAGAAATATTGTTTAATGGTGACAGACTCTCTCTTTCACTATTCTAAGTGAATCATTCAATGGGTTCAAATTGGAGGGATCAACGTTTGTATTTGGTTGTCATAGTAACCAAATTCCCCGATGAGTCTACCCCGAATGAAGCGGAGAGACATTGTCTCCTCTCTTAGAAGATCAACAATACATAGCTTCATTCGGGGTAGACAGCTATCTGATTGATAACTTGCTTATGGAACAGATATGCATCTCTCAGTGGGAATCAAACCTTGAGAGGTCTTGGAGGATGAGGAGATGAGGCACATATATGATTCGGTTTCTTGAATTTCTACTTGCTAATGGAACAGGGATATTTTTCTTTAATTCACGTTTCACACGTTTACGGGATAGTGCATTCGGTGTACACATGTGGAATGCATTCATGCATGATTTCAGGAATCTGGCGTAGCTTTTAAGATCATATCTTTCAGTGCATAAGAATAACAAAACATACTTTAAAAGAGTTGGTTATCCCATTCTACTAATATACTGACTAATGATAACTTTTTTCCCCAAAAAAAAAAAAATGCATGATTTAATGTATGCTCCCTAAGTGGGGCTAGGATTTCTTATGAACGGCTGTCTCCTCCAGATTTTCTTTGGTTCCTATGTTGATGCATCCATGTCAAGTTCGGTGCTAGTTTATGGTACTGGATTGGACACCATGAAGGCCTTGCTAAATCATTAGTATTGGTATTGAGAGATGTTGGGAGGTCTACAACCCCGCTTTAGCCCCTTTGATGCAATGATAACATTTAGCACACATTACACATAGAGAATATATATGAGCTACACTCAATGTCTTGTCTCCCAAAAATCTACGATGTGTGGTACCCTTAGTTGGACAGCTGCAAAGTAAGATGAAAAGGGCAAGGCACATCTTATCTGTACAGCCGTGGCTGCAGGGCAGACACGGCAGAGCTCTACTAATCCAAAACAAAGCAAGGACTTGGCATTGGTATAACATAAAACTAAGTCAGATTTATTTGGAAGAAGGAAACAATATTTTGGCTCTATTGAGCCTTTAACCCCTTAAGGACACATGACGTGTGACATGTCATGATTCCCTTTTATTCCAGAAGTTTGGTCCTTAAGGGGTTAATTAAAGGCTCACACAGCACCGAAATTTTGTTGGTTTCTTCCAAACAAATCTACCCATAACTTTATGCTTAGTCTCAAGCAGCTGCATACCATCTCCAAGCTGCATTTACACTGTGACATTCGTTGCATACGAGGTATGCCAAATGATAAATGGATTTTTTAATCCTCTGGTCCTGACTGGGTTAGTGAAAAAAACTAAAATAATGCCATTAAACTGACAGAGGACCTGTGGTGGTTGCCAATAGCTTCCCAAGTAGAATTATTCATGTTTATTTTAGGAATTAAAGTACCTGTAATAGCTGTAATAGCTGAAAAGCGTATCCCATAATCCCTGCTGGACTGTAGCCTCTGAAATGTGTCTTGGCCATTTTGTAGTGGCAAAAGCAATATTAGATACAATTTTATTTATTGACAATTTTACTAGCAAAATGTATAGAAAGATCAGAGAACCTGCATCTGTCTGTCACTGTTTTATTAATTTTTTTCCATTTAAGGTTGCCGTTCATGCTGTCAGACCTGCGTATGCATTTCAATACCTCGAGGCACTAACCTCTATCATAAAGTAGCAGGTACATATATCGGTCAGGCATTAGAAAACGGTATGTCGGTATAGAAACATAGAATGTGACGGCAGATGAGAACCATTCGGCCCATCTAGTCTGCCCAATTTTCTAAATACTTTCATTAGTCCCTGGCCTTATCTTATAGTTAGCATAGCCTTATGCCGATCCCACGCATGCTTAAACTCCTTTACTGTGTTAACATCTACCACTTCAGCTGAAAGGCTATTCCATGCATCCACTACCCTCTCAGTAAAGTTATACTTCCTGATATATTTTTAAACCTTTGTCCCTCTAATTTAAGACTATGTCCTCTTGTTGTGGTAGTTTTTCTTCTTTTAAACATAGTATCCTCCTTTACTGTGTTGATTCCCTTTTGTATTTAAATGTTTCTATCATATCCCCCCTGTCTCGTCTTTCCTCTAAGCTATACATGTTAAGATCCTTTAACCTTTCCTGGTAAGTTTTATCCTGCAATCCATGAACCAGTTTAGTAGCCCTTCTCTGAACTCTCTCTAAAGTATCAATATCCTTCTGAAGATACGGTCTCCAGTACTGCGTACAATACTCCAAGTGAGGTCTCACCAGTGTTCTGTACAATGGCATGAGCACTTCCCTCTTTCTACTGCTAATACCTCTCCCTATACAACCAAGCATTCTGCTAGCATTTCCTGCTGCTCTATTACATTGTCTGCCTACCTTTAAGTCATCAGAAATAATCACCCCTAAATCCCTTTCTTCATATGTTGAGGTTAGGACTCTATCAAATATTCTGTACTCTGCCCTTGGGTTTTTACATCCAAGATGCATTATCTTGCACTTATCCACATTAAATGTCAGTTGCCACAATTCTGACCATTTTTCTAGTTTACCTAAATCATTTGTCATTTGGCTTATCCCTCCTGGAACATCAACCCTGTTATATATCTTAGTATCATCAGCAAAAAGACATACCTTACCATCAAGACCTTCTGCAATATCACTAATAAAAATATTAAAGAGAATGGGTCCAAGTACAGATCCCTGAGGTACCCCACTGGTGACAAATCCAAGCTTCGAATATACTCCATTAACTACAACCCTCTGTTGTCTGTAACTCAGCCACTGCCTTACTCATTCAACAATATTGGAATCCAAACGTAAAGATTGCAGTTTATTGATAAGCCTTCTATGTGCAACAGTGTCAAAAGCCTTACTGAAATCTAGGTAAGCAATGTCTACTGCACCATCCTGATCTATAATTTTAGTTACCCAATCAAAAAAAATCAATAAGATTAATTTGGCATGATCTCCCTGAAGTAAACCCATGTTGAAATCCATGTGTTTTTAGATGTTTAACAATCCTATCCTTTAACATGGTTTCCATCACTTTCCCCACTGCTGAAGTAAGGCTTACTGGCCTATAGTTGCCCGACTCCTCCCTATTACCTTTCTTGTAAATGGGCACAACATTCGCTAACTTCCAATCTTCTGGGACTACTCCTGTTAACAATGATTGGTTAAATAAATCTGTTAATGGTTTTGCTAGTACACCACTAAGCTCTTTTAATAGCTTTGGGTGTATTCCATCAGGTCCCATTGACTTATTTGGCTTTACTTTTGACAGTTGAAATAGAACCTCTTCCTCTGTAAACTCGTGTAATAAATGACTCATTTATAATTTTTTTTAACTGAGGTCCCTTTCCTTCATTTTCATCTGTAAATACAGAACAAAAATATTCATTGAGGCAGTCAGCTAGACCTTTATTCTCTTCTACATACCTTCCTTCTTTAGTTTTTAATCTAACTAATCCTTGTTTTACTTATATTTTCTCATTTATGTATCTAAAAAAAGTTGTCCCCTTTTTTACTGACTGTGCTATTTTCTCTTCTGTGTGTGATTTGGAAGCTCTTATAACTTGCTTAGCCTTTTTTCTGCCTAATCTTATAGATCATTTTGTCTTCCTCACTCTGTTTTTTTTTTATAATTACTAAATGCTAACTTTTTGTTTTTAACTATTTTGGCCACATCTGCGGAGTACCACAGTGGTTTCTTGAATTTTTTGCTTTTACTGACAAGCCTAATGCAATTTTCAGTTGCCTTCAATTGTGCAACTTTTAAATAATCCCATTTCTCTTGGACTCCATTTAAATTGCTCCAGTCTGATAATGACTCCTCTACACATATTCTAATTTTAGAAAAGTCACAAAAACTTTTGTTTTTGTGTGGTGTGACTCAGTCACTGTTCTTATATTAAACCACACTGACTGATGATCACTGGATCCTAAACTTTCACCTACAGTAATATCTGATACCAAATCTCCATGTACTTAGCCAGCAAGCTGCCTTGTGGCTTCAAACTTGGCATTAATAATGATTATCGACCAATCGTTGTTTCGCCACAATATGCACAAATGACATTAGTGAGGTCACTTTGCTCTATATTTCATTAAGATGTGTGCCATAGTGCCAGTAGAAATTAATCTCTGTGTATGTGTGTGTATATACATATATACACACACACACATATATATACGTCTGGTTCCTCTCAGAAATTGAAACTGAAGCTGCAGATAAAATCTGTAAAAGTTTTGATGTCCAATCCATGCAGTTGTTTTACAGAGGTTATTAGATTGCGAATACACTAATGTAACGTGTAATGTCATGTTATAAGTGGTTTGACAGAACTCCAATGCCATAAGTTAGAAATATTCTCTCGACAGAAAAGGTATTTAGCAGATCTACTCAGGCTTCTGCCCTCTTGGTTCTAAAAAAAAAACTAGATAATTTATAGTGAGTGCTTTATTGCTTTCCAATGTGGAACAAACAAAAGTCAAACAGGATGTGTGAGGTGTTAGTGGAAACCTGGTCAAACAATTGCCCTCTGAGCCTCTCTCAGACTTTAGTCTTTGTGCTACTGATGTACGATTCTAAAATAAAGATAGTATCGTCAACCTGAATTTCACTGGCGTCCAACCTAGGAAAAGAAAAGGGAGTGGGGTTAAGCAGGATTCAGAATCATTTTGTAACATTTCTAAACAAATCAGTTTACAGGGAGATATGGCTCAACTATTTGATAATGGGAATTTGGGGCTCATGGTAAATGAATCCCCTCCCCTGATACAACTGATGCAATAGAGAGACATGTTCATTTTGTCAAAGAGCACATTTATATGTAATCTCCAAGTGTAACGGAGCTCTCTGTACCCCTGGCTGGGTACCTTCTCCAAGGACAGCTTCCTAGTTGGAACAGGGGACAAACCGCAGCACTTCTGCCCACAGTCGACATGGCTTGAGTGGGGTCCTGGAACCAAATTTAGAATTTGTTCTAGACACCCCCAGGCACTGAACGACACTTAGTCCTAGGAGCTCTAGTCCTTACAAGGATTTTCCCCATTGAATCCTCCACAATGGAACAGTGATCAAAGAGTAGCCCTTTCCCCTTCCAATAACCAGATGACACATAGTTATTGGTGTACAAGCTGGAATACGTTTATTGGCAGCCACAACTGGCCTTATATGCAGGTCCCCATCCAAGGGGCACTCCCCCCTGGACCTGAGTGTAGACTACAGTAAAAACATACACCCGATTACATTGGTTCTGAGGTCCAGGACACTACCACACAAAACATGATAATCCCTCCCCTGTGCCTGGGAGATAATGGAGTCAAGCACTGTATTAAACTCAATTATCTCCAGGCACAAAACACACACATTTCCCAAAAATCTCAAAAGTTCCTGGAAGTCATAATTTGACGGACCGCATGCATGTTCCTATGCCCAAAATAGTTCCATAGTATCGCGGCTAAGTCCCCCTAAGTATATTCGCGGTTATGGTCCATGCAAACGGCTGCAAGGGAGCTAGCGTTCGGTTCCATGCACACGAATGGAAAGTGCCGAACCAGGGGAAATAAAATATGGGTCTTTACAGTTGCTGACCTGGCCCATAGTCGGTGGGCAGGAGGCCAGCTTCCACACTCCGTGGCAAACATCTGTGGAAAGCGGCGTTTGTCACACTAAGTATCCCTTAAAAATTTCCATATTCCTTTATAGAGGATCCTATGCAAGTTACCATACCAATGAAACGTTATTTGATTTCACAGAAAATTATATTTTCAAGCTGAAGAATAGTTTTCTATGGGGCTTTTGACTTTCCAACTTTTCCCCTCCCTTTTAATGGAATATATGGACAAAATGGCAACTTTAAAACTCCTGTTTACGAATGTCTCCTTCTTTACTGCACACTGGTAAATACTTTGCCTTCACCTCTAAACCTAACCATAGGTGTCCATTTGAAGTGCAATGGTGTCAATATGCACCTGTGAATATCCTTATTCGGATGCCAAGCTGATATACTGGAAGTGCAGTGGACACAAATACCAAGGTCATATACATGGCACTCAAGGGGACAAGTCGTCCATGGAATACGGCTGGACTTACTTATTGACATTTCGCTTTAGGTTCTCAATCTGCTGACGTTCTGGAGCAGTGATCATCTCCTCGATCTCCTGCAGCTGAGTCTCCTCCGCTCCTGTGGCTTGCATGGATGCTAGGATAGCTTCAATCCTCTGAGATTTTTCCAGCAGCCGTCTGTACAGAATAGAGGAAATACAAAGTAAAACTAAGGACCTTAAAAATAAAATACAACTTTTTGACAGACAATTGCCTTTCCCATCTATCAGACAAGAAACGCTGAAACATGGCAATCTAGTCTACAGGCTGGCTGGGCATCATGGGAAATGGAGTACGCTAATATCTGCAGTGCTAAAGTTAGCCATCAATGCCTTATGAGATATGGATCCCAGTTAAGTTCTGCCATCTGTCTATGGAAAGAGTGCAGCTGATCTAATTGGCTGGGCTAACAGGAACTGTGTATTCTCGACATGATCAACCATTACAGTATACACAGTATGAGCTAATTTGAAAACAACTGGGTTACGCATTGTAATGTGATGACACAGGTTTACATGGTCTGAAAATGCATTGGATTCTTTTCTAAACCTCTTGAACTTGAAGTCTCTTGCAACAAGGAACCTTATCTTTACTTACTGGTAGATTCACACACGCTCATTGCTTATTTTAACTGCATGAATTAAACAAGTCCACAAAAGTCATAGACTATGGGTGTTGCAATGAGTGCTGTTTAGGTGACAAGGCTAACCCGTATCTATTGATATTGCTTAGATAAGTCCATTTAAAGCACCACAAATCACCCCCAAAACATGCTACACAGCTAAGAGCAAGATAAAAGAATGCATTGAAGCTCACAGCCTGTCAGGCCCAGAGTACATTTCACGTAGACTCTAATAACAATGTAATGCAAACTTACTTGTTCTCTTTGGTCTCATACTGTCTCCGCTCTATCAGGTTTGCAACGGTCTGAGGAGAGACGCAGGAAGATAATCATCAGAGGTCTTATTAATTCCATTCCAATCTCCAACGCATGTAATCTGTATGCTTGGGCTTTTATTAAGTGCAAGATTTAGCAGATTGCCTCAAACAAGACTTTTTTTTTTTTTAAAGCCCTATTATTTATACAGATACTTTTTACAAAGATCAATTGAATCCTTAATCCCAGCAGATTCCTCTGATCAAGTTATAAAATATTTTGCGAGTGACTTGTCAAAGATGGGGCCACCTTTATCTTTGCAAAAAATTAACACAATTCCAGTGTTGTTTAGAAACTTGTCACTTTAAGTCTAACATTTTCAGGGGAAAAAAACCCTATTCTTTCATAATTTCTTCTGTATTCTGCTCTTGTGGTGCTCAAACGAGTAAACATACAGATATTAGGGTTTGTTGAGATGCCCTGACTTTAGTCTGTTGGATTAGCCTCTGTCATGAAGTCATAGATGTCACAAGTAGAGTCTCCTTTAACATGACTGGTGACTATACAAAGCGTCCAGCCGCAGAGAAACTCAAAGTAGATTATATGATGTAGGAACAGGTATGGGTACAGGCAGTGGCGTACACACAACCCATGGGGCCCCGGTGCGAAAACTGATCCGTGTGCTCCCCCCCCCCCTTACTCTGCGCGGGCTGTGGCCGCAACACATGGCGGTGGGCACCTGGTCGCAGGGGTCGCAAGGCTGCGACCGCGGTCTGTACGCCAGTGCAAGCAGATACACACACACACATAAAGGACCACTACAGATACCCAGATCACATCAGCTCAATGAAGTGGTCTAGGTGCCAGGTCCCTCTAGTTTTAACCCTGTAGCTGAAAACATAGCAGTTTCACTGAGGGTTAAATCCAGCCTCTAGTGGCTGTCTCATTGACAGCCGCTAGAGGAGCTTCCGCGATTCTCACTGTGAAAGTCACAGTGAGAAGACGCTGAACGTCCATAGGAAAGCATTGAGTAATGCTTTCCTATGGGCGGTTTGAATGCGCCCGAGGTTCTTGCCACGCATGCGCATTCGGAGCTGAGAAGCGGATCGGGGCGTAGAGATCCCCAGTGCCAAGAGAGTCCGGCGCTGGAGAAAGGTAAGTGCTTAAGACACACACACACACACACACTCTCACGAACAGACACATACACACTAGCTAACAGACACACACATTTACTGACAGACACACACTCAGTGACAGACATACATACACACTCACTGACAGACACACTCACTTACAAAACACACACTCACTGACGCACACAAACACACAAAGTAACACACTCACTGACACACTCTAACACTAACACACACACACACACACTCTAACTCTAACACACACACACTTGTTTTGTTTTTTAAATGTCACCCCCCAGCCTCCCTACCCTAGGGAGAGCTGAGGGATTTCCTGGGGTCCAGTGGTGCTCCTGGGCGGCCGGTCACCTGGCGGGCAGGCAGGTGCGCGAGGGAGCACTCTCCCCTGTGTGCTTCCTCTTCAGCTCCCTCGCCGCCTACTGATGCCGGAAGATGACGCCAGCCTGCCCGCCGGGTGATACCAGGGCCAGCCTCGGGGGGCCCCTGAGGTGGCCAGCTCCTGGGCCCCCCAGGAGAAGAGGCTGGCCACAGTGGGTACATACCGAGTCGCAGGGCGGCCAGGCCCCCTGGGTACAGGATGGAGGGTGGCCAAAGCAACAAAACGTTTATTTGTTAAAGAGATAATTAGGCAAAAACTAATTATGAGATGATTTAATAAATTACTACATTTTACAACTCACGGAGTTACTCACGAACATTTGAATTTTCTGGAATTCTAAATGAATTTGAAATTTTAGGCCACAGTTAAAAACTAACAACATGGAATTTTTTTCCCCAAATAATCTGTTTTGGCTTAAAATTTGAAATTAACTTTGAATTCCCTATAATTCACATTTTAGTGAATAACATTAGCCTCATAGTAAAATCATAAATCTTTTAATGTGAAATATGTGCATGCTATGGAAATCAAATTATTTGCCTATGTATTATATTTTTACTAAATATAACCATATACAGGTTTCCCTACTCCCAGGGCATCGTCTGACTAAGCCACAAGGAATGGAGGATTCTGGGTAACAATACCTTGTAACATCTCTGCAACAACATGCGAGCAGAGGACAGTGTGTTCACTGCGTATAGATAGAATGTTCGAGCCGGCGCGTGATCTGGGGTTTTGGGAATTTCCTGTGTGCAAAACAAAAAGTGAAAGTGATCGGCAAACAGTCAATATAATCACATGATGCCATGGATAAACAAATCTAAAAACCCCGTTCACATAGAGAAATGATCGACTCTTTACCTTGTATGGCAGAAAATGAACGCTATGTGTTGTATCAGGAAGAGACAAATACAGGAAAAGGGAAACAGGGAGGAAGTGGGTTTTCTTTTTTTAATATTTTTGGATCTCTATAAAAGTTGTTCTTTTTTTCTCACTTTTAAACTAAACACACCTTTCTAGAAATAGTCTCGATAACTTTGCAATGCTGATTGGACGATTATTAAAGGGACACTGTAGGCACTGTGTCTGCTTTCTCTCATTAAACTAGTTATAGTGTCTGGAGTCCCCTGGTGTCATCAATTCATTCAGCATTAAAAAGTTTTTAAATGTTTTTATGTTTCAGTGCTATATGAGAGCCCCCAGAAGCACCTATGCTAATTTGGCAAATGTGGAAGTATTCGCTTGATGGGTTGCTGTGATTGGCTGAGAGTCTCAGCTGACTGCTTGTAGCCTTTCAGAACTCCAGGTGACAGTATGAAGGGTCTGATTACAAGGAAATGTGTAATCTCTGCCTTAGCCACACCTCCAGAATGGGCCACAATGTGGGTGTCCAAGGACCCCTATTTAGTTTTAAACTGTTCTAAAGTAGTTTAACTCTGAATGGAGGGACAGTGCCAGGGGACTCCAGACACTATAACCATTCAAAGAGATGAAATGGTTATTGTGACTACAGTGTCCCTTTAAAGCAGCTTACTCTTATCTACGTTCTGCTGGGTCAACTGGTGCAAGACCTGATAAAACAGTGGCTTTTGGGGCAGTATTTTGTTGCCATAGTAACCAGAAGCAATGCAATATTTTCTATAAGAACATGCATTGTATAGAAAGCATGAATTAAATGCAGTACACGTTTATGAAAATCCAAAGCATTTCTTTCTCCAGAATAAATGTGCCTTAATGCTATTCCTTACCATGGGAGCTTCCCATTTATGTAGCATTGTATTGCAGGCTCCCCAGCAGTAACCTGGCGAGCTGGTAACTATACGCTAACCCGTTGGGCTACATATCAGTAGTGAGCACCTACCTGTAGGTAAACCAGATTCGCAGACAGCATTTTATAAAGCATGTCCTTCGCCTCCTTGGCTGGGATCATTGCAAAATCTTCCACTTGCTTCTGTTCCAAGTGTTTCTTGCAGAGGAGAAGCCGGAAAATCCTTGCGCATCTAGAACCGAACCTGTCAAAACCCAGGATTAGTAAGTTCGCATCATGTATTGATTTACACTACGACCCTCAAAACCTCAGTTTGATTAAGAAATA
Organism: Pelobates cultripes; assembly: GCA_933207985.1. NCBI lineage: Eukaryota > Metazoa > Chordata > Amphibia > Anura > Pelobatidae > Pelobates > Pelobates cultripes. Next base: position 20,901,164 of record OW240924.1, read on the forward strand.
AATGGCCATCAATACCTTTTACTGGCTGAATCATCAGCAAATATATAAATGTACTTATATTTTACCCAACTTTCTGTTCTATCTTGAGAGTGCAGCTTTCAGAATGCTACCTGGCTCTGCTTGTATTCTGGGAGCAGAATGCATTCTGGGAGGCCGAATAATGCATCATGGGTGTATGCAAGCATTCCACTCTTGGGCAACAGCTGCAGTTTAAATTTAGTGTCTAGATAAAAACAGAAACCTTCTAGTAAAGCTATTTTATCTATAAATATGCCATCAACTTGGCTGACAATGAATAGATAGCATTCCGTCCTCTTTGAATTTAAACCAATGTCATGGGCCGTGACCAAATGGAATTCAAGCTGGGAAAATTGTCTGATGCAATCGAATAATGGCAAAGCTAGTCAGGCATTTAGTGCTGTGCATTGTAAGGAATAATGAAGACGGACACATGGCTGCTAGGCGGCCATGTTATGCTGAGAGATAGCAAGAAACCAAAACACATCACTTACCTCTCCTGCACAATGGATTGCAGGTTTGAAGTGGCTAGAGAAGCAATTGCCTTGTGAAGATCTAATATAATGTTAAGTCACCAACAATAACGGGATTCCCTGTATGGTAAAAAGAAATTCTGACCCAGAACTTGACTGTTAGAAAAAGGATACTGATGACAAACATCCCTCCACCGCTGTCCCCAGACCGCCCGACAAACTCCAACTGAAACAGGAAGAAAAAAAAAATATAAAAAAAGGACGACACGTTGCTTTCATCTAGTTAATGGCAGGATATTGAGATTTATAGTAAAAGGACATTTGCAACTTTTAAAAAGCTGTGAAATGAATACTGAAGTCTTCTTAGAGTGATTGGGGTGGTGATCCCTAGCAGTTGGACAGTTCTTGCTTCATTGCACAATCCGTACTGGATCACTCTATAAGCGAGGAGTCAATTGTTTATTGATGGAGTGCAAGAAATGCAAATGTTGCCATACAACAGAAATATACACTCCTCTGGGCACAGGCTGGATACAAATGCTGAAAGCTGTAACAATTACAAGCTAGGTGACGGGCCACCTCTGCTCTACAAGATGAGATGAGACCAGAGTCCCACTAAATTCTTGATCTAATAAAGTTAATTAAAAAAGTGCTTTCTCATTCATGTTTGGAAATTAACCATGATGTATCTATGAACATGAGAGAGCAATAGGTACCGGGTCATCAGCCAAAAGGGTAAGGTACTGGTCCAAGACTTGTTTTGAGATGTTGTATCCTGTGGGCAAAGATCTGAAGATCTGCAAAAAAAAAAAAAACATAAGTTGTGCAGAACTAAAAAAGGAGAAAGAAAAAACACATCTTTTAAAAGCGATTGACTGTTCAGAGTTCCAGATTTAAGGAGCAACCTTGGTAATTTAGCAGATAAAACTTATGAAATCTATAAAAGGGTTGAACCTACTTCACTGGATGACAGCGGGTGAGTGTAGGCAGCACTGGAAGGTGTGGTGACCTCGCTCATTCTCAACATTGTCCGGACGATCTCACTGCTGGTCTGAAATACGGAGTTATTTCAGGAACACAAAGACTGACATAAGTGGAATTCTTTATCATAAGCACCCTCTCTGCTCCGTGATGGCCAAATCCACTGCCAGCAAAGAGCTGGTGGGTCAAAGTTAGATGGTAGATCCCAGTTTAGCACATACTGCAGTTTTAAAATAAAAAAAAACAACACTTACATAGGCAATTCTCTTTTTATAAAAGATTCCAGAAATAGATATGTGTAATAACTTTTTATAAAATAAGAGACTTAATACCTGAAATAGGATGTGTTTTTAGAAGGCTGGATCCCTTCCCCTTGCTTAACATCCTGTTGTGACTCACAGCAGCCTCCTACTCATAGTAGACAGAGCATGGGGAAACAGTGGGCTTCTTTCTAACGCCCTTTAAAAGGAACCGGTCATGCCCCAAACAACTTATGCTCATTAGATTGTAATTACCGGTATACACTTTGCTAGAAAATGTGTAGATAAGCAGAAAAAAAACAAATACTAATTATATTGGTTTTCTCCCAGCTGTCAGTCAATACGTCAGAGTGATGATGCATTGACTGATAAGGGAGAGCAGAAAAGACCTCGCGCAGGAGATCCCTCATGGATCATGGGATCTTCCTAGACAGAGCTTCTAGCGCTGGTTATGGAGTATAGGGACGGAGTGACGCAATGTCACTCTGTTCCGAAGCAGGCATGCTGGCAACGAAGGCAGCGTGCCGATGTCACTGACAAGATTTGCCAATCTTCCCAAGCAGGGAAAATCAAAGAAGACTTCAGGAGGAGCGCAGGACGGCCTGGAGGTGGATGTTACACGAAGAGTAACACACGTGAAGTGGAACTGGAAGCGGGAAAAGTGATTACATTTTATATTTTACCATGAATACACCATGTATCTTTGTGATATATTGTGTATTCGATGTACAGGGGAGCGGATTTCAGGTAAGTTCTTAACAGGTTCACTTGTGTGAACATGAGCAATTTGAAGTGTCCATGCAGCCTATGCACAGAAACATTCAGTTATATTTGTTAATTATGCTTTTTCATATAGGGTGGAAATTAAAAAATATCTATAATCTCCTTATAGAGGAAATGTGAGAATGTTTACCTTCAACCAGAACTAGAATGCAATATATCGTAACAGTTAACTGTACTCGTTGTACCTGGTCCATTTTATTGGATATAGCACTGATGACTGCTTGATCTCGGAAGTGCTGATGGAAACGCTCCATTTTAATCTGCCAGTAGATTCCGTCATCTTCTTTGGACTGCAGATAAACAAAGAGGAGTGCACGTCAGATTAATAGGAGATTTCCAATATACAACACTGTGATGCTCCTAATCTAAGAATTAGTTTTTTTTTTTTTAAAAAAAAAAAACAACAACCCCCCTCTTAATCAGTGTTTTTAGTATTTTAATTTATTTATGGAATAACATTATCAGTGTTAATGTGTTTGCTTTTTGTAAGAAATACCCTATGCTGCCGTTATAAAAATACAGGCAATGAGCCAACAAGTTGCACAGTTCTTCCACAAAGTGACACTGATCTATGGTGATGCCAGTAAAAGGAGATGGCTCATTGTTTAGGAATATACAAACTGACTGGCTCCACAGAAATCAATTAATTCCAGGAGAGGGAGAAATCTCTCACCTGGAGGTGAATTGATCAAGCTGGTGCTCTGCAGATATTAAAGGGACACTATAGTCACCATAACAACTACAGCTAATTGTATTGGTTCTGGTGAGTATAATCATTACCTTCAGGCCTTTTGCAGTAAACACTGTTTTTCGCCCCCAGAAAATAAGGCAGTGTTTGCATTACAGCCTAGGGATACCTCCATTGGCCACTGCCCAGATGGCTACTAGAGGTGCTTCCTGGGTCAGTGCTGCACAGTGTGACTGCCGTTCAGTGTCTCCACCCTCTGCATGGAAACACCGAACTTTCCCCATAGAGATTCATTTACAGGTGATACTCGAAAAATTAGAATATCGTGCAAAAGTTCATTTATTTCATTAATGCAATGTAAAACGGGAAACTAATATATATGAGATAAACGCATTACATGCAAAGCAAGATAGTTCAAGCCGTGATTTGTCATAAGTGCGATGATTATGGCTTACAGCTCATGAAAACCCCAAATCCTCAATCTTAGTAAATTAGAATATTACATGCAATCAATAAAACAAGGAGTGTACATTGAACAATATCGGACCTCTGAAAAGTATACCTATCAGCCTGTGGCACTGCTGAGGTGTTATGGAAGACCAGGATGCTTCAATAGCGACATTCAGCAATTCTGCATTGTTTGGTCTCATGTCTCTCATCTTTCTCTTGGCAATGCCCCATAGATTCTCTACGGGGTTCAGGTCAGGTGAGTTTGCTGGCCAATCAAGCACAGTAATCCCACTGTCATTGAACCAGGCTTTGGTGCATTTGGCAGTGTGGGCAGGTGCCAAGTCCTGCTGGAAAATGAAGTCAGCATCCCCATAACGCTCGTCTGTGGAAGGAAGCATGAAGTGCTCCAAAATCTCCTGGAAGACGGCAGCGTTGACCCTGGACTTAATGAAGCACAGTGGACCAACACCAGCAAATGACATGGCTCCCCAAATCAACACAGACTGTGGAACCTTCACACTGGACTTCAAGCATCTTGCAGTGTGTGCCTCTCCATTCTTCCTCCAGACTCTGGTTCCTTGGTTTCCAAATGAGATGCAAAAGTTGCTCTCATCAGAAAGGAGGACTTTGGACCACTGAGCAACAGACCAGGTCTGTTTTTCTTTAGCCCAGGTAAGACGCTTCTGAAGTTGTTTGTTGTTCAGGAGCGGCTTGACAAGAGGAATAAGACATCTGAAGCCCATGTCCAGGAACCGTCTGTGTGTGGTGGCTCTTCATGCACTGACTCCAGCCTCAGTCCACTCCTTGTGAAAGTCCCCAACACTTTTGAATGGCATTTTCCTGACAATACTCTCCAGGCTGCGGTCATCCCTGCTGCTTGTGCACCTTTTTCTTTCACACTTTTCCCCTCCACATACCTTTCTATTAATGTGCTTTGATACAGCACTTTGGGAACATCCAACTTCCTTTGCAATTACCTTTTGAGGCTTTCCCTCCTCATGGAGGGTGTCAATGATGGTTTTCTGCACAACTGTCAGGTCAGCAGTCTTCCCCATGATTGTGATTCCTACTGAACCAGACAGAGACCATTTAAAGGCTCAGAAACCCTTTGCAGGTGTTATGGCTTACTTAGCGGATTAGAGTGGGACACTGTGAGCCTAGAATATTGCACCTATTCACAATATTCTAATTTATGTAGAGTGTGGATTTGGGGTTTTCATGAGCTGTAAGCCATAATCATCGCACTTATTATAAATCACGGCTTGAATTATCTTGCTTTGCATGTAATGCGTCTATCTCATATATTAGTTTCCCCTTTTACGTTGCATTACTGAAATAAATGAACTTTTGCACGATATTCAAATTTTTCGAGTATCACCTGTATTTAATTCATCTCTATGAGAAAAGGCTGTTTGGCCAGGCTGCCGTTTGGCCCCGCCCCACCTCCTTGATGATCTCAGCCAGTTCAATGCTTTGGATTGGCTGAGATCATCAGTTCTGATGATGTCAACCAAAGAAGCGGATCGGTGGCTGGGCCAGCACTGATGGACAAGCACAGCGGTGCAAATAAGGCAAGTTTTAATCCTTTCTATGGTGGCTATGGGTGGATGTACGCCACCTAAATGGTAGTTTTACCACTATAGAGTCAGGAACACATATTTATTTTCCTGACCCTGTAGTGTTCCTTTTATTTTGAAAGAAACACAGAGTTATGTGATCTGAACTTTTATAAGTCATTAAACTCACCTCTGGGCCTGTATCTTTCTTTTGTCTCTTCCCCTTATTTCCTTCTTCCTCATCGTCAGAAGACCGGCGTCTTTTGCCTCTTCCTAAGAATGGTATACATACCACAATGGGTATTACGACACAAGGAAAGATACCCCCTTACCCATTCTGATGAATGCAATATCCCATGCAAAACCAAGAGGGTTGGGAAATATTGATGGTCTTTATAAAAAAATAAAAATAAAAAAAAATTGCCAGGGCTGGTTTCTTACCAAACATGTTTACTTTGGGAATAGTGTACATGTCTTTCTCGTCGATGACCAGCGAGGGTGCTACAGGTCTGCGGCTGTCAGATCCTTTTGTGGATTCCATTTCAGGAAGACCTGGGCACCTCTGTATGAAGTGTGTGTCAGCCAAACTGGAGAATGTCCCAGACACCTCACTGTAATCCACACTTTTCCCATCTGCACAGACAAACAGGTTGTTACTATATTCATCTTTAGACCACCAGGTACAGAAAAACCTGTCAATGCTGCTTAACTCTAATGTGGCATGAATAATGATTAGTACTTATGAAGAAAGTTGGACCAGGCACATTGAGGTTTTAAGGCAGATTTATTGGAAAGCCATGCAACATCAAGGTCACCTGATCACACCTGGTCAGGGTCCGATCATGTGACCTGATACTGAGAAATATTGATGTTTTAAAACATTTTTTAATAAATAAAGGAGAATGTATTAGATGTTTTATTATATGCACAAGTTTGATATGATATTTTCTTTGTATGGAATTGATGTATTTCACTTTGTGTGATGTCATAATAACACGACTATTGTTTTACACACAGTTTTTTTTAAACACACAGCACTTTAACTAATTAGCTATAAATGAGTTCACGCTGTGTTTGTGTTAGCTTGCTAAAGGCTCCTGTGGCAGCAGAAACGTTGTATGGTTTTCCAATAAATCTGCCTTAACCCCACCTATATGTGCCCGGACCAACTTTCTTCATAATTATTGATCAATGGGAATGGTCTACCCTGGTCTGTAGTCACTAAGGATGGAATATAGTTAACGAGTGCCACTCCACTTTACGCTTAGAGTCGAAGCCACTCTTACAATATATAATCACTAGATTTAAAGAAGAGGTAATAAAAGAAAATGTTCAATTTACATCTCACAAAACCGTACACTGTAAGCTTTATAAGTGCCACTATATATGAATCTAGAAAAAAAAAAAACGTCAGAGTTGTGGCAGCTGACATTTAATGTGGATAAGTGCAAGATAATGCATCTTGGACGTAAAAACCCAAGGGCAGAGTACAGAATAGTTGATAGAGTCCTAACCTCAACGTATGAGGAAAGGGATTTAGAGGTGATTATTTCAGATGACTTAAAGGTAGGCATACAATGTAACAGAGCAGCAGGAAATGCTAGCAGAATGCTTGGTTGTATAGGGAGAGGTATTAGCAGTAGAAAGAGGGAAGTGCTCATGCCATTGTACAGAACACTGGTGAGACCTCACTTAGAGTATTGTACACAGTACTGGAGACTGTATCTTCAGAAGGATATTGATACCTTAGAGAGGGTTCAGAGAAGGGCTACAAATAATCTTTCAGCCAAGTTCTCCAGTTGCATCACTTGACTGTGCACCCCATGGGTCAATATCATGTTTGAGTTCCACAGCGCTAAGTACATTTAAGCAAACAATTTTACAAAGACAAAAACCAAAGCAGTATAATGCTTCTTTATATTAGTTACAGGATTTATATAGAGGATTCCTGTGAACCAGCTCACCTTCCATGGTTTCTGTCAGCCGGTCGGCCACTTTCTTTACTACGGCACTAAATGTCATCTTTCCATTCAGTAGCAGCTCCTCCACAATCAGTTCACCGGTGTCGCCATAAAGAGTCTTTGCCGTGTAAATGTAGCGGGGATACCGGAGGATCCGCAGGTAGCGGTCGCAGTGCGCAAAATACTCCACAAAGCCACGTTTGTGTATTTGGTAAGACACCAGATTGTGTTGGATAAGAACACACAGAGCTTTTTTGACCTGGAAAACAGAGCACGTAACTATAAAGGTTTACAGCTATAAAATGCATTATAAGTTATATAGTACTAAATAACTCCTAAATAAAGAAAGGAAGTAGAGCTTTATTTTATATAATCCAGGAAAGATTGATACAGATTCAGTACCCCCATAAGTGTTAAGTACACAAATTTCTGAATGTCAAAACTGCTTATTAGACCTATTACACAAGGCTTGGGTGATAAGGAGATAGACTTGGACTGTGGATGCCATGTGCAGAGTTCGGCACCGGAATAATGCCACGTGGCTGTACACAGAATTCCCATATTAGTAGAATTAGTTAGGTCATTGAATTGCAAAACTATTTAAATAGGTCTTTAGCCAGAAATCATATTTGCATTATCAACAGCGTAGAACTTTATTTTTTGGCAATCTTTTTTACAACAAAATAGCTCAAAAATGGTTTTGCAGAAAAGGAGAGGATGGCACCCAAAGACTCCATGCACCAGATCCTTTACAAAAATGTAAGTGGTTATAGTGCTTAGAGTGCCACTAGAGTGGTTTTTCTTTATTGCATGTTAAAAAAATATTTTAAAAAAGGTCAACATGAACTTCCTTTGGGCATGAGATTAATGAGATCACAGTCCAGCATTTGTTCAAGTGGTAGTAATTTTGACAGCTCGCTTAGATGAAATAAATATTAACATATTTTGGATGTTGTTTAAAAATGGATACTTTGGATGTTGTTTAAAAAAGAGATACTCCAAAACCTGATAGCACTTCAGCTTGCTAAAGTGCTTTATGCGTGAAGAGTATGTCCTCTTTTTTCCATTTTACAAAAAAATGCAAATTTAAATAAAAATTGACACTTCATAAATTAACCTTGTAAACTCCTCCCCTTGAAAATCAGACAGACAATCAGTCCGGTTACTTCCTGGTTTGTTTAGCTCAGTGGAACTAAACTCAAGAGGCAGCAATTGCCAAGGGCACCTACCTTGCAAAAACTTCTCACTGAGCTATATTGGGAAGTCTGTGTTGGACAGTCAGTGAAAGTCTGGGCGGGGTTAGAAGGGGAGGGCTTGCATAGGCTGCAGACATTAGATCTGCATCTTTATCAAGTTGTTTTTAGATATAACACCAATGAAAGAAAAAAAAAAAGAGAGAATGATGATAGAAAAATGAGCTAGCAAAACCTCAAGGTTGGTCAGGAGGATTTACTGATTGATGGTCAGTTGCTCCTGTTAAGTTTCACTTGATTAAGAGAATATTGTGAATGTACCTTGAAGCACTGTTTACTACAAATACCTTATCCCTGATTTCTGTAAACCATGATGTCTCAAGGGATTGAGAGGCAGATTAACAGATTGCTTTCCATTCAGTAGAGAAAGTCTCCATGTCTAATTTTCATTTAAGGGACTATCTGATCAAAAGCACAGAAGATAAAAGTCTTAGTGAGCTTAAATGACCTCATACAGGTCCACATCACCAGCCACTACTTACCAAGTTTACGCCCCTTCTACCCAGGGATCTGCCAAGAGTAAAGCAAGGCATTATCTGCCCCTAAGTGAATGACAATTGTAGAATTATAATACGTAAAAAAATAAAAGCATTAGGCTTACCTGATCCAAAGGAGTGCCTGTGTCATTAGCAATCACTCTCAGAGGCTGGCTGCCAGTACGGATGAGAAAACATCCGACGCGATCCACAATCTCCCCGTAATGCTCCTGCAGCAATAATGAGCACAGTTTGGCCTCTGCTTGAGTCATATTTACCGATCTAAATAAGGAAACAGAGATGTTTTCAAAGTGTTAATTGCCATTAAGCCACTGATATTCACATGGATTTACACAGAGTAGGGTGCCCTCGATTAAACACAATTGTCTTTAGCAATGACAGAGAATTTTCCAGCTGAGGAAGCCTATTGGCGAAACGCGTCCTGGGAGAACAGTGAGCACTAAGACTCTATTTTCGGACTTTAGCCGAACAAGTGTATTTCTTAACTATTGTGTATTTTATATTATATGTTTTTTAAGAGTAATAAAGTATATACTTTTTATACTCTTACAGCATTACCTTTTCCTGCAATTATAAAGAAGGAATGTGGTCCTTAACCACATATGCAACTTAATTTGAGCCTATTGGAAGGCTCTGAGTTTGTGAGTACCAAACTGCACTTTATATTACACTATATATGTTTCCTTTATGCCAATCACCTAGGACAGAATCCTAAGAAAATTTGGACGCAAAGGAGGGATAGGGTCACCTTTACGGACCCAAAACGCACGAACTAGAGCTAAGTTTTTTAGCTCAGAAAATTGTGAGTTGTTACTTGGCAATATTGTACAGTTTCTATGTTCTCTATTTAAAGGGAAATACAGATATACTGACACCTCTAAAAATGAGAAAACTAATTTTAAAAGGTATATCCCTTTACACTGGGCAATTAGCAATATCACCATAAACTCCTTCCTATTTGATTATCACTAATATAGCGCTTCACAGAGACACTCCACTTTCTTAACTATTTGTTAAAAGATAAAAGACTGTGTTGTAGCAGCTTTTTTTCATTTATTGCCTATATAGATCGACAATTAATGTGATATAATAGAAGCGCTAGGACATAAACATGGTATAATATCACAGTGCCCGCTCACACGGTATAATATCACAGCGCTCGCTCACACGGTATAATATTACAGCGCTCGCTCACACGGTATAAAATCACAGCGCTCGCTCACACGGTATAAAATCACAGCGCTCGCTCACACGGTATAATATCACAGCTCACACGGTATAAAATCACAGCTCACACGGTATAAAATCACAGCACTCGCTCACACGGTATAAAATCACAGCGCTCGCTCACACGGTATGATAACAACACACGGTATGATGATAACATACGGTATAATATCAACACACAGTATAATATCACAGTGTATATAATATCACACGGTATATATCACAGTGTATATAATATCACACTGTATATAATAACACACTGTATATAATAACACACTGTATATGATATCACGCGGCGTGTGATATCACGCGGCGTGTGATATCACGCGGCGTGTGATATCACGCGGCGTGTGATATCACGCGGCGTGTGATAACACGGTATATAATATCACACGGTGTATAATATCACACGGTATATAATATCACATGGTATATAATAACACACGGTGTATAATAACACACTGTATATAATATCACAGTGCGTATAATAACACACTGTATATAATATCACAGTGCGTATAATAACACACGGTGTATAATATCACACGGTGTATAATAACACACGTGTATAATAACACACGGTGTATAATATCACACGGTGTATAATATCACACGGTGTATAATAACACACTGTATATAATATCACACGGTGTATAATAACACACTGTATATAATATCACACGGTGTATAATAACACACTGTATATAATATCACACGATGTATAATAACACACTGTATATAATATCACACGGTGTATAATAACACACTGTATATAATATAACACGGTGTATATCATACGGTGTATAATATCACACGGTGTATAATAACACACGGTGTATAATATCACACGGTGTATAATATCACACGGTGTATAATATCACACGGTGTATAATAACACACGGTGTATAATATCACACGGTGTATAATAACACACGGTGTATAATATCACACAGTGTATAATAACACACGGTGTATAATAACACACGGTGTATAATAACACACGGTGTATAATAACACACGGTGTATAATAACACACTGCATATAATATCACACGGTGTATAATAACACACGGTGTATAATAACACACTGCATATAATATCACACGGTGTATAATAACACACGGTGTATAATAACACACTGCATATAATATCACACTGCATATAATATCACACTGCATATAATATCACACGGTGTATAATAACACACTGTATATAATATCACACGGTGTATAATAACACACTGTATATAATATCACACGGTGTATAATAACACACTGCATATAATATCACACTGCATATAATATCACACGATGTATAATAACACACTGTATATAATATCACACGGTGTATAATAACACACTGTATATAATATCACACGGTGTATAATAACACACAGTGTATAATAACACACTGTATATAATATCACACGGTGTATAATAACACACGCAGTATAATAACACACTGCATATAATATCACACTGCATATAATATCACACTGCATATAATATCACACTGCATATAATATCACACGGTGTATAATATCACACTGTATATAATATCACACGGTGTATAATAACACAGAGAGGCTGTCACTCACACAGCATCTGAGTATCAGGCCTTGGACAGTCACATGGCACCACTTCCGGTCAGCTGACAGTCACATCACCATAGTAACTATATACCAACTTCCGTCTGTCTGTCTGTCCGTCTGTGTCTGTGTCTCTGTCTGTCTGTGTCTGTGTGTATCAGGTCACTCCGCGTATCCTGGGATCTCAGGGGAGAATAACAAACCGCTCTCAGTCATACTGCTGGATATCAGAATTGTTCAATTCCGAACTTGTCAATAAAGTTTATTGACATTCGGAGTGCTTGGGATAGAGCGCCTCTGTTGGGAACTCTATGGTTGTGTAGCGCTCGGTGAGCGGCTGTGCATTGCAACTCGCTGGTACTGGCGAGGATAGAGTGTCGCCGGGGGGCAGCCTGACAGGAACTCTCTGGTGCTGGAGGACAGACCGCGGCTGCGGGTTGGACTCTGTGGTGCTGTGAGGGGTAGAGCGCTCCATCGGGCAGCGCCGCTCGTGCCGGGCTATCGCTGGTGGTGGAGGACTGACGTGACTCCTGAGCAGGAGGAGAAATGGCGGAGGCGGCGGCCGTGTCTCAGCATCGGTTCTTCTGTCACCATTGTAAAGGGGAGGTGAACCCCAAGTTACCGGTAAGTAGCCCTCTGACTGCCTTCCCCGGGGAGAGGGGGGCTTCATATCCCCCAGAGAGAGGGAGGGGGGCTTCATATCCCCCAGAGAGAGGGAGAGGGGGGCTTCATATCCCCCAGAGAGAGGGAGGGGGGCTCCACATCCCCAGAGAAGTGGAGGGGGTCTCATATCCCCCAGAGAGAGTGGAGAGAGGGGGGGCCTATATCCCCAGGAGAAGGGAGGGGGCCTGCTGAACTCCCCCAGAGAGGAAGAGGGCTTCCATCCCCCCCAGAGAGGGGAGGTTTTACATCCCCCCAGAGAGGAGGGGTTTCATATCCCCCAAGAGAGGGACGGCTCACATCCCCAGAGAGGGACGGGGCTCTACATCCCCCAGAGAGGGGACGGGGTTTTACATCCCCCAGAGAGGGGGACGGCTTCATATCCCCAGAGAGGGGGGGATCGGGGTTTCACATCCCCCACAGAGAGGGGACGGGGGCCTACATCCCCAGAGAGGGAGAGAGGGGGCTTCCACATCCCCCAGAGAGGAGAGGGGGCTCATATCCCCCAGAGAGAGGAGAGGGGTTTGCCATCCCCCAGAGAGTGGGGACGGGAGGGCTCACATCCCCAGAGAGGGAGAGAGGGGTCAGTCCCCCAGAGAGGGGACGGTTTCATACATCCCCCAGAGAGGGGACGGCTTCACATCCCCAGAGAGGGGATCGGGTTTTACATCCCCCAGAGAGGGGACGGGGCGTCACATCCCCCCAGAGAGGGGGACGGGTTTTACATCCCCCAGAGGGGACGGGGGCCATATCCCCCCAGAGAGGGGACGGGTTTGGCATCCCCCAGAGGGGACGGGTTTGCCATCCCCAGAGAGGGATGGGTTTCCACATCCCCCCAGAGAGGGGACGGGGCTTCACATCCCCCAGAGAGGGGACGGGGGCTCACATCCCCCCAGAGAGGGAGAGGGGGGCTTCATATCCCCCCAGAGAGGGGGACGGGGGAGGGGGCTTCATATCCCCCCAGAGAGGGAGAGGGGGGAGGGGGCTTCATATCCCCCCAGAGAGGGAGAGGGGGGCTTCATATCCCCCCAGAGAGGGAGAGGGGGGCTTCATATCCCCCCCAGAGAGAGGGAGAGGGGGGCTTCATATCCCCCCCAGAGAGAGGGAGAGGGGGGCTTCATATCCCCCCCAGAGAGAGGGAGAGGGGGGCTTCATATCCCCCCGGAGAGGGAGCCCAGGGGGCTTCATATCCCCAGGGGAAAGGAGGACGGGGGGCTGTATCCCCCAGAGGGACGAAGGGGAGGCTTCATATCCCAGAGAGGGGGCGGGGGCTTCATATCCCCAGAGAGGGGCGGTTCATATCCCAGAGGGGACAGGCTTCCTTATCCCAGAGGACAGGGGAAGCTGTATCCCCCAGAGAGGGAGAGGGGGGGGGCTTCATATCCCCCCAGAGAGGGAGAGGGGGGCTTCATATCCCCCCAGAGAGGGGGACGGGGGAGGGGGCTTCATATCCCCCCAGAGAGGGAGAGGGGGGAGGGGGCTTCATATCCCCCCAGAGAGGGAGAGGGGGGCTTCATATCCCCCCAGAGAGGGAGAGGGGGGCTTCATATCCCCCCCAGAGAGAGGGAGAGGGGGGCTTCATATCCCCCCCAGAGAGAGGGAGAGGGGGGCTTCATATCCCCCCCAGAGAGAGGGAGAGGGGGGCTTCATATCCCCCCGGAGAGGGGGGCTTCATATCCCCCCTCTCCCTCTCTCTGGGGGGATATGAAGGCTATGGCACCATGTCAGCAATCAGACCCTGCCAGGCTGTGTCACTATGTCAGCAATCTGACCCTGCCAGGCTGTGTCACCATGTCAGCAATCAGACCCTGCCAGGCTGTGTCACCATGTCAGCAATCAGACCCTGCCAGGCTGTGTCACCATGTCAGCAATCAGACCCTGCCAGGCTGTGTCACCATGTCAGCAATCAGACCCTGCCAGGCTGTGTCACCATGCCAGCAATCAGACCCTGCCAGGCTGTGTCACCGTGTCAGCAATCAGACCCTGCCAGGCTGTCACCGTGTCAGCAATCAGACCCTGCCAGGCTGTGTCACCGTGTCAGCAATCAGACCCTGCCAGGCTGTGTCACCGTGTCAGCAATCAGACCCTGCCAGGCTGTGTTACTATGTCAGCAATCAGACCCTACCAGGCTAAGGCACCGTGTCAGCCTGTTATACAATATCAGGAATCAGACTATTGTAGTGACACTAAATCAGGGATCAGTCTCTGCCAAGCTATGGCACCTGGTCAGGAATCAGTCTATGGCAGACTGTATCACCATGTCAGAATCAGAACCTACCAGGCTATGGCACCATGTCAGGAATCAGACCCTGCCAGGCTATGGCACCATGTCATCCTGTGACACAATATCAGGAATCAGACTATGGTAGTGACACCAAATCAGGAATCAGACCCTGCCAGGCTATGGCACCATGTCATCCTGTGACACAATATCAGGAATCAGACTATGGTAGTGACACCAAATCAGGAATCAGACCCTGCCAGGCTATGGTAGTGACTCCATGCCATTCTGTGTCACCATATCCGGAATCAGACTATGGCAGTGACGCCATACCAGGAATCAGGCTACGGTAGTGACACCATGGCAATGTGGTTGGCTCTGGTTGTGACACTGGCTGGTACTGGCACAGTGGCTTGCTGTCACACAGGACACTGACTGGTACTGGCACCCTGGCTGGCTCTGAGTGTGGCTGGCACTGGCACAGTGGTTGGGTTCTGCCTGTGACAGTGGCTGGTACTGGCACCGAGGTTGGCTGTGGTACAGGACACTGGCTGTTTTTTTTTTTCTGTTAATGTTATCGGGCTCTGTGTTAATGTGCATTAATGGAGTGTAATTTTGTTGTGAGCCTTTTTAATATCAAACTACCTTTATGAGGTTGGTGTTAACTGCGCAGAACTAATACATGAATTGCTGCGTAAAACCAGTAATTTCATCACTCAAGTACTTATGTGGGTAATTTGTGCTTCCTGAAATAATTTATGTCAGTTTAGAGTCAATTGTCAAACTAAGCAACTTCCTGTCTTTTAAATAATTCTGTGTGCGCTGGTGGCACACTATGACTGGCTTTAGTGTTCTAGTAATAGTGCGAGAGGCTAGTTTCCATTGTTGTTTTCAAATGAGTGGCTGTAGCTCTATAAGTTGATTACAAATTTATGTAACATACATAGATTGACAGGGATACATAATTCTTTGCTTATTTACTTTCCGTGATAACACTCAATGCCAACTGAGTGTGTGTGTGTCTTCTCTGTATTTGCTCTCATACACTCCTGTCCGTATTATTGATATTTCTAGCTATTTAATATTCCAATTAATCAGACAGCTCTTTTGAAGAACGACATCATTCAACAGTTTTGATGAATGTTCTGAGTAATCGTGTTAATACCTCATCAAATTTTTATGTGAAAATAAGCCATTCTACCCACTCATTGCTGTACATCTGTTTCCATTCTTCAATTATCATCATAGTATATGGGCATGTGGTCAGCGAATAACCCTGTGTAATGTGTCTCGTTGGTGATAAAGGATTCTTGTATTTTATTCATTTTGTCCCGTGTGCCAGAGCATTCTGATCGTTGTCCCTCAATGACGGCACAGTGCTGATTGTTGACTTGCTAAGGTCCTGTGCAAGTTGCTTACTGACCTAGTAAGGGTTTGTCACTGAGGGTCAAAGGCCGATGGGGCTTTCACGGCATTGGAAAGGGTGCTGTATTCCATTTGCTGGATTGATAAGCGGTATTCCTATCAATAAGACATGCTTGGAATAACAGACTTAAAGATTTCACTGCATTAGGATATGTTTTCTGTCTTTAAAAAAAAAATAGGTCACACAACCTGTGATCTCTCGGTGTACAATCTTCAAGAATTGTAGATTTACAGAATGTATGGATAAAACCAATAACTCTCTATTTGGGTCTCATGCATACGGTGCCTTATGTAAGTAGGTACTGAAGTCCTGCAGTATTGTAGGACCGCGACTGGCAACGTTTGTTACTCCAGATGTTGTGGACTACATCTCCCATAATATTCTTACTGCCATAATGCTGACAAAGCATCATGGGTGATGTAGTTCACAACATCTGGAGTGCTACTCTAGCCCTGTTGTAGGAGATTAAAGACCAGCACTGATTTCTCTTCATTTAATTTATCATGTTATACATTAACGCAGCGATTTACAGACTGCCTCTGAGTGCTCTATTCACTAAACAATGAATGCAGTACAATTGTTACAATTTTGCGGTTTTAACTTATTTGGCTATTTCATTGGAAGAGTAGAAATCAAATCATTATTATTCTCTCTTTGCAGACGGGCTAAGAGGGTATAGATTATAAGTTTGATTAACAGGAAGCCAAGATAGACGTATCCAGTCCCAGGATAGAACTAAATACAGCTTAGTAAATTAATACATTTTTAAAATGCATTTATACCTCACAAACATGTTAAATATAGGGGAGTAGTCAATATAACAGGAAAACACTGTGATGTGACAGACTTCTCAACGTGAACTCCTCTGTAGGAGTGTATATGTTCGACACTGTATTAAGTCAACTCTTCTATATGAATGGAAAGTTTAGTGGCAGGCTCAGATCAGAACCCGTGAGAGCCAACATGCTCATGCTCTACTAGAAAATCCTGTGTTGGGTGCAGAGGAATTTGAAGGAGATAGTCTGAATTTCTAAATGTAAATAACAGAGCAAGGAAGTTCTTGGACAAGTACAGTGAAAGCGATACCAAGACTGATAACTTAACAAAAAGGAAAAAAAGAACCTGTGGTCGGCAGACACCCTACAATCAGTAGTTGTGACTTGCTGGAAAACTCCAGGAACTCAGTCTTGGCATTGTCTAACCTGTGGGGTAATCTCTGTCAAGACAAAATAAAATGTTTCAAATTCCTGATGATTCTACACCCTAGCCCAGGGCTTCTCAGACATGGTCAAACATTTTTGGTGGTCCGATGACCAGAATCCAATCTTCCCACCGAGCCCAGTAAGACATGTCTCTTGCAACTCTGTTAAAGAGAAAAAATACCTCTAACTTGTGTCAAGATTTTGTCACGTCATGTGATGCACTAGCTTTATTTAAAGAAATCTAAATATAACACTCCTCACAACCGAGTTTAGTCTAGGCACAGCTGGGCACACATTGTTTTGGAGGAGGAGAAATGGACGCATTGTTTTTGTTTCTCCTCCCCTCACATGTTAAGTAGCAGATAAAGGCAGAGCTTATAGAAATAATTTCACATGGAGACAAGATAAATGCACTCTGTTCAGGATAGAATTGACTAAAGCAGAATATTATAGTTTAGCTCGTTGAAGTTTATGTTATGGGACAGGAGTGTCCTGGTGCTGTCTTTCTCACAGGAGAGTAGCCTTGCCTGCATTTTGTAGTTTCAGCTCCCAGCATATCTGCCCCCAGCTGTCTTCTTCTCTGCAGTTCGAGGATGCTTTATCCAGGAGGTATCTTACGTTTTTAAGGGCTAAGCAGTTGTGCACGTTTTAACCCCAAAGTTGGGACTCTGGCACCAATCTACGATGCCTTGTGATTTAATTCCTCTCTCCTCAGAGGAGGAGGGTGTCAAGATTACTGATTGATCCAGCACGTAGGATTGTGTCACACCTAGGACTAAACGATAATGTCTTACCGGGCCTTAGAATGGCCGAACTTAACGTACCTAAGAGTAGTCAGCGTACTAGCCAAAGTTGGGGGGCACAGAACGGGACACAACAATAAGGGAAAGCCAGAAGTCAGGTATCCAGAATACAGGGAAGTCAAACAAAGCCAAAGTCAATAACCAGAAATAAACGCTCAGAACAACCACTAGGGAATCCACGACAGGGCAATGAGGAAAAGTAAATCAGAGCTTAAATAAGTGCTTTACAGTACTGATGGGCCGAAAATGGCTTTTGACCCCAAAACGTGCGCGCGTCTCCCGCATGACGTCACGCGCATGCCAACATCGTCATTAACGTAGGCGGACATGCCATCATTGAAAGAGAGTATGTACTATTTCTCGCAAATAGCTGCAAAATATGTATAGGTGTGTCACTATCTACTGCGCACAAAAGAGAACTAATATGATTAAAGGAACTTTCTGAGCACCATAACAACTCAATCAGAATACTTTTAGGGTAAAAAAGTTTGCAGAAGGTTTAACCCCAAAGTCTTCTCTCCAATGCCATTTAGCTCTGCCCATCTTTTTTCACTTTGCGATTTTACAAACAAGAAGCCTCTGACTACAGTGGACTTGGGCGCTGCTGAGTCCACTATTCATAAAACCAAGTGAGAAATTTATACGTTTTTCTCAGGCCATTTTTATGAATGAGGAGCTGCTGATTAGCTTAGAGTGTCAGCTGGCTCTCCCAGTGGCGCACATGTCTGGGGCTTCCTATTTGAAGAATCTCAGAAAACTTGTAGGACAGGGGCAGAGCTAAACTGCATTGGAGCGAAGACTTTGGGGTTAAACCTTTTGTGAACAATTTTACCCCTAAAGGTAAGCTGGCACCAGGGATGTTTTGGCACCATAACAACTTAATGCCAGTGCCAGGAGGTTCCATTTAAGCAGTATTTAATACTGGCCTGTATAACATATCTGAATTTGGGTAGAATATATGTTTAAAATAGCTTTGGCAAACTTTTTAAATTTTTAGCCATACCAATAAAGCATTATTTAAAGTGTAAAATACAAAAACACAGGTTGCGCCAAAAGGTGCAAAACATTAGGATAATATAATAATACAAATATAAAAATAGCCTAAATATTCAAAGTCTAAATATCGCAATCCCAGCTGTTTCTGGATTCTTAGGGAATGTTTGGTTCTTGGTTAAGGTGCTTGCAAATCTATGTAGGGAGACACAAAGTGACAAATAATAATGCAGACTGTTTTGGCAGAAAAAAAGAACTCACAACAGTAGTATATGAGGTAGCACTCACATGTTATGGAGCTTAAACTAGCTCTAAGTAAGATTGCTTGCAGCGGTATAATCCCCACTGATGGATATAACTTATGAGGCGAATATATTGATGTACAGGTAGATATATGAAAGAAAAAGAAAATATCCAATAGTGCTTACTGTAAACAAATATGTGATGCAATACAAGTGTTAAGTCGCTCAAATATCTGCACATGGGTGTTATAGTGGATGGTAGTGGTGTTGGGGAGACAGGTTCAGGCACTGAGTGTAGCGGAGACAGGTTCAGGCACTGAGTGTAGCGGAGACAGGTTCAGGCACTGAGTGTAGCGGAGACAGGTTCAGGCACTGAGTGTAGCGGAGACAGGCTCAGGCACTGAGTGTAGCGGAGACAGGCTCAGGCACTGAGTGTAGCAGGAGACAGGCTCAGGCACTGAGTGTAGCGGAGACAGGCTCAGGCACTGAGTGTAGCGGAGACAGGCTCAGGCACTGAGTGTAGCGGAGACAGGCTCAGGCACTGAGTGTAGCGGAGACAGGCTCAGGCACTGAGTGTAGCGGAGACAGGCTCAGGCACTGAGTGTAGCGGAGACAGGCTCAGGCACTGAGTGTAGCGGAGACTGGCTCAGGCACTGAGTGTAGCGGAGACTGGCTCAGGCACTGAGTGTAGCGGAGACTGGCTCAGGCACTGAGCCAGTTGGGGGATTCTATCATAAGTGGTGTGGAGCTGGACAATAGTGGTCTTCCCAGAGCTACTGCTCACAGAGACAGGAGACTTATTTGTAATATTATTAAGTGAGCAAAGTAGGAAGGGGAATTGGATGTACTTGTTCATCTAGGGATAAATGACTTGGTTTGCAATGAGGTTTCAGAGGTAAAGGAAGTTTTTAGTGTTTTTGCCAATGATATGCGGCAGGTTGCTTCCACATTGTCATTCCCCGAAGTTCTGCCTGTGCATAACATTCAGAACGACAGGCGGATGCGTATTACGGACTTTAACTTGTGGCTTAGTGAATGGTGTTGGGAGCAAGGATTTGGCTTCATTTCTCATGGTAGCTCTGTTTGTAATGGAAATAACCTGTACAAAAAAGATGGTTTGCATCTTTCTCAAAAGGGAACAAATGTTCTCAGTGAGCAGTTCAGAGGTTTTGCTAGGATGTATTTAAACTCGGGGGGAGGGAGGGAGGGGAAGGGTGATAAAATATCAATCCAATTGTCCCCCAAAACAAGGACAGAGGTTGCCTGTAGCAAGTGTGTTAAAAATTGATAAGCGTAGTCATGTCTACAAATGCTCGCCGTTTAGGGAATAAGATCCATGAACTTGTGGCAATAATGGCAACTGATAATGTAGATTTAGTCGCTGTTAATGAGACATGGTATAATGAGAAAAATGACTGGGACATAGCAATACCAGGGTACTCTTTATATAGAAAAGATAAGGAAGGCAAGAATGGGGGGAGGGGTGGCACTGTATGTGAAGGATAGCATAAAATCTAGCCTAATAAAAATTAGTGAGGCGAACATAGAGTCTGTTTGGGTTCCGTTAGAATTTGGCAATCACACAGTAACTCGTGTAGGTGTGATTTATAGGCCCCTAGGATACATAGAAGAGTTAGATAATCTACTAGTTGAGGAAATAACTTCCCCCTTCATTGTCATTTTAGCTATCACCATGGGTGACTTTAATCTTCCTGATGTGAACTGGAAAACCAAATTGGCTGCTTGTGCCAAGAGGACACATATTCTAAACTCCCTACTGGGATTGTCTCTAAAACAAGTTGTTGAGGAACCAACTCGAAAAGAGGCCATACTAGATTTAGTGATAACAAATGGAGATTTGGTATCAGATATTACTGTAGGTGAAAGTTGAGGATCCAGTGATCATCAGTCAGTGTGGTTTAATATAAGAACAGTGACCGAGTCACACCACACAAAAACAAAAGTTTTAGACTTAAGAAAAACAGACTTTTCTAAAATTAGGATATGTGTAAAGGAGTCATTATCAGACTGGAGCAATTTAAATGGAGCCCAAGAGAAATGGGATTATTTAAAAGTTGCACTATTGAAGGCAACAGAAAATTGCATTAGGCTTGTCAGTAAAAGCAAAAAATTCAAGAAACCACTGTGGTACTCCGCAGATGTGGCCAAAATAGTAAAAAACTAAAAGTTAGCATTTAGTAATTATAAAAAAACCCAGAATGAGGAAGACAGAATGATCTATAAGATTAGGCAGAAAAAGGCTAAGCAAGTTATAAGAGCTTCCAAATCTCACACAGAAGAGAAAATCGCACAGTCAGTAAAAAAGGGGACGAAACATTTTTTAGATATATAAATGAAAAAAAAAGAAAGTTGAACAAGGATAGGTTAGATTAAAACCAAATCAAGGAAGGTATGTAGAAGAGGATAAAGGTTTAGCTGACTGCCTCAATTAATATTTGTGTTCAGTATTTACAGATGAAAATGAAGGAAAGGAAATTAGTCATTTGTTACATGTTAGTTTACAGAGGAAGAGGTTCTATTTCAACTGTCAAAAGTAAAGACAAATAAGTCAATGGGACCTGATGGAATACACCCAAAGCTATTAAAAGAGCTCAGTGGTGTACTAGCAAAACCATTAACAGATTTATTTAACCAATCATTGTTAACAGGAGTAGTCCCAGAAGATTGGAAGTTAACGAATGTTGTGGCCATTCACAAGAAAGGTAATAGGGAGGAGTCGAAGTAATGGAAACCACGTTAAAGGATAGGATTGTATTTTTATTAGTGATATTGCAGAAGGTCTTGATGGTAAGGTATGTATTTTTGCTGATGATACTAAGATATGTAACAGGATTGATGTTCCAGGAAGAATAAGCCAAATTGCAAATTATTTAGGTAAACTAGAAAAATGGTCAGAGTTGTGGCAACTGACATTTAATGTGGATAAGTGCAAGATAATGCATCTTGGACGTAAAAACCCAAGGGCAGAGTACAGAATATTTGATAGAGTCCTAAACTCAACATATGAGGAAAGGGATTTAGGGGTGATTATTTCTGATGACTTAAAGGTAGGCAGACAATGTAATAGAGCAGCAGGAAATGCTAGCAGAATGCTTGGTTGTATAAGGAGAGGTATTAGCAGTAGAAAGAGGGAAGTGCTCATACCATTGTACAGAACACTGGTGAGACCTCACTTGGAGTATTGTACACAGTACTGGAGACCGTATCTTCAGAAGGATATTAATACCTTAGAGAGAGTTCAGAGAAGGGCTACTAAACTGGTTCATGGATTGCGGGATAAAACTTACCAGGAAAGGTTAAAGGACCACTATAGTGCCAGGAAAACATACTCGTTTTCCTGACACTATAGTGCCCTGAGGGTGCCCCCACCCTCAGGGTCCCCCTCCCGCCCAGCTCTGGAAAGGGGAAAGGGGTTTAAACTTACCTTTTTCCAGCGCTGGGCGGAGAGCTCTCCTCCTCCGATCCTCCTTCTCTCCTCCCTGTCGGCTGAATGCGCACACGCGGCAAGAGCTGCGCGCGCATTCAGCCAGTCACATAGGAAAGCATTCATAATGCTTTCCTATGGACGCTTGCGTGCTCTCACTGTGAAAATCACAGTGAGAAGCACGCAAGCGCCTCTACTGGCTGTCAATGAGACAGCCACTAGAGGATTAGGGGGAAGGCTTAACCCATTCATAAACATAGTTTCTCTGAAACTGCTATGTTTATGAAAAAATGGGCTAACCCTAGCTGGACCTGGCACCCAGACCACTTCGTTAAGCTGAAGTGGTCTGGGTGCCTAGAGTGGTCCTTTAAAGGATATAACATGTATAGCTTGGAGGAAAGACGAGACAGGGGGGATATGATAGAAACATTTAAATATATAAAGGGAATCAACACAGTAAAGTAGGAGACTATATTTAAAAAAAGAAAAACTACCACAACAAGAGGACATAGTCTTAAATTAGAGGGACAAAGGTTTAAAAATAATATCAGGAAGTATTACTTTACTGAGAGGGTAGTGGATGCATGGAATAGCCTTCCAGCTGAAGCGGTAGAGGTTAACACAGTAAAGGAGTTTAAGCATGCGTGGGATAGGCATAAGGCTATCCTAACTATAAGATAAGGCCAGGGACTAATGAAAGTATTTAGAAAATTGGACATACTAGATGGGCCAAATGGTTCTCATCTGCCGTCACATTCTATGTTTCTATAATCCCTACCAGGGATATGTTGGTAAATAGTTGTCCAGCATTGAAGTTAGGTGTGCCAGGAACAAATAAAATTAAAAATTGCATACAAAATGTAATAAATGGTCTATCATAACAAAGTGAATTAAAACAAATTATATGTTTTAATGCTTAAAAGAATGAAAAAAATAAATAAATCCAATATTACACTTGAAAAAGCCTTTATTGGTGAAACGCGTTCTGTAACATTGTACCATTTATTCATTTATTTTTTCTGCCAACGCAGTCTGCATTATTATTGGTCATGTTGTGTCTCCCTATATATATTTGCAAGCATCTTAACCAAGAACCAACATTCCCCAAGAATTCAGAAACAGCTAGGCGTTTGATATTTGGACTTTAATTATTTGGACATTTTAAAATATTTTTAATTATATTATTTCTTTCGTTTTACACCTTTTGGCGCAGCCTTTTTTTTGTATTTTATGCTGTCAATTTTTAGGGTTTGAAAGTATCCCCTATACCCAGTGTTTGCTGCTAGGCTAGTCAGTTGTTTCCTTAGCGCTTATCCATTTTTGTGTATTCCTTTTGCATTATTTAAAGTGTGTGGATGTTGTTGGGAGAGCCTGGTCCGTTGAGCTATATTTAAATGTTTATCATTATGGACTTATCAACAACGGCTTTAAGTTTTATCATTGTCACATGGTTCTTGTAGGGCAGAGTGTCCCTGACTTTGAGCGTAGTTCCGTAACAAAGGGTTATTCTTCACAGAGGGATGTTGCAGAAATTGGATTGGATAGCTTTGTATTTTTCAAACTTTATAAAACCTCATCACTAGACATGGCTCACAGTGTTATCATCTGTCAGACCTTCTGTAGCTGGCCAACATGCGTCACAGTACTGATTCGTTAACAGAAGTGGACCTTGTTTTTTTAGTAGTGGTGATTGAAATTAGATTTCTTCCCCGAAAGATGCCTTTTTTTACATATTGAAACACTCTACATCTCCAGTAACTATTTAGACTTCCATGAGAGGTTTACAAAACGTGTGTAAGAAGATCCCATATGTATTTGGTGAGACATTCGAATATCAGGTTCTACTTGTTATCATTAGAAAAGTGCAGCTCTGCCAAATTAATATTGTATGAATTAAAATCCGTCTGTGTAAATAGCACAAAGTTTTGTCTGTGTCACAGGACATTTGTCCTGTTTGCCTTTATCCTTCTGAATATCGCTTCTTTGTGAATAAGTGCAATTTTCCCTTTTATTTTAGAAAGTTAAACAGACAAAAAACTCAATGTTTTATCAGTAGAATTAACTGAAATCAAACTCTAGAATGCTGTATTCATATGAAAGACCTGTGTCCGGTTCCAAGGGTTTTTAAAATAGATTTTTTTGCCTGTTGGCCGTTAAACTCATTACACGAAGGACATTTATGGCACAAAGCCAGACATGTTTCAGAGTCCTGTACCAGTAACAGCTAGCACGTTCCATTCAGCCCATTGGAAAGGCAAAGAATGATATGTCTTAGAAACTGCTGTATGTTTATGTAGCCATATCAACCAGCGGTCATTGGCAGCCTCCCTATCATGCAAGTCTCAACTGATAGATATTGCTTGAAGCAAAGCGGCCTCTGTGTAGGTGTATTATACTTATCCTTGCTGCATGTGTGCGTTTCAGCGATATTTAGACAGTACTGCACCCCGTCCCTTATCTATGCTTGTGGTTGCAGTTTTTAATTAAGGGGTGGGGATATAAGTTTATTTACTGAACTTGATTGCAAATTTGAAACCAAAATAGACTATTTTCCCAGATCATCTGGCCATGGTTTTTAAATCTGCAAGGCAGGTGTGGAGAGCATTTATTTATTCTTTTTAAGTTATGATTTGAAACATACTAGATTTGATGTTAAGAAACAAATTATTCCCTTTGACCGTTATACATGTTTAAACGTATTAACAACAAATACTATGCATACCTTATTTAACCAACATGTTTTTTTTTTTTTCCTTTGTTTAATACGTTCTAAACATGGAGTGGACTGGAACTGTCATCTGCAAAAAGGTGTGAATGCCAAAATCTACTGATCTAGCTACAGGAATAGAATCTAGATTGTGCTGGTGAAACAGCCGGCGTTCATGAATACATAGCTAATGGCCTCATGAGAGGAATTGTGGGATATGACTGCCTCTCTTATGGGAGGAAATGGGTGAGAGTTTAGTTGTCTCCTGTAATAGTGGCACACACACTTAATCAGCACCCGTCAAATCATCTGCTATAAAAACAAGATGGCTGTTCCATTGCAAGTTATTTTGTGTGTTCTGTTTGTAAATATTGGAAAACAAATGCTGTCCGCGTAGTTATAAAGGCAGTGCGGGAAGAGCCACATTTTTTATTAAAGATGATTACTCAGTGCTTCTTTTTAAGTGCCTTTTCGGTTAGCCCAGCTTCATACCTATTTATTGAGTCATTTGATAAATCAATCTCTGATTACAGTTTCTATAAAGTCCTATCTTCTTTCTTTTTTTTTCTTTTCTTTTTTTAAATGCTGAATTTTTTTTAAAGCCACCGCTTTTTTTTTTTACGTTTTAAATTTCTTTGGTGTTTTTTATTTGAACCGTAAGAAAAGTAAAGATGGGAATTAAATATATGGGATTCACATTTACTCCCTTCACTTACCAGCAATTTGCTTTGAATACGTTATAGAGTAATGCCATGTACTGTTTGTATGGCGCATCCACTAAATTTGTGCTGTGGTTTCTGATAGGAGCATTTGAACGTGGGGTGAAGGAAGGGGGGAGGATGGGGAGCGAAGTGGAAATCCCCAGCTTCAATTCACTTAAAATAACTGCAGAAGGAGAGGCTGTTTGAATTTGACGTCCTATAAATTGTCTTGTCAGTCTGTTAAATGGCTTTCTGTTTTCATTTTCTCTTTCTCTCCTTCGATTAACCCCTTGAGGACACATGACATGTGACATGTCATGATTCCCTTTTTATTCCAGAAGTTTGGTCCTTAAGGGGTTAAATTAAGCGCAGGGGTGTGACAGTATGGCTTGTCATCCAGCTCTTGAGGTATTATATTTCCGTGTGATCAAAGTTCACAGTGATAATTTCCATACGTACTTTGGAGATTATGTGTTAATAGCAGTTCCTGGGTAAACTATGGTGTTTATGATCAATCTGAAAATATGATGCAAGTTGTGTTTCGCAATTCTGTGTCATTTTTGGCAAATAGATCAGTGTAGAATAACAGGGAAAATATTGTGATACAACAGTACTGTGATGTTAAAGGGACACTCTAGTCACCTGAACAACTTTAGCTTAATGAAGCAGTTTTGGTGTATAGAACATGCCCCTGCAGCCTCACTGCTCAATCCTCTGCCATTTAGGAGTTAAATCCCTTTGTTTATGAACCCTAGTCACACCTCCCTGCATGTGACTTGCACAGCCTTCTATAAACACTTCCTGTAAAGAGAGCTTCCTGTAAATACATATATATATATATATATGTATGTATGTTTATATGTAATAATAAATATGTAAATACGTTAAATAAAATTAAATTAAAAAAATAAACAATATATGAACATGTGTAATTTCGATCTAACTGTATTTTAAAATTTATATATCAAAATACATGTAGAACGAAATAATATATCTATATACATAAGTATATACGTATATATCAATATATATAAATAATTAAAAAAAGTTATATTTATTTTTATTCTCTCTCTCTTCCCTCTCTCTTCTCTTTTCTCTCTCTCTCTCTCTCTCTCTCTCTTTTCTCTCTCTCTCTCTCTCTCTCTCTCTCTCTCTCTCTCTCTCTCTTCTCTCTCTCTCTCTTCTCTCTCTCTCCTAGGTTGGTTAGGTTGGTTACGTTGCCTTTGAGACCAAGTGGCTACTAAAAAATGACTGGACATACCCCATTTGCAATACCTTGGGTTGTCTACTTTTGCAAATGGTATGCCATCATGGGGGTAATTCTTATTCCTGGGCTACCATATGGTCTCAAAGGCAAATTTCAATGTGAAAAAAATGAAAAATGTAACACGCTATATTTGACCCTGTAACTTCCCAAAACACCATAAAACCTGTACATAGGGGGTACTGTTTTACACGTGAGATGTCGCCGAATACAAATATGTGTATTTTATTGCAGAAAAAGCAAACTGTATTTTTACATTCACAGTTAAAATGTCACGTAGAACTAAGAACATTTTTAAAAAAATCTTTTCTCCCATTTTTTTTTTTTAATATTATATTCATATTAAATTATGTTCCATACCTAAATATTTGATGTTAAATGAAAGCCCTGTTTCCCCTAAATAAAATTTTATATAATAAGGGTGGGTGCATTTAATACGAAAGAGGTGAATTACGGTTGGACAGACATATAGCGCAAATTCCAGGTTTTGTTTACGTTTTGTTTTGATCACAACATGTACATTTGGCTGCAGTCTTAAGGGGTTAAAGGACAGCTGTTATAACATTTTCACGTTTTGTTTTGTTTGTTTTTTTAAACTCTAGCCATGTTGGGTGCTGTTATCTGACCGTCTGCTGCTCAACCTGACATTGCTAGGCAGTCAGATTAAAAAAAACAAAAAAAAACAAAAAACGGAATTTTCTCAAAAAAGAATCAGTATATATTATTAAAAATTAAATGTTCAAAGGGACACTATAGTCACCAGAACAACTACAGCTTATTGTATTTGATCTGGCGAGTATAATTATTCCTTTCAGGCTTTTTGCAGTAAACACTGTTTTTGCAGCACTGCCATTCAGTATATCCACGCTCTGCATTGAGACACTGAGCTTTCCTCGTAGAGATGCATCGATTCAATGCATCTCTGTAAGGAGATGCTGATTGGCCAGGGCTGTGTTTGGCTTGTGCTTATGCTGGCTCTGCCCCTGATCTGCCTCCTTAACAATCTCAGCCAATTCAATGGGAAAGCATTGTGATTGGCTGAGAGAATCACTTCTGATGATGTCAGCCACGAAGGCAGATCAGGAGCAGCGCCAGCAGCAGGCTGCAGTAAAGGTAAGACTTTTCTATATTCTGTTTGTGTTCCTGACCCTATAGTCTACCTTTTAAGTTTTATTTAATGTTAGTAACTCATAATGTAAATTCAAGAAGTGAACACTGGTGACTTTTGTCCCTTTAACATACCGGCAGCACAGCAGCTGAGTTTACTTTGGCTACAACGTTTGGTCAGTTGTGCATAGTATAAGATAAGTAACTATTCTCAAGTAGCCTCCAGTGACATGCTACAGGTAGATATTAACTGTCCTTTCAGTAAATTTATAGGGGCTCTAAGCAACATAATATGATGGCTTAATGATCACCTCCTCCTTGGCAGCATTGATATTTGATTTTACACTTCCATATTAGCAATCTCAACTTAATACAAACAGCACTGATTGCCTAAGCGTATTGTAAGCCCATCACGCCTATATTGAATTTAAATTGCACATTAACAATGTGCTGTGGAGTGGGGCATGTTTTGGGTGCCATAGAGAGCCCATATTTTGTTAGATCGCGTCTAAATACAGTTACATATAACCAGAGGACAACACCTGGAGACTCTAGGCAACATACCCACTACACTGAGCTGTAACCATGCACAGAACGTTGGTGGTTATACTGCGTCGAGTATTCGTTTTAACAAGTAATAAACTGATCTTTGTTTATAGATACAAAGCCAGACCTAGAAATCTTTAACAAAATATGTAGTCTATAAAAATGTCAGTTCCTCATTCCAACAAATGCAACTAGCGTGATAAGTACAGTTTATGTAAGTCAAAAGCACACTTTTTCCATGGCCAGGGTGATGTCCTTGTCCTGTGATACTCTGGGAGTGCTCATTCATCTGCAGAGAAATGCCATATTAGAGCATTATTATTATTAAAGCACCCACAAATTCATCAGTGCTGTACAATGGGTGGACTAACAAAGGTCTCGACAAATTCCAGGGTGCCATGGTAACTAAGAATTTTGCCCTGGCGTCTGGGATTTGTCAGCCCCGTTCTCCCCTCTTCCTGTCTTTAGAATAGTGAGCGCCGGGAGGAAGCGAACTGTAATTACTTCCTCCCCGCGCTGAGGTCTCGCAGATGAATGACAAGCTGGCAGGGCACCACGTGTCTCTGCACGCCCATTCCGGAGAGCCACCCGCCTACTTGTGCACTTGCCCATTCTGGAGAGCCGCCCGCCTACTTGTGCATTTGTCCATTCTGCCGAGCCACCCGCCCACTTATTCGCCTGCGCTGGTTCAGCATGGGGGGGGAGAGGGAGTAGTTCAGATCCCTTGACTTCCTCCCGGTACTCAGACAGTTGCATGGGGATACAGAGTCATGTGGAGTAGTCTAGACTAGTGGTCTCCAATCCAGTCCTCATGGACCACCAAACAGTCCAGGTTTTATGTATTTCCCTGCTTTATTCCAATGGAGATACTGACAAAACCTGGACTGTTGGTGGTGCATATGGACTGGGTTGGAGACCACTGGTCTAGACTACCCGCAACCAACTCCATCAGCCGCATCCAGCCAAACTGTAACCTGCTACTGCCCAGTCCACCAGAAAAGCCACCTTCCTGCGCTCTCAAGTTGGGGAAACAGGAGGGTGGTTAAAAGATGTATTTATTTTTTGTGTATATATCTGTATATGTATTTGTCTGTGTGTGTCTGTGTCTATTTGAGTGTATCAAATAATAATAAAAAAAATACTTTGTTAGTGTGTGTAAAAATGTTTGTCTGAGGGTGTGAGAGAATGTCTGTCAGTGAGTGTGTGTGTCTATCTGTGTATGTGTGTATCTGTCTGTCAGTGAATGTGTATGTTTAGGTCACTAGCTCCCCTCCGATCACATGGGAATGGTGTTTTTACTTACCTCTTTTCCCAACAATGTATCTGTCTTGCTGTAGCTGTCATACCTCCATAGCTGAGATTATCAATCTTGATGATCTCAGCCAGTTCAACGCTTTCCTACAGGAAAACATTGGGTAGCTATTGAGCATGTACGGCAAAATGCTGCAGCAACCAGCATCTCCTGATAGAGATGTATTAAATCAATGCATCTCTATAGGACACGTTCAGCGCCTCCATGCAGTGTGTGGAGACGCTGAATAATATTGCTGCACGTTGTGCAGCACCGAGGTAGGACACACTTTAGTGTTACTAGGCGGCAATGTAAACACTGCCTTTTCTCTGAAAAGGCGTTTTTACATTGTAAAACCTGCATGAACAGACTTTAGACACCACATTAAGCTTTAGACACCACATTAAGCTTTGGACACTACATTAAGCTACAGTGGTCCTGATGACCGTAGTGTCCCTTCAAGAATTGTATTTTTGTTGTTTAAAAAAAAAAAAAGTACTTTTTTTGGTTGGCTCCTAGATTTAAATCAAATTAGTCAAGCCCCGGACTAACAGACACGATTGTAACCAAACAAATTGGACACACAGGAAACTAGGGGTTTAGGGCCCTGCTCAATGAGCTTACATGCTAGGGGGAGTGGGGCGTAGGGTAAAAAAAAGTAGGTTGGTAGAATAGTATACACTGAGGGCTTAGTGTTTTGTTTTTTTGATAGTTGCCAGAGAGGAATCAGGGTGCAGGGAGAAAAAGCTGTTAACAGTTTAATTGATACACTTTCCTGAAACAGTGGGTTTTCAATCATTTATTTTGAAGGAAAGGAGTCTGGGTGGGAGTCTAACGGAGAAGGGCAGGGAGTTCCATAGGAACAGTGCAGCCCTAGAATAGTCTTAAAGGACAGCATCAGAGGTGCAAGTACGGACATAGGTCTTTGGCAGAGTGTAGGGGCCTAGATGGGAAATATTTGTGTATTGGTGAGGATAGGTAGGTTGGAGCAGCTTTATGTAGAGTTATGTAAGCAAGTACAAGGATCTTGAATTGAGCTCTATATCTCACGGGAAGCCAATGTAGAGACTGACAGAGGGGGGAAGAGTGAGAGGTGCGGGCGGGCAGGAAGATGAGCATTCTTCCAAAGTGCTGTGCACACATGTGGCACCGTGGATTCAATTAATTTGCATGGGATTCTCTAGCTGTGACAGGACATCCAGGCATAGAAAATGGTGAAGAATAAAAAAGGGGGGGCTACCCAAACCAGTCCAGGTTTGTCAGTATCTCCATTGGAATAAAATACGGGGAATACATAAATCCTGGATTGTTTGGGAAGCGTTGACTTACAAGATGACAGGCTAACACGTGGTTGGCCACTCCAGACACGCACCAATAATCCAGAGGTTTTCCCAACAAGCTTTCCTTGACCGGTTCACTTTGAGTTTATTCGCATCAATGAATACGTGGAGCTAATCGATGTTCTCGTACCTTTTTTTTTTTTTCTGGCCATCCTATAGGCCATGGGCACCTTATCCACTTTTACAGATAATTTTGATTTGGGAAGTCTCTGTTTAAATACTAATGCCCTATGTGGCGTAGAATGAAGTTTTCTATTAATCGGTAAGAGTTCTCTCCTTTTTAGTTCTGCTCTGATATGGCAATCTCCTCCCTTTCTTACCTCCTTCTACCCTTGATTTTTGGTTTGTTTTGGCTATAGGTTCTATCTTGTTTCAGGTACCGTTTATAACTGCTGTTCTTGCTCTCTGTTATTGTTTTTGTACATCGGACAGGATGCTTACGTGATACTTAAAGTACTTAAAATGTATTCATGTAAAAAATTGCGTAATCCATGAGTTGTAGTTGGGTATCCGGTTGTGCAATATGTATAGTAGTGAGTGAACAAACATCTTGGTTTATAGCAGACCGTAGCTGAGGACACTTTGTTTACATGAGATGTTTTATTTCATTGTGTGATAACATGTATTTATTTAATGATAATGTGTAGCTAGTAAGGTGCTATCAGCACTGTAATTACACAGATGTTATGGCAGGGGTACAGTTAGGGATGTCAAATTCACCATAGCCTTGATCCCTTCTATTATTGATATTGATGGGCAGTGCAAGAAAAGTGCTTCTCTTCAGTATGTAGAATCAATATTCTGCTGAAATACTACCCCATATCAATTCTCTGTACTGCAGGATATCCATTTTGAAAGAGGTGCCTGTCAATGTAACAAAGTACCATAATTTGCCTTTAGGGAACAATTGTGGATAGGGCAACTCTAGGTGCAATTCATATGTATATGGTTGGATAAGAGACCCCTGCACCACAGAGCTTACAAACTTAGTCTGAATGGGAATTCTGGTAGGATGCAATAACAGGATTAACATGGATCATTACAGGGAATATAATGGTACTGCTAGAAAGGAAAGAGCCTTATTTTTGTATATGTAGCCCAACACTAAAGCCACCCAAACCAGTTCATCTGAATGCAGTGCTCATTTAGTTTTAGCACTGAAATGTAAAGCAGGGCTGTTTAGTAGATGATGCATTGTTTACATTACAGGGTTAAAGGAAGACTATGTCACTATACACTATAGGTCTCCCTTTTGTACCCTGTTTAAAAAGTGATTTACTCTCCTTGTTCCAGTGCCCCGGGGGACTCCTCATGGCTAGCTCCTCCCACCGCTCTACTCCCTTGGCTGAGAGCATCAAGATTGATGATCTCAGCCAATCCAGTGCTTTCCCATAGGAAAGCATTAGGGGGCCCCTTGGTCTCACAGTTCCTAAAACATGTAATGTTGTTGCCTCATATTTTGGTATTTCTTATGGTGCTCATTTGATCTCGAACAGGGATACTATAGTAAGCAGTTTTGGTGTATAGATCAAGCCCCTGCAATGTCACTGCTCAATTCTCTACCATTTAGTTAAATCACTTTTGTTTCTGTTTATGCAGCCCTAGTCAAACCTCTACTGGCTGTGACTCACACAGCCTGCATGGAAAAA
Source organism: Pelobates cultripes (assembly GCA_933207985.1). Taxonomy (NCBI): domain Eukaryota; kingdom Metazoa; phylum Chordata; class Amphibia; order Anura; family Pelobatidae; genus Pelobates; species Pelobates cultripes. The sequence continues at coordinate 20,934,495 of OW240924.1, forward strand.
ATTGTTTCATTTTCAATCCGATATTAATTTACTATAGACATTTTTATCTCCTATTATATAAATTGAACTTTAATCACACACAAGGCTTCTGCATGCTCTAGAAGGCTATTAACAGAGCAGGAGATAAGAAATTCTAAATAAAGCAAAATTTGCAATAAAGGAAGCCTAAACATTAGATTACTTTTTACAGGAAGTGTTCAGGAGGGCTGTGAAAATCACACGCAGGGGGTTGTGACTAGGGCTGTCCTGTAATCACATGAACTATTTTATCTTTAGTGATTTTATGTTTATCAAATCTTCATAGCAATTTAAAAAAGTTAATTGGCTATCCCTGCTTTGCAGCGTGACTGATAGCAGAGGTCAGCCAACAAGCAATTTAGACATAGAGCATTGTGAGGAGGAGAATGGCCTAAGATCTACAACATCTGATTGTGCCTTCGGAGGGGGTGTGTAGCCCTTTCTTTACTTAAATAGTAATTAAACATGCAGATTTGGGAAAGCAAACTTTAAACCAGTGTATTGCTTAACTGCATAGAGACTTGTACTTAGCTAATAGTGTAACAGAGCTGCTTCTAATAAATGCAGTTGGTTCTAGAATGTGGCCTCTGGACAATTTGCTGTTATTTTCCCACCGGTAGAAGGCGTTACAATTCATAATTGTATCCCCATTCCCAGTTGATTCTAGACTGTGGGCTGCTTAGAAATCATGGAAACCGTTTGGGATGCTTCATTTAATAAGCTTCAATCTTCTAGTTGTCAGCAGCTCACCAATCAGCATAAAAGCTTACATTACAATCCGTTGTCAGTAATCAATATATAATGATTACTGATATCACCCAAATGTTTATGAAAGTCTTCACAATCCAAATTTCAAGAACCTTTACTTTTCTGCAGGTAACGATACTGAATTAAGTAAACGTTTGTGGCTGTTTCTTTAATTCAAATTTTTATTTTCTTAATTGAGATTAAAGTATATTTCCAGCATACAGCAGAGTAAGGGTGGTACAGAATAAATGTAGGAAACTAAACTGGCACAGATAGAATTTTTTACAGTAAAATAAAAGGGTAATAAAGTAACGTAAAAGAATACTATTCGGTCCGGAACACAAACATATTCCTGACCCTACAGTGTTAAAACCACTTTCTAGCCCCCTGGCCTCCCTCTCGTCCCCCTATATAATAGCTCAGTATGGCGATTTGTTAAAGGACCCCACCCTCAGGGTCCCACTCCCGTGGTGCTGAAGGGGGAGGAAGTGGTTAATCCCTTACCCTTTTTCCAGCGTCGGGCTCCCACGGCGCTGGGGACTCTCCTCACTCTTCTGACATCCCAGGCTGAATGCGCATGCGCGGCAAGAGCTGCACGCGCATTCAGTCAGTCAATAGGAAAGCATTTTCAATGCTTTCCTATTGATGCTGGCGTCTTCTCACTGTGAAAATCACAGTGAGAATCGCCTCTAGCGGCTGTCAATGAGACAGCCACTAGAGGCTGCATTAACCCTAAAGTAAACCAAGCAGTTTCTCTGAAACTGCTTTATTTACAGCAAAAAGGGTTAATCCTTGATGGACCTGGCACCCAGACCACTTCATTAAGCTGAAGTGGTCTGGGTGCCTATAGTGGTCCTTTAATCACACGTCCTGCTGGATAGGCTGCTATTGCAAGTTTAACACAAAACCCCCCCCACAAATATTGTGGGTTTTTTCACTACACATATCGATGGTTGCAGACAGCCATGTGCATTGATGGTGCTAATAGGTGATGTGTGTAATGTAGTGTGTGCATGTTTTTAAGGTGTTCAAATGGACCTTCCAGTTACTGTACATATAATTGTGAAAATAGACTAGTACTCACTGCAGCTTTTAAAAGAGTGCCCCATGGCCTCTGATGCCATCCAATTACCAACCAAAAATCCAAATGAAAAAACAAAAATGGTCCAGTACTTATAAAACCCCCTTTCATGGGTATTCACAGCGGCAACCTTCATTGCAGTCCTGACACCACTGCATGCCATAGGTATGCACTCGACTGCTGGTGAAAATGACCAGAAAATGTATAGATTAGATTCTTACCCAGACTTGTATATGCAAGATTGCTTGCCTCCAGGATGACGGTCCAATCCAATGCTTTTCATAGAGGACTATTGGGGACCATGGGCACATCTGCCAAAATTCTGCCATAGGGAATCATTTCATGAAATGTTTCTCTGTGACAGACCGTGATGGCACTGCGCTTGCTCACATGACTTTACGGTATAGACTGTAAGCTCGTTTGAGCAGGGTCCTCTTCAACCTATCGTTCCTGTGTATTTTCTTGTAATTGTCCTATTTATAGTTAAATCCCCGCTCTCATAATATTGTAAAGCGCTACGGGATCTGTTGGCGCAATATAAATGATAATATACTAGGGTATGAGAACTTCGAAGTAACAGTCCTGTCTTGAAGCCACACTTCAAAGTTTTCTAATTATTAAAATCAAGTCATTTGGGGCCACTAAGGAGGGAGGGAACTGCTTTAGATGAATTTATTATAGTACAGTGTTCATTTAAGCGATTTTTAGTACCCGTTGGATCCATAGAATCCCTCCCTTTATTTTGACTTGTCCCCTGTATACAGGAAACACAGATGGAAGGCTATACGATTGTTATTCAATCCCCAGAGAGTCTGGGCTTGGAAGCAATGCTTCCCTTTGAATTCCTGTCCTTCAGATAGCTCAATGTTTTCATTTTCTTTATCCCGGGATTACAGAAATCCCCCTGCACTGTGTCTCTCAGACAGAAAGTGGAAGTAATATTTAGAGAAAGGAATCTGTATTACAAAGAGCACAGCAATGTTGGGGGTTGCCCAGTGAGCCTTTCACATACACGCCTGTTACTGTGAACTACACTAACCATTATGCTCAGCAAATCAAATTGCCTCTGGTGTGCCAAAAATGCCCCATTAGCTTTAGCCTGGCAATCTGCACCTTAGCAACTGTCCATTAATTAAGAGAATATTAATTAATCCGTTAACAAGCCACAGGATCCGTAGCTCAGCTATTCGATACGGAGGGTTCCGTAGTAAAGTCGTTGTTGTAGTTCACAAATAGTGTTGTGATTATTGCTGCAGTCAGTGGGATAATCCTGCTGATTTCTCCTGCTTTTAGCATTTTTTATCTTCTTTTTTTATTCACTCTGTGGGGCTCTGTATAAGGATAAATCTTGGAGCAAAACAGTTTGTACAAACAGCATGGTATGTAGAAATTGGAGAATCTGGAAAAACTAAAAATATATATAAATAGGAATATCTAAACAATTCCATCTATATAAATATTTTCTAACATTACACCTTTAGAAATGTTTTGAAATATTTATTTTGTTAGTTTTGTTTTTTTTTGTCCTTTTTTTGTATTTTATATATTATTATTTTGTAGATTGATAGAAATAGGTGTTAAAATCACATACTAAAGGGACAATATTGGCAACCAGACCACTGCAGCTCATTGAAGTGGTCTGGGTGCTGTGTCCCTATTGCACTTAACAATGCAATGTTAAGTGCAATAGGGACACTGCACCCAGACCCAGAGGAATTGCAATGTTTACACAGCCGCTGGGGGCGCTTCCTGGATCGAAACTGACTTTTAATCCGGTATCTGTCACTGGACGTCCTCACGCTCTTCATGCAGCATCAGCTATGACCTACTCTCCTCCTGCCCACGTCAGCGCCGAATGCACATGCGCGGCAAGAGCATTACTCAATGCTTTCCTAAAGACATCAGCGTCTGAGAATCGCGGAAGCGCCTCTAGCGGCTATCAGGAAGACAGCCACTAGAGGCTGGATTAAACCTAATGTAAACATTATGTTTACAGCTGCAGGGTTAAACCTAGAGGGACCTGGCACCCAGACCACTTCATTGAGCTGAAGTGGTCTGGGTGCTTATAGTGGTCCTTTAATGTTTTCTTCCAACTTTGCTCTTTTGGCCCAATTTTTGTAAGTTGGGTATCTTTTTATTGGATAACACCCTGTACTGCATTTTCTATAGCGTTCGTTACAAGCACACAGATCCTGCCTGTGAGCAGAGCTGGTGGTTAGGTCTTGTTTCTGGCAGGTAACTATTGACTGATGCCTGACTGCCTGTTGTATTTCTTTATTTGATCCATCAGTAATAGCGATCTTGCAGCTGGCATTGAGTAACGTACACCCGCCGTTCCATATATGTACAGAGCCTCTATGTGTATAAAGTAAATAATTTGAGTATTTGTAGAGCCCTGCCTACCTCCTTCCTTCCTCTCCCATATTTAGTTTAGCACTTACATTGGAAGTTCTGTTTGTCACTCAGGATAAGGCAATAGGTTATTCACATTTCCTTGATTTTAGCTGGGGTTGACATAACTTACTAACATGCATGTCAACCAGACTCACTGTGCTTATTAGTCTTTAGTTCTCTCTTGTTATAGCTGGGGCACCTGTAACCTGCAAGAGAACCAACATGGGCTTTGTCAGAATGTTCCGAAATATTAGGAAACTAAAACGGCAAATTATAAAAAAATCTAGTTCCAGAGACTCCACACTGTTGCTTAAGGCAATAACACTTATCTTTGTGTTTGATTTTTCCCTTAAAATGAATCTTTATACAATACGGCATGCTGTAGTGATTATGGTGCCTGGTACCCCCCAAATGTGGAGCTGGCTGGGTACTGCTTTCCACCTTCACTACTTACTACATGGAGCTGGAAGCTCCCATTAGCTCTCCCGAGCTAAGCCCTGCAGTGCAGAGTTAGCTCATTCAATAAGAGCATCAGCTGATCTCTCTCAGCCAATGAGCTTCTCTTGCTTTTTGTTTGAAGTAGTGGAGACAGGGAACAACACCTGACAGACCCCAGGTCAAAAGTCGAATAGTTCTAGAACCGTTCAACTTCTTTCTGAGGGGTGGGGTCACTTCTGGCACCACAATCACTGCAGTGTTCTGTAGTGATTATGGGGCTTGGAGTATTCCTTTTTTTACCTCTGTTTCAGCATGTATTAGTGAATTGTCAGATGCTGCCTTCATTACCATCTCTGCTGGATTGCCAGTCCATGTCCTCACTGCAGGCGCTGTAATGCGTTTCCCCGCCCCTGTCATTTTTGCTTCATACTATGTCACGGCCAAATCAAAATACACTTGACGTTCTTCAACTGGAGTTCTAAACAATATTCCTAACCAAAGTAATGTTATTCTAAATACCTATTCCTAATGTTGGCTGTAAATACTATATGAAGAGAAGATCCTCATGCCTGTCTTTGTAGGAGATATAGACTAGAGCGTAACTGTAAAACCTCTCATAGCAATGTGTGTTTAAATGTCAGTAAATTTCTTCTTTGTATTTATAAAATGCTCTTGTCCTTGAAGCAGCTCTGTCATGGCACCGTGGCTTTTCATTGTATCATAAAGGTAAAATCTTCACGAAAAGCTGATATTGATTGTCTTGGAAGCGAGGGATATTTAAAACAACGTAGGCATTACTTCGTTCTATAGTAAAGCTTGCTGTTGGCAAAAGCCAGAGTTACTAACATCACCTTTTTTGATCAATTCACACAACGTTGCGGGCTACTTCTTGCAAATAGTGTACATATATATATGTGTGAATAGGTTGGCGCAAAACGTAAGATTCATTTTAAAAGATGCAGCAACCAACAAAACAAATCTTGGTAATAGGATTAAACAGAACAAACACATAAAAGTGCTGGTGGGCAGTGTCTTATAATCACTCTCTGTCAATATCTTTATATATAGAAGGCGTTATTCAAAATAACCTATAATGCAGTTAGCACACGTGTATCAAACCAAAGTGTAATCTCATTAGAGTATCTAAGAGGGAAACAAAAAGAGAGAACTCCTCGTGCAATACAGTACAAAAATTGTATATCGGGAGGGGGGGCACTGCAGGGTTCTATAGTAACAGGAAACCGGCTTTGTTTTCCTGGCACTATAGAATCCCTTTAATAGCGTTCTAGACCTTGCAAGAGCCTCCTGTAATTAAAGTTCAATTTACAGAGCAGGAGACTTAAACAAAAAAAAAAAACACTTACATCTGATTGAAAGTGAAACCAAGTTTATTTTTCATTCAGGCAGTGTCAGTCACAGCCAGAGGAGGTGTGGCTAGGGCTGCATGAACAGAAACAAAAGAGATTTAACTCCTAAATGGCAGAGAATTGAGCTGTGACGCTGCAGGGGCATGAACTATACACAAAAACTACTTCATTAAGATAAAATTGTTTTGGTGACTTGAATGTCCCTTTAATTCACACAAAGCGTGGATGTCAGCTTTGGGGATCTTTAAGAAAATATGCAAAGACACTCATAGTTGACAGAGCCGCCGTATGCTGAATTACCAACCGGGTTATTCACCAACATGAGAGTGCTGATATAAGGTCAAGGTAGCCAAACTGGAAAAAAACCTAATGCAGGTATGATTTCAGTTCTCCTACTCTGGCCTTAAATTTGAAAGTCACATGGAATTCTCACATTGGTAAATAACTGATAATCTCCGTCAGATTGTGCATAGTCTTAAAGAGTTACTCTAATAACCTTGACCTCATTGATTTTAAGTGGTCATGGTGCCTGTAGTTTGTTTGTGCAGCGTTTTGTTATTAAATGCTGCACATACCAAATCTAACTCCTCCGAATACATCATCGGAGTGTCATTAGTCAGGCCGGAACAAGAGTTTCGAAATGGCTAATATCAATTCAATGTATATTGGACATCTGTTGTCAGTGTGCACCGCGTTCCCGCGACAGGTGTCCAATGGTGGTACTGAGACACTATAGGCACCCAGACCACTTAAGCTCATCCCAGTGTCACAGTCCCCCTTAGTCCTGCAATGTATATCATTGCAATTTTAGAGAAACTGCAATGATTACTTTGCAGGACCAAGACTGCCTCCAGCGTCCATAAAATCCCCATAAGAAAGCAGTGGAGCAATTCTTTCCTATTGGGAGGGCCTAATGTGCTTGCCGCGCATGTGCATTATGCCTCCCTACATATCGGATGATGTCAGAGAAGGCGGAGCATCAACCAGCGACAAGGGAGATCGGCACTGGAATCGGGTGAGTAAACGTTTTTTTTTTAACTCTTCTAATGCGTGGGGGTGGGGGCCAAAGGGCAGCTTTGTTTTCCTTATTCTAGAGAATCCCTTTAATTAATAACCTGTGCTTCTGACTAAAGATGGCTGACCCCATGAAGCAAGGCTAAATCAGGAGACGCACCAAAAAGAATTATTAACTTTTATTTATAAAGTATTTTACCAGGAAAGATACATTGAGATTTCTCTTGTTTTCAAGTATGTCCTGGGTCCACAAAACATTGCATTGATACAATAGGGTACAATAAAATACAAAAACAATATTAATACACAATAGATACAAAATTTAACATAGAACAGGTAGAAAATATATTATCAACCATGACAGGTGAATTCTGTTTTGAGGTATGTAGAGAGGGATCTCTTAAAGGACTTCAGGCTTGGGGAAGATTGGAAAGTGTGCGGGCGGTCGTTCCATAATTACAGTGCTCTGTAGGAGAAGGAGGATCGGGCTGCTTTCTTTTTGTATAGAGGTAGACTAAATAAAGTGTTGGTACTGGATCGGAGGTTATAGGAGATGGGAACAGCTGGGGGGAGCATTCTGCTCAGGTAGGGTGGGAGCTTCCCAGAAAAGCTCTTAAACACAAGGCTGGAAAGATGAAGGGTGCGTCTGGTTTCCAGCGACAGCCAGTTTAGTTCTTTTAGCATGTCACAATGGTGGGTCCTGTAATTACATTGTAGCACAAGTCGGCAGAACGAGTTATACAATGTGTTGAGTGGTATAAGGGAGCTTTGCGGTGCAGGTGCATATACTACATCCCCATAATCAATGATTGGCATCAGCATTTGCTGTACAATCTTTTCTTGTACTGAAGGGCTTAGGCAGGATTTGTTTCTGTACATGGCACCTAGTTTTGGAATTCCTGTTGTAGAACAGAGCATTTTCTATATGGAGGCAAAAAGATAGATTGGGGTCTAACAACATACCCAAGTATTTGAAAGAGTGGACTGCGGTCAGTTGAAAGAATGGACTGTGGCTAGTTTATTACAAATAAGTTACTACTTCCCTTTACTGCTACATGTATTCTCCTACTTTAAGTAGTAATACAAAGTGATAACAGTTTCCCTTTAAGTGCTCTCAGTACATGGTATAAAAGTGCTCTGAGATAGTACAGAGGAAATCTCTGAAGTCAGGCCCTCTTTATGTTTCCTAATGATTCAGAACTTGTGCAGCTTACAATCACTTTCTGTTATCAGACCTGGGAGGGGGGATGCTACCAGTGCCAGCAGCTGGTATTGGGCAGTATAGAGAATTCCAATGTCCCGACTGGTTTTAGTTCATTTTACACAATTTAGCTTGTCTTGTGCTTCACATACCTACTAAATGAATTCAATAAACTTTTTTCTTGGAATTGGTATAAGCATAGCACCCATGGGTGGAGAAGGATCCATTGACACAGCAAAATTAACAGGGTTTTTGTGTGCCTCCAGGGATTATTTAGATGCATTCCTCTCAACAGCCCCAGATCTGACAGGGCAGTCCTGATATGGGCCTCATGTTCCATCATTCTATATTTTAAATAATTATTTTCTCTTATGCATCGATTCTGGGAACACCAGAGGAAAGTTTCCATGACAACAGAAGTGTCAGTGTGTTGATACAAGCAACTGCTCAGCGCAAGGCCATTGCTTGGCGTTTCAGTCCATGCAAGGGAGCTTTCACGGCGCCCTGCGTATTGCTAGCCCAAGTTGGCCATGTAGATTGACTGCTAATCAAGACAGCGGGCATGTATCAAGCCCCCTTCAATGCCACTGATTCACGCCATATGTCCCTCGTTCATAATCTTGAGCGTTCTGCAGATAATGAAGATGAGCAGGAGGCTCGATATGTTAGCATTAAACAGAAACAGAAGTGATTATTCACACGCAGTCACTCCTCCTTTCCTGCTATTTGTCAAATATGCTATTCAATAACACTCACTCTAAAATGTCCTTGGCCTAATATAAGTTACAATTCCACAGATAATTGAAAGCCCTTTTCTAAATAAAAATCCCATTTTGCAATCTAAACAAAGGATGAAACACAATACTTAAATTCTTATTATTATTATTATCATTATGATATGAGTTACATGTTTATATTTTTTTTGGTTTGGTTTGTTTTGTTTTTTGTTTTTTTTGCTCTTGGGGGACACGGTTTACCTTTACGCATCACTTCCTGTTCATAGCTTGACGGTGCAGAGGGAAATGCCTTCCCCATAGAATGGAGAACATGACTTCTACATCTCAATTATCACTATGTGGAAACTGTAAAGTATATATTTTGTGAGTGTTACAAAATGCTCTGTACTACAACAGGAATTTGCATTCTGTTGTCTTATCACCTCCCCGCTATTTGTTATGGGATTTGTGGTGTCCTGGGTACTTTGCGTTATTCTTCATAATTTCTTACCAGCTATGTCTCTGATCTACAAACCCTGAAGGTTACTCCCATACGTTGCTTGCAGTTCCAAGCAAAGTAGTGGACGTGTTTGTTAACGAACAAAGCAGCCAGTAATCCTTGCTTCCTGCAGGGTGCCATTTCTTATTTAATTTCCACAGAAACCCAGAATAAATTAGTTCCCCTAACTCAAGATCCTTAACTCTTTCAGTGTATTCCAGAAGCACAGATATAAATAATATGATGCAGTCCTAGTCTATCTGTAGCGTATTAAGTAATGTTTTCACACCACGTACATGTAATCTGCATTAAAATAAATAGTGACTCCATGTAGACAAATTTCAGATCATTTGCATACGTGGGTGAGCTCCAAATGTTACCAAAGATAGTAAATAGTTATATACGTTTTCGAATGTCATTTAGCAGGCGAGGCCTAAAAGAGCAACATGCGATACCATTTAATGTTTGTCATCAGCACATGTTTAGTCACTTTGCCTTCTGGATATATGTTGCTCTTAATGTCAAAGCATTTTTATAATAGTTTGCACATCCACAAGGCCAGGTCACCATGCTGACACAGAAATGCATCCTGGGAACAAACATTTGGACTCCTTGCCCATCAAAGGCAGTAACAAAACAATCTTCCTTGACTGGACCTATAGGCTACCTGGGAGCAGGCTGTCTCTGCAAGCTGAGGTGACAGAGACTGCTTTCGCAGCTCCTTTGCACTCCAGCAGAGGTTTGTGATTGGCTGCTCTGAGCAGGGGGTTGTATGATTTCACATTCTTCCTGTGCAAGATCGCCCTGAAGCTGTCTGTGCTGTCAGAGCACACAGGATAGTACTGCAAACCTCCCCAGCCTGCCACCAACAATGGTGAGCAGCAGGGGGAAGAGAGGGAGGTTAATTTACTTGGTAACTGTGTGGTGTGTCTTTGGGTATGTATCTGTGGAGCATATGGAGAGACTGTAAGTGAGTGGAAAGTTAAGCATGTGACAGAGTGGATGATTTGGTATGATTGTCCGGTATGAGAGAGAGAGTGACTCCTGTATGTGTATTGCTAATTAAACAAATTGTGTCTGGCTCCTAAATATTGGCCCTCTCACATTCTAGTGAAATTTCTCAAGCCTGGTAATAAGGAAAGACGCTGCGTATTTCTATGCCGGTTCTGTACACAGAGATGACTTGGCGTGTACACAGAGATGACTTGGCGTGTCTCCTCTGGGATAGAGCCCCGGGCAGGTTACAGCTGACGTGGGGATTCTGAGCACTCACAATCCTTTCAAGGTGACTGCATGCACTGCAAATCAAACACCAATCATTCCAAGCCCCAAACCTTGAGAATGACTGTAAACAATCTATAAGATGCTGCTTTTAAAGGAACATTATAACGTTAAAAATAAATAGATTTATCGTTACAAGGATGTCTTACTTTAATTTAATTTTAAAGGGAGAATTTAAAGGAACATTATAGGAGAGCTCTGTGTAGATAAAATGCCTTTAACGTGCCTTTTCACCACCGCCTTATTTGATGATCTCAGTCAATTTCAATGTTTTCCTATAGGAAAGCATTGGAAGGCTATTGCACATGCGCAGATGAATTTAATCAATGCATCTCGTCACAATGCTAAATGCAGGTGCTGCACACTGTGCAGCACTGAGATAGTAAGCACCTCTAGTGCCTGCCTGAGTGACTGCCACTAGAGGTGTTACTAGGCAGTGTTTACTTTGAAAAGCGTGCAGGTACACACTGTAGACACCAGAACCACTACATTAAGCTATAGAGGCTCTGGTGACCATAGTGGCCCTTTAAGCACCATAACAACTTTAGCTTACTGAAGCAGTTTTGGTGTATAAATCACACCCCTGCAATCTGTGTATGTTTATCCAGTCCTAACCACACACCCCTTGGCTGTCTCACACAGCCTCAATGAAATTTTTTAAATTTTCAATCAGATCTTACAGCACAGTGTGTTTATTTTAAATGTTTTATCTCCTGCTCTTGTAATTTAGTTATAACAACACAAAGCAGGCTGTTCCTTGCTCTAGCAGGTTATTCAAGGTATACTATTGTCACCAAAACAACTTTAGCTTAATGAAGCAGTTTTGGTGTATAGATCAGGCCTATGCAATCTCACTGCTCAATTCTCTGTAATTTAGGAGTTAAATCACTTTGTTTATGTAGCCTTAGCCACACCTCCCTTCATGTGACTTACACAGCCTTCCTAAATACTTCCTGTAAAGAATTGTGTAATGTTTTCTTTTATTGTATGTTCTGTTTAATTACAATTTCTTGTCTCCTGCTCTGTTATTAGCTTCTTAGACTTTGCAGGAGCCTCCTGTTTGTGATTAACATTTAATTTACAGAGCAGGAAGTAAAAACTTTTGAATATTTAAACCATTTTGGTTTTCATTCATTTACAGCCAGGAGAGATGTGGCTAGACCTACATGGACAAAAACAAAACATTTTTTTGTGTGTGTGTGTGTGTGTGTGTGTTTTGCTTTGTTTTGGTTATTTTTGGTCAATCTATGTTGTTGTTATTATTGAGACTTGAATCATAAAAACAAAGCAGTATTGTGATGACCCCACCACCTCAAAACAAGCAGTAGATAAACCTCAGGAACGATAATAAGCAGACATAACATGAGATGTACAAACCATATGTGGTGGTATGGTTTGTGGCATGTTCCACAATAAACCAGATGGCCTAATTTTTTAAGATAAAGAAAAAGGTCTTAATATGTATTAACATCTGTCTTAACAATGTATAAGGGACTTGCATGGCACACCAAGCTCTGAGATAATCTGCTTTGTAAGAATAATCGGTGCAGCAGTGTGAGTAAAATAGTGGGCCCATAGCTTGTTAGTAGGGCGGATGCATGCAGTTGTGCCATGCTGCCCTGTATAACCGTTTAGACATAAAATTAAATAATAATTTGTAAAGTACCACTGGGAACTAAGGGACACAAGTGAAACATGACACAAGCAGAGAAATTAGCAATAATTAGAAGTTTTCTGACACCCATGCTGGTCAGCCTAGAAAGGCAGTCCCAATAACAGGTTGTATCACCAAACTCTGTCTCACTCCAGACTTTCGTCCACCCCTCCCTACTTCAAAGTGATATAGATTGGATGGTATGGCCTGCAGCCGACTGCATATAATTCTTCTTCATCACGGGGCCGTAATGGGAACCCTCATCCATTGATCCCCCTCATCAGGATCATGGGCCCACGGGTTTTCCGATTGTCCCCCTGGGTGTAAGGACGGCTGTGATGCGAGACCTCCAGATAGGCACCCAGCTCGGAAGAAGTGCAAATGGCCGGGGCAACAGCGTTGCCCACATGTGTGTCAAGAGGTGCTAGTCGGTAGGACTTTATGCCACACTAGTTTCCAGTCCAGAGGCGAAGGCGGTCGCATCGGTGTGCTGAATGGCGTGAGGTTGAATTATTTGCGTCGGCTTCTTGTGGGATTCGACTCTGTTCCAGAAAGCTGTGCAGGTCTCTTCAAAAGTGGCAAGGAAGTTGGCCTCCCAATTGCTCACGAATGACTCAGTCGGTGTGTCTGCCATTTTGACCATGCCATGAATGCTTGCTGTGGGTAGGCAGGCAGTCACGGTAGCGCTGTGATTGCTTAGTAGTAGTTCCCAGAGTGTGAAACGGGATATCCCCCACTGGTCCAGAGGGTGACCGCTGTGTCACACGTGTAGTCCCAGACTGGAACATCGTCAGTTAATCCCCTCCGTTGATTCCACCAGGTCAGTAGGCAGTAGTAGCCGTTGCAAGGCGCAGGCTTGCTAGTGTAACTCCAAGATCACTCCAAAGTGCACCCCTGCAGTCAGGATTAGGTAAGTAGTCACTTGGGTATGTCCTGGGGATACCACTTTGCTTTAATTTTATAGATTACAGGACTTGTCTGAGGAGCCCACACTAAACAAGTCTGTCGGCCATGATGGTTAGGCCCTGCCCCCAGAAACTAATTTAACTCCTAAATGGCAGAGAATTGAGCAGTTAAACCTCAGAGCCATGATCTATACACCAAAACCGCTTCATGAAGCTCAAGTTGTTTTAGTGACTATAGTGTCCCTTTAAGACATATGGTTGTGACTGCCCACTGAAGTGGCATGTCAGCCTGGTTTAAGACTGCCATGCTACAACATACAGGACCATGCAGAGAGTGCTGCTGCATTGGTTTTTAGTGCCTGCCGCACTGCGCAAGCTAATGTAAAATATGTGGGTGCTCTGCCGTCCAGGAATAGTTCCTTGGTTTCTGCAGATGCTGGACACCAGGGAACTAAATTGTCCCATGCTTCGTGGGTACCTTGTTATATAGTAGTGGCGGAGGTTTAAACAGAACAAGAAGTATTTATAAAATCGAGTTGCATTACACGTTAATCTCTGATTATCACAAGCAGTTCTGGGGAAACACCTTTTCTCAATAAGCCTTTTACTGTGCCAGAGAAACCGACGCGTATCGAAGTTAACCAGAACTTGCCGACTTTGTTTTATTGACAGGTGTGAAGATTTTACCGCTTGTGAACTCTTATTACATGTGTAATGAATTTCAATGCTTCTAAACTGTTAAAAATAAAGAAATAAGAGGGAGAACAAAATGTTTTCTCATTAGGTTTCCAAAACTGCTTTCCCTGGAAATTGCATAATTCTATAGAAGATCATCTGCTCCAAAATACAGATTTCATGAAAGACTTAAACGGCATTGTGCAATTCTGTAATTCAGTCATTTTCCCTGTGGTTCCCTATGTACAGTTTGGGTGTCTCGATAAAAAGCTTGCTGTATCACAGGTGATCGCACAGATGTGGGGATTTAATGAACGGTGTTCTCGTCAGACTTTACTCCAGTTTTAAAGGTGACGACGGTGTCCTTGAGTGCTTTAAGTCACAACACTAATACACAGAATTGAATATATATCACCCAAGACATGAGCAGGTTTTCAGGATGCCTCGGTGGCCCAAACTTGTTCAGATGCAATAACGATTTCCACTAAAAACTTGTTGATAAATTACTGAAATGTCATTGTGGAAAAATCAGCCTGCCTGCTGAGACAGCAAAGACTACAATAAATGAAGCATTAAATCAGAGTCCAAAATACAAAAGTAGATTAAAAATCCAGCATTGTGAAGTTGTACATCTTACAAAAATAAGGCCAAGATATATGGGGTTCTTATCTGCTGTCCAGAGTGTACTGCACATGTATCTGCTGTCATTCAATGGTTCTTTAGCAGAGCACACTGTAACCTTTACTCTCCCCCCCCCCCCATCCAAATTTAGCAGCGTGACGTGGGGCATTTAAATAAAGCTAGCAGTTTGTCTACCTGAACAGGTTCCACTGGGACTTCACTGATTGTCGAGGAGACTCTAAAAATATCTTATGTTGTTCTCCTGAGCCCCCTCTTGAGAGAAGAGCCTGCTCCTTTATCAGCTCTGTCTCGCCGTGCTGGCAGGCTTAGCGCTACCCTAGTCACTCAGATTTTAATGAATAATTTTTGCAGCATTAAGCCTAATCTGTGCCCAGCATGCTGCAAAGATTGTAATATTGGGACTGCAGCGGGAGGGGGGCATGGGGGATTTAAAGTATGTACAAGCACTCTGTGTGTTTCTGATGATTTAACCCCTTAAGGACCAAACTTCTGGAATAAAAGGGAATCATGGCATGTCACTTAAGGGGTTAAGCACCTATTCAGACACTTGGATACAGAAACAAGGTGGTTTATGCGTGATTATTAAAGTAGAATGTTATTATACACCGAAATTGCATCCTGTCTCAGGGATATAGTATTTGGTATTTTAATATCGTAATTTTAGATCGTAAGCTCTTTTGTAACCAAACCCTTATCACCTCTAGTTTTATTGCAATTGTAAGTGTTGTTTATCCATTGTATAGTGTTACAGACTATGTAGCGGCTTTATAAATAATGTATAGAATTTTTTTTCTAGCAGTTATATTATGTGTACGAGTGAGGTTGGGACAGACTGAGCTACCAAAATAACCTGTAAATTCCCATTGCCGTAAAGGTTTTCTTGTTGCCAAATAAGGCTTTCTATGTGCCAGATCTGTGCATGGCTCATCCACCGGCAGAGGTGCTGCAGCTGTTTTTTTGTTGTTGTTTTTTTGTATTTTTAGCAGTTGGCTACCTCCCGTGGTTGCCAGAGGAATCCATCCCTTTATGCATTACTGCAAGTGTGTACTAGGTGACAGATGATTGTGAGATGCTCGTTTCCCAGAAGGCAGCTGCTGCATAGAGATATCGCTGGCGGTCTCCTGGCAACCGTCGGCTGGGTCTGACCCTCGCCACCCCCTGTTACCTGCCTGCTAATAGATATTCTGTCTTCAGGAGCTCTGTAGCTTAATAGGGCTATTCCTCATCCCCTGGCTTGTCATATTACCAGCCTGTCACCTGTTCCTGGAGTCTTTTAAAATGAGAGAGGTGGGGGAGGCTGTAAACAAAAAAAGTACTAGAATGATACTGTGTGTTTTATCTGTTTCAGATAATGTCCTCAGGATTTATTGTGCAACAGTATGGCTTACCTGTTTCCCAAGTGACATTCTGTATCTTCCTACACAGCATTATACATAGTAAGTCGACTATAAACACAAGGTGCAGTAAAGCACACATTTTTTGCAGAATTTAAAGGGATTCTTTAGTGTTAGGATTACAGATTTGTATTCCTAACACTAGAGCGCCCTTTGGTCCCCCCAGTACATAAAGGGTTAAAAAAAATTATTTACTAATCCGATTCCAGCACAGATGTCCCTTGGCGCTGGATCGGCACTCCGCCTCCTCCTACATCCTCCATCATCATCTGACAGGGGGACCCGTGGCAAGCTCATTAGGCCCCCCACATGTTTTCCTATGGGGATTTCAATGATGCTGGACGTCCTCATGCAGAGCAGAGCAGCGGCATTTAGGCGATATAAAGTCCGGTAAACTCCCAGAAGCGCCTCTAGTTGCTCTCTGGTAAACAGCCACTAGAGGCTGTTTTAGTACTACAATGATTTACATTGCAAGATTACATGGAACAGGGACACTGCATTCAGACCAATTCAATGAGTTGAAGTGGTCTGGGTGCCTATAGTGTCCCTTTAAAATCCTTAAATGTATCCACTCACTTGTGTCTGTCCCCAATGTTGGCTTGCACTTCCTTCCATCTACACCTCATTTTGTAAGACTAAGTTTACTGGGTGTTGTGTCAAGGCTACACAGGTAGTTTGCGGTTTACTAATTTCATTGGAAATGGCATTGTCCATCTTCCGGACAATGTAAGGTGCAATTTGTCTATAGAATTGTTATCTATAAAATGATTGTTCCATTTACATCCTCTGACAAGTACAAGCTTTACACATTTACTGAGCCAAAGACAGCAGCACTTATGAGGAAACTCTACTATCCTGACCCTGATATTAAATGCTGGTTATGCATTTGACAGGGTCAGCTGGGAATATCTGGTTATGGTGTTGGTTAGATGGACAGATCCATGGTGCCTTAATGACCTTATACAGAGGTCTTTCTGCCAGAACAGTGGATCCTGATTTATATACTGTTTGGTTCCACTCTCCAGTTGGAGCTCCTCTGTTCCAACTCCTTTATGGTTAGTCCATTGAGCGTTTTGCCATAAATGTTAGCGACAATGTATTAAAGGGTATCCAGCGGCTAGGGGAACAGCCAAATTACGTCTCTGTGCATGATATTCTAATGTCTATTTTAGATCCTATGTATTCTCTAAACAACCTTTTGCAGGAAATAGAAAAATACGGTATAATCTCAAACTATAGAATGAATGTTAAATCTATTGTACAATTAAATATCGACTCTATAACTATTAATAAAATAAAGAGAGAATTTGGATATAACTGGACATCTAAGAATGTTCAATATTTAGGATTAACAATTACTTGGGATATTAGGAGATTGATAGAAATCCGTTTCATGAATCTGTTGAAACATACAAATGGGCAGTTGAAGGAGTGGAGAACGTGGGACATCTCATTGTGGGAAAGAATCAATTTTGGTGAAATCTTATGTTATTCCTAAGTGAAATTATCTCTTTGAAATGCTGCCTTTAGTAGTTATGATAGCTTGGCTGGAATTGGTTCAACCTAGTTTTACATCATTTGTCTGGTGAGGCAAAAATCCAAGAATTAATTGTAAATGCATTTCAAGGAAATTAAAAAGGGAGGACTAGGATACCCAACAATAACTCATTGTTCTAAAGCCAACATAGTTGCTCATATATATTATATAATTACAAGCCGTACATTTGGTGGTTCTGCTAGACCAATTTGGAAATGGATTTTTGACTTGATTGAGGACAGTTCTATAGTGTCACAGACTTACCTGGAGCCCGCGCTGCTTCCTTGTTGGGCCGCATGAGCAGAACGCACCGGAATAGGAAGAATACTATCGTAGCAACCTACTTTTCTACCCTACCCTCCTACCCTTACCCTTTTGTGTCACTATACCCCACTCCCTCTAGCATGTAAACTCATTGAGCCGGGCCCTCAACCCCTCTGTTCCTGTGCGTCAAATTTATCTGGTTACAAATACGTGTCTGTTAGTCCACCCGTTGTACAGCGCTACGGAATTTGTTGGCATTTATAAATAATAATAATACTCTTTGGTCCTGCAAACTGCTCCCTCTGCTGGTTCTCATGCCAAATTACAGGCCCTTAAATAAGTTTAGAAATAAAATGCCGTCACTCCCTTAAAGGGACCGCATCATCTAGGCAACCTTAGGCACTCCAGATGTTTTGGACTACACCTTCCATGATGCTTTGCCAGTATTATTGGTGTAGGAGCATTATGGGGGATGTAGTCCACAACATCTGGAGTACTGAAGATTGCCTATCCCTGATCTAGGCGACCCCATGCTGTTTGCAGTCGTAGATATTATGTGGACCAATAAAAACACATGTGAACCTATTTAAAGCATATTCAGGCCCTTACTCATTGCCATATCATGTTTTTTGTTTAGTAACACGTTTAGTGCTCCTGCGACTTTCTTGTGATATCCTGTTCTTGACCTGTTTTGACTCTGTTAACCTCTGATATCCTGTCCCAGTTTGTATATTGACCTGCTCATTTCTATTATCTTGACCTGGCTTGTTTTTGTGTATCCGTATCTCTGTTTTCCTGACCTTGGCTACTCCTAACTTTGATACTTTCTTGGAAATCCGGCCACTCTAAGGCCCGATAATACGGCTTTTGGACCTTCACTTTATGGGTTTTCTTTTTTCCTGTATGCAAGGCAGGGCTTGACATATTTGCTTGAAATCTAGGAGCCAGCTAAAAAAGTTAGGAGCCAGGTTTTTCAATGTCAAAAATACAATTCTTAAAGGGATACTGTAGTCACCAGAACAGCTTAATGGATTTGATCTGAAGTCTATATCCTGTCCCTTCATGCTTTTCAACGTAAAGACAGTGTTTACAATGCTGTCTAGCAACACCTCTAGTGACAGTCACTCAAACCGCCACTAGAAGTGAAGCACCTACATTAAAGCTCCCCATTAGGATGCATTGATTTAATGCCTCTCTAGAAGGAGAAGTTGATTGGTGCAATGTGGCATTTTCTAGCACATGCGCAATAGTCTCCCAATGCTTACAAATGGGGAAGCATCAGATTGGCTGAGATCGTCAAGATTTATGATCTCTGCCATGTAGGTGGGACCAGCCGTGGCATCACCAGCACGGCGTGGGGAAAAAAAAGTGAGTAAAAACACCTTTCCCATGTGATTGGAGTGGGGGCAGGTCATCTAAAGATACATACTGACACATGCACACTCACTGATTTGTCACACACACACACTAATACTGCAACACTCACTCACAAATTATTTGTTCTATTTTAAATTTGTCCACCCAGCCTCTTTACCTTTGGGATTGCTGGAGTGGATGCTTTCCGTGGGGTACAGTGGGGCTGCTGTAATCTTCCTGCTCTGCTCCCTAGCACGCTGTTTAGTGATGGGGGCCAGAGTGACGTCCTATTTTGGCTCCCCGCATCATTGGGGGGCATGTCAGGGAGATGACAGCTCTGTGACGAAGTGCCCTTCGCCACTTGTGCCTGGAGGGGACTACTGGCTAGCCTCCTGCCTTCCGACTATGGCCCCTGTGCTGATAGCTGTATTTTCCCTTGCAGAAAGTTTTGTGTATTTCTGCCAGGGGCGTTCGGGACTTTCAGTATGTGAGTAGTGCTACCCCAGATAGCTATGCCATGGAGCCTATTCGTGTAACAAAAGACTATGGAAAAGACTTTGGCTCCATGGCGATTGAACTGTATGTAGGTGATCTGAGCGCCAGTTCGTAATAATGTGCGCTCAGATCTAAGCTATCTGGGGATATGTTGCATGTATATGTTTTATGTAGTAATTGTAGCATTGTGTAATTTTATGTCTTTTTGTAACCAAGTGCTTAATGGAGTCTTACCTCCGCACTGGGAGATAATTTGATTGATTACTTCCCAATTATCTCCAGGATAGAGAGGAGGGATTGTGATGTCACTGTTGGGAGTGTGTTGTTTGTATTGTCTGTGATTGGCTAATATCCAATATGTGTCCCATTGTTCCATCAGCTAGCTTTAACCTCTTAAGGACCAAACTTCTGGAATAAAAGGGAATCTTGACATGTCACACATGTCACATGTCCTTAAGGGGTTAAGCTGTATAGTTATGAGGCTATCCTGAGCTGCACAACATACTAGGACAAACCACACACTAGTCTTCTTTTCAACTCTAAACGCAGCCATGTTGTAAACCCCCTGATGATACAGGTAATAACTCCCTTCTAGGTCCAATTACAGAGTCTGGAATCTGTCTAGGATTTTCCTCCTCTTATCCTACTTTATGGTCCAATTCTGGAAATACACACTTGCAACAGAGCGAGCCACCTTCTCATTTCAAATGTAGACATGTGAAAACAAACATGGCCTCCATACTTATCATGTTTACATGCACAACCGGAAACATAACCATTAAAAAGGACAATACAAGACACTAACTCACCCTAAAGTGGCTCTGTCACCTTCTGCGGTCTTTACATGTTTTTCAAAGACCTACGATGGTGACCTCGCACTTGGGGTGCGGTGGCTCAGGTGTGCAGCTATATTGAGTTATACTTGATGCCTTCACTTATGGGCACCACCATCTTCTTTCTTCAACTTCTGGCACTTCACCCAGCAGAAGTCCACATCAGTGCTGGACTCTCACGCACGTCTGTGGAGAATATAACTTCAGTGTCTACATAGGATCACACAAGACTAAAAGTGACTCCAAAGCTATTATCTCATGATAACTGTGATAATGCCTTACGCTAGCGATGGCTGTGGGTAATGACCAAACATGACAGCAGTAGCTCCACCTTTTGTCATGTTTTGTCATCTTGACCATGTACCGTAAGATAAAGGAGTCCATACTTTGTCATGTGATGTGTTTTGACTGCATTGGAATTTCAGTGAAGTTCAAACAGTCTTTATGAGCATGGCTCAATATTTATTTTATTATCATTGGTGACCGAGTTGCTTTAAGTGTATTTGATGGATTTTAGTCTTCTTTTTGTGATGTATCCTAGCCCCACCCCCACCCCTCGTTTAACTCTGTCCGGTAAGCTACTTCCCCTATTTCACAAAGTAACTTTCTTACTAGATGTGCTCAGCAAATGAGAGTTGAGTGAGCTGCTGACATGACTCTGCCCCACAACCAATCACTGTCCTCTTACCATCTTCCCTTTTCCTCCTTAGCATGGCTTTAAGGTACTATAGAGATAAGAAGACGGCAGTGATTGGCTGTGAGGTGGAGTCGAGACTTCTCACATTGATCTCTTATGTTCTGTGCTACGTTTTTAGTCTGCCTTTTTATAGACTGCTCTTACGCTCCATCTATTACCTTGTATTTTGTTCTACAAACGTCCTCTTCTAAATCACGATCCCTGTTCTCCTCCATCACCTAAACATCACAATACTCCTGGTCTGGGCTTAGTACTAAGCCAGACAGCTGCTCCCTGTGATACACCTGGAAATGCTTTGAAAAACCTCCCCAAAGCAAAACATCACATCAGTCCAACTCATACTGCCACCAGCCCTAAGTGAGGCCCCATCGAGCAGGGGGAAGATTAATGCCGTGATCTGTGGGCGAAAAAACCCATCTACCTAAATCCCACAGCTAAAATATAACATTTGGGACTGCTTCTTAGTACAAGGAAAGGGCACCGATTGGTGTTTTCCCCCTTTCCCTCACATCATCCTAAATGTCCTAAATAGTGGGCATGTGTTCCTATTCTTGCTCCCCCTTGTCATTGGTGATCTAATGTAACACCACTGCATGACTTGATCATAAAATAAAACATAAAAGGGGGCCTAGAGAAATGCTAATCATTTCATTAGATTGTCCAAAACCCATTTAAACTAAATAAGACCATGACAGATTATTTTTAATAAAGGAATGTATAGGTCAGGATTGGTTTTGTGGTTATACAGTGACCTTAGTACTCCAGTTGATGTAAAAATCTCCACGTTCTCACCCAGTTTGCATATGGCCTTCCCTTCCTGGTTAGCTGCTTACAATATCTTAACTTTCTTTTTGTTTAGTTTTTTTAACCGTAGAGCAGTGCTTATGTAATGGGTTAGTTAAAGAGACAGACACACGGATCATTTATTGTCTTCCATTTATTCCTAGAAATATAACGCTAATTTTAGTAGAGTACCCATAAATCATTAGTATATATATATATATATATATATATATATATATATATATATAATTTTTTTTTTTTTTTTTATATAGTGTTTCAGTGAGGCACTGTTTAGATAAATGTTTTCCCTTTTGTTTTGTTTTTCTTTTTATTCGAACAATCACGTAACGGTTTACCCACCTTCACTAGAATACCAGAGTACATGTTTAAAGGGAAACTCCAGTGCCAGGAAAAGCACTGCAGGTCACCTCTCCCTCCCACCCCCGAATCCCCGGTTGCTGAAGGGGTAAAAATCCCTTCAGTCACTTACCAGAGGCAGCGACATGTCCCACGTCGCTTCTTCTTCCTCCGCTGCCGTTTCTCCTCTGCGTCGGCCGGTGGGCGAGACTGATCCCGCCCACCGGCCGGGGAGACCTTATGCGCGGCAATGCCGCACATGCGCATTAGAGCTCCCCATAGGAAAGCATTGAAAAAGCTTTCCTATGGGGAATTGAGCGACGTTGGAGGTTCTCACACAGAGTGAGGACGTCCAGCGACGCTCTAGCACAGGTTTTCTGTGCTATGGACCAGGAAGTGCCCTCTAGTGGCTGGAGTGTCCATTTAAATCCCAATCTCTGGATCCACAGCCCCCTCATTGAGAAATGCAATTTGCTATAATTAAACTTTATTAGGGACCATACAGCCTTTGTCTCACACTTATTTAGACAAAGTATCAAGCCAGCTCTACTACTGGTATCTCTTCCATGCGGCATTGGTGTGTCCACCAGCTTCTCTGCTCTTCAGGCCTACTTCTCAGGCCAGACCTATGACTGATGTGCCTGAGATGGCAGAGATTTTCCATCCTAAACTCTTGGGAAGGACTTTCCACAAACTGATCCTCTGGTAGAAGATGGGATTTAGGGATTCTGTTGCCAATCGCATCCTCCTAGCAGCACCCACTCCTCAGGCAGTTATAATTGACTCCTTGGCTTCACACGCACATGGCCACCATTTTATGTTTACATCCATGGAATGAGATTTCCACCCAGATACACATATTCCCTGTTGGTTCTGCAGAGACAAATTTCTCACTCTGTCATAGGTGGAAAACATAGCTCCACGAATAAATCAATGATCATTACTGCCTTCCTATCTCAACCTCAAAGGCCTCAAACGTACATCATCCTCTACCTTGGAAGATGGAGTCTTGAACATCCTGCCATCCACTAGGCTATATGTAAAGTCCATGGGGGCCACCCTGGCTACTCAGCCATGAGAGGAAAAAAATCCAATTCTTAAAGGACATTTGCAGCTTATCCGCTGCAGACTTAGCAGTTCTTTGGTGCGATCAGTGCCTTGACTTGGTTGCCTTTAAGCAATAGAGGAGGACATTTTGGATTATTGCCAGCAGCAAATCATTTCTGATACTTTAATGGCTAATCTACATACCCTCTGCAATGGCCTGACCTTAAGAGTGGATTCTCTGGACAACATAGCTAGATGAAGGCATATTAAAGGGACACCATAGGCACCCAGACCACTTTAGCTCATTGAAGTGGTCTGGGTGCATATTCCCAGGTCCTTTAACCCTGGAAATGTAATTAATAGGTTAATTCCACCTCTAGTGGCTGTCTACCTGACAGGCTTGTGGGGGGACAGGAGCACTCCAAGCACCATAACCACTACAACCTGCATTCTTTAAACGTGTTTCATTTACTACAATGTGTACACGACTCCTTTCTAGACTCCTTCAGCAATGTAACATATCACTTCCAGCTAACTGTACTGATGTTGTTTCAGATTTGCCATTATATAGTAGTGTTCTTGGTTGTTTTTATTTGTTTTTTGTTTGTTTGTTTATTTTGTTACTTTATTACATTGACCAATGCTTTTCTTTCTATTTTTGTGAGAGGAATCCCTCTGTGTATGGATTTCTGCTTCCCTCCCAGCATTTCAGAGGGCCTTAGAGTGTATGCCCTGTGTGTACTGTCGGGCACGATACCATTCTAGGAATGTTTAGCTTGGCAGGTTAGTTACATACTACTGGGAGCACTTCTTTTCTGGCCCTGTGATGTCTATTCATCTGGGAAACGTCATTTCAGATTTTGTTTGTGTGAATGAAATCATGTAATTTTCTAAGTAGAGAACCTGCTGTTTTTATAGCCTTTTCCATGTTTACATTGTGTGTTTAAATGGGAAAACAGTGGGCTTTATAAGCCAATCCTGTAAAGGACACGCTGTGTGCTCCCCCCACACCGCCATCAGGTTTTCTAGCAGAAAAATTGCCCTGCGATTATTTCAGTTGGCTGCAGCATCTCCTCATCGGAGAGTAATCATTACTGTCCGTGTCAATGCGGGGTCCAAATACAACCAGAGACAGGCTCCCCATCACTGCCCTGGCTGGAGATGACCGTGCTCTAACCCTACTCTGTGTTATCGGTGTCACTGGTTATTGCTGGTACCCACTACCAGCTTTGGGGACACAACCCACGCATTATAACTTCAGACCCTGCTTACTCCCACCCCATACATTTCTATAACTCTAGTGTTAGGGTTAGCTAACCCTATGGTTCGTTTTGTAAGGGCTTGCATTTAACTGTACCTGTTGCTTTATTATAATGGGCAAAACCAGAAAATAAAATATTTTCTAAATATATTAGTAGCCCTTGTAACGGATCACCTGGCACCCCGACTGGATACGACTGGATACCTCTGTTGAAGGATGCTCCTAGCGCTTCCTGAGGGCTCAAAGCACTCCAGCAGACACCATAACCACCGTAGACTCCTCCTGAGAGCAAGGCAGGAACAAGCTATTACAAGAGCTTAGTAGTGATTTAGCAAGGGAGTATGACAAGCATAGCAATCCCTTGTAGCAGATTCCCCCAATAAGAGACAGGACTCAGATTGAGGGTGAAGTAGAACTGAAGCTTTTAAACCAACACTCTGCTTTTATGCCCATTTAACAAACATAGTACCGCCCACAGGGTTTTGCAGAACAACCAATCAATACGTACAATACACACAGACACTCCCACACAAAATCCTCCCCTCTGCCTGTGATACAATTACCTTACACAATGGGTTAATATAATTATCACAGGCAGGAAAATACAGTTTTACACAATATTCATAACTTTAAAAGTATGCATCACATTCACATAAACTTTTAGAATGAGCACACTCCAAATACCAACATACATCAAATCATACAAATTGGTCCAGTGGGTCAAAAGTTAGATCGACGTCCTTTGTGACCAAATGAAGCATGGCTTTTCTGCCCAAAACCAGTTCCACGGAGTCTTCTATCCTGGAGATAATTGGGAAGTGATCCAATTATCTCCAAGGACAGAGGGAAAACTCCATTGAACACATGGTAGCAAAAGACAATAAAATACATATAAATATATAATTGTGCAGCTATTGCATAAAACAGGTACATTCACATATCCCCAGATAGCTTAGATCTGAACGCACATAATTACTGAATGGCGCTCAGACCACACACATACAGTTCAATTGCCATGGAGTCAAAGTCTTTCACATAGTCTTTCGTTATACGAATGGGCTCCATGGGATAGCTATCTGGGGTAACACTGCTCACATAGGGAAAGTACCGAATGACACGGCTTTCAGGTCTTTGCAGGGGAAAATCCATCCTTTAAACATGGGGCCATAGTCACAGGGCAGGAGGCTGGCAATCAGTCTTCTTCAATGCCCAGTGGCGAGGCTGGTTCCGCCACAGCCCTTACCGCCTTCTTTTTGTTTGTTTTCTTCTTCTTTTTATACTAAATCTGCTACAGAGAGCTCCATCTATACCCCAAAACAATGTATGGGTTTATGTAAGTAAGCCGTAAATAAATAGTTTTTAAGAAAACAACTTTGAAAAAGCAAAAGGAAAAAGCTTATAACTTGTCTGGCCTCCTGTGAGGGAGAAAAACCAAAACTTCCCCGCCCCGGCACTCAAAGGGAAAAGCTGGCTTTGGCCAGTCTCTCCCATAGAGCGATACTGTGAGATTCTGTTGTTATAGTTACTGTTGGTTCTGTAGCTCTCTACATTGGGTACACAAAGCAAATCTAACATATACACCGTGAGAGGCCATAGTTTATTTACTGTCATGTAAATAGTATGGGGAATATCTTTAGATTATTCATCCAGGAAGGTTACACACTGAAAAAGTATACAGCAAGCCACCAGTCATCCATGACTTGTCACAGTTGTGTTTTGATCAATCACGTAATGCCATGCCCTGATTAGCCAAACCAGCAGTTATGGGGTTAATTAAACGCACTGGTGACGTATCCAGCATTGACTGGGTTAATGGCGTGTTGATTAGCTATCCAGTGGTGATGGGGTTAATAACATGCACTGAGCACCCTTCAGTGCTTGGGATAGTGATGGTAAGCACTTGGTGATTATCGACCCAGCAGTGATTAGGTTAATGCTATACCCAGATATTCATCTAGCAGTGATGGAGTTAATGTTATGTTAATAGACTGGAAGCTCGTTTGAGCAGATCCTTTTTCACCTCTTACTTGTTGTCAAATATCCCCATTTTATCATTGTAAAGCGCTGTGGTATATGTTGACGCTATATAAATGGACTCTGTGGTCACCCGGCAGTGATGGGGTTAATTCCACGCACAGTTTAAGCGGTGGGGTGTTACGTGCCCTGTGTTATTCCAGGTAGGAGTTTATTGTGGGTGGAGCACTCGTGTTTCTCCAATTTCCTGAAAGTCTTTAAATGTGTTGATAATAGGTTTTTGCAGTAAGAGCCTTCCTGGGATAGTGTTGTCAAACACCAGAAACTGGCCTGTTTGTGAAACCGCCTCGGTAAGAGCTTGGCTGCTCGTCTTTTTGTGATTTGATCTATTAACCCTTTAACCAGGGGACAGCTTTCAGAGGGTTAAAGGGTGTTGTCTCTGCTTCTTCCCTAACGTCTGTTTGTTTTCAATCTGCTCTGACCTCTCCTTCCTCAGACTCTTGTTTTCTTATAAGTTCACTTCCTTTACTTTCGGATCATCGAAACAGATCTCTCTCTCTGCTGGGATCTGCTCCGTGTATACACTGCATTTTCTGCGCCACGGCTTAATCTGCCTTTAGCAATCCTATTGTTTATTACAGTAATCTGCTGTGGTATTATTTCTGTATCCAATAATTGTGTTCAGCATTCTCGCTAACGTGGCTCCATTTTTTGTTTTAGGAGTACATTTGCCCAAGGTGTGACTCTGGTTTCATTGAAGAGGTGACAGAGGACTCCAGGTAAGCCAACATATATAACCATAACTCTGTGGTTGGCAGTCTCTTTTCCACCCCCATGTAATTGTTAACCCTTAATGCCTCCAGTATAATTTATGATCAGTCCAATCTTTGTAGTGCAATATTCAATCACTCCAGTCGCCCAATGTAATATATATCTATTTTAGATTTCTCCAGTAATATCCATGCAGTCCAGTCTCTCCAGTGTTATATTGATTAGTCCATCTCCCAGTGTGATATTCAGTCAGTCCAGTCCCTCTCGCACCCCCCAGTGCAGTGTCGGATGAGTCCAATCCCCCCCAGTGCAGTGTCGGATGAGTCCAATCCCCCCCAGTGCAGTGTCGGATGAGTCCAATCCCCCCCAGTGCAGTGTCGGATGAGTCCAATCCCCCCCAGTGCAGTGTCGGATGAGTCCAATCCCCCCCAGTGCAGTGTCGGATCAGTCCAATCCCACCCAGTGCAGTGTCGGATCAGTCCAATTACCCCTCCCCCCAGTACAGTGTCGGATCAGTCCAATTACCCCTCCCCCCAGTACAGTGTCGGATCAGTCCAATCCCCCTACCCCCAGTCAGTCGGATTAGTCCAATCCCTCCCTCCCGTTGCAGTGTCGGATTAGTCCAATCCCCCTCAGTGTCGGATCAGTCCAACCCCTCCCTCCCAGTGCAGTGTCGGATCAGTCCAATCCCTCCCTCCCAGTGCAGTGTCGGATCAGTCCAATCCCTCCCTCCCAGTGCAGTGTCGGATCAGTCCAATCCCTCCCTCCCAGTGCAGTGTCGGATCAGTCCAATCCCTCCCTCCCAGTGCAGTGTCGGATCAGTCCAATCCCCCTCCCAGTGCAGTATCGGATCAGTCCAATCCCCCTCCCAGTGCAGTGTCTGATCGGTCCAATTCCCCCCCCTCCCCCAGAGCAGTGTCATATCAAACCAATCCCCCGCCAGTGCAGGATCAGTCCAATGCCTCTCCCAGTGTAGTGTCAGATCTGTCCAACCCCCCTACCCCCTGTAGTGTCAGATCTGTCCAACCCCCCTACCCCCAGTGTTAGATCAGTCCAGTTCCCCCAGTGCATTGTCAGATCAGTCCACCCTCCCCCAGTGCAGTGTCGGATCAGTCCAATGCCTCCCAGTGTAGTGTCAGATCTGTCCAACCCCCCACCTCCCCTGTGCAGTGTTAGATCAGTCCAGTTCCCCCCAGTGCATTGTCAGATCAGTCCAATTTCTCCCCCCAGTGCAGTGTCGGATCAGTCCAGCTCTCCCCCAGTGTAGTGTCAGATCTGTCCAACCCCCTACCCCCTGTGCAGTGTTAGATCAATCCAGTCTCTCAGTGTAGTGTCGTGGATCAGTCCAATGCCTCCCAGTGTAGTGTCAGATCTGTCCAACCCCTACCCCTGTGCAGTGTTCATCAATCCAGTTCCCCCCAGTGCAGTGTCGGATCAGTCCAATGCCTCCCAGTGCAGTGTCTGATCTGTCCAATCCCCAGTCAGTCCAATGCCTCCCCCAGTGTAGTGTCAGATCTGTCCAACCCCCCTACCCCCTGTGCAGTGTTGGATCAGTCCAGTTCCCCCCCAGTGCAGTGTTGGATCAGTTAGTCAAGTCTCCTAAGTGTGTTTAGTTTTTATCTGCACAATCTCCTCTACCAGTGTAAGAATAATGTTCTTAAACCGGGGTTCCCAACCCAGTTCATCCCGATCAGTCCAAGATTTAGGGTTTACCCTGTTGTGTCTAAAGTGTTGTTTTTTCTTTTTCTTTTTTTCTTTTATAAAAACACCTTCAACACAACAGGGTAATCCCTAAATCTTGGACTGTAAGGGGGTACTTGAGGACTGGGTTGGGAACCCCTGCTCTAAAGCAAACCTCCCAACATTCCACATAAACAGAGATGGGCACTTTAATTTGTAGGGGTGTGACGGGGGCGAGGCTGTTCTGATAAGTTTTTGTTGAATCGCTAATAGCAATCTGTGTATTTAAAATGTAATCAAGAACAGGATTGTTTTTTATTTACACAGATTGATTTTTTAAAACCCCTTCAGCCACTTACCTCTCCTCCCCCTCTGACGTCAGATCCTGAGTGGAGCCGAATGTGCATGCGCAGCCAGAGCCGCGCGCGCGCATTAAAAACGCCCATAGGAAAGCATTTCTCAATGCTTTCCTATGGACGTTTTACGTGCTCAATCAATTTTCGCATTCAGTGTCGCAGAAGTGCCTCTAGCAGCTGTCGGGAAGACCGCCACTAGAGGCTGGATTAACCCAGAAAACTGAAACTGCTATGTTTACATCTGAAGGGTTAAAACCTGGGGATCTGGCACCCAGACCACTTCTTTGAGCTGAATGTGCATAGGGATTTGGGATAGTGCGCAAGTAACTTTTCCTTTGTATTTTTTATTGTGTATGGGGCTGATGTGTATTATAGTCATTGCTGCTTTCTATGAGTAGTGGGAGTTTGAGTGCAGGGCTTAAATTTGTATGTTTGATTTCTAAACACAATTTTTTTTGTAGTTTAAAAACACATTACTGAGAGTAGTCTTGCTATGGAGCTCTGTTATACACTCAGACACATTACTGGGAGTATTATTGCTGTGGAGCTCTGTTATACACTCAGACACATTACTGGGAGTATTATTGCTGTGGAGCTCTGTTATACACTCAGACACATTACTGGGAGTATTATTGCTGTGGAGCTCTGTTATACACTCAGACACATTACTGGGAGTATTATTGCTGTGGAGCTCTGTTATACACTCAGACACATTACTGGGAGTATTATTGCTGTGGGCTCTGTTATACACTCAGACACATTACTGGGAGTATTATTGCTGTGGAGCTCTGTTATACACTCACACATTACTGGGAGTATTATTGCTGTGGAGCTCTGTTATACACTCAGACACATTACTGGGAGTATTATTGCTGTGGAGCTCTGTTATACACTCAGACACATTACTGGGAGTATTATTGCTGTGGAGCTCTGTTATACACTCAGACACATTACTGGGAGTATTATTGCTGTGGAGCTCTGTTATACACTCAGACACATTACTGGGAGTATTATTGCTGTGGAGCTCTGTTATACACTCAGACACATTACTGGGAGTATTATTGCTGTGGAGCTCTGTTATACACTCAGACACATTACTGGGAGTATTATTGCTGTGGAGCTCTGTTATACACTCAGACACATTACTGGGAGTATTATTGCTGTGGAGCTCTGTTATACACTCAGACACATTACTGGGAGTATTATTGCTGTGGAGCTCTGTTATACACTCAGACACATTACTGGGAGTATTATTGCTGTGGAGCTCTGTTATACACTCAGACACATTACTGGGAGTATTATTGCTGTGGGGCTCTGTTATACACTCAGACACATTACTGGGAGTATTATTGCTGTGGAGCTCTGTTATCCACTCAGACACATTACTGGGAGTATTATTGCTGTGGAGCTCTGTTATACACCTAGAAAAGAGGGACAAAGGGATTTGGGCCAAAATTAGGAACTGTCCCTCCTAAATAAGGACACTTGGGAGGTATTAAAAAAAAAAAAAAACCTGTGAAAAGGAAATGCAGGTACGATCCAAATCTATATTACAGTAGAAAAAAAAACTTAGCATGCCCTCAGTCCAATCCCCACAGTGTCATAATTGATCAGCAAGTCCTGCACACCCAGGTTAATATCCGTACGCACACCCAGGTTAATATCCGTACAGTACCAGTTCCCCTCTAGTGAAATAGTCATTCCTTAATCACACTATAACTACAACAGTGTGCCCACAAGGGGATGATTAGCAGTGACTTTCACAATGAAAAATCTGTAAGCTTGTTTCATTGTGTGTTCACAATTTTGGGCTTCACCATGGATGCCAACAGTTGCAGTGACATGCCCCTCCTTAATTTGCCCACCTTCGTCCTGACTTGGGAGAGGAATGCTGTTGCTGAGCATCTAAATTTAACTAGATCAACCATTTTCATTTTCAGTTTTTATTTTTTCAGCATTTAAAAAAAAAGTTTTAAATGTTTTTTTTCTTTTTTTTGTCGAATAAGGCCCAGTGTAAAAGACGCAGCCACCCCTTAAGTGAATGGTATAATTTGAACATGGTACCATTTTAGGTTCTGTAAGAGCGTTTAATTTGTACAATGTGATATGTCATTTGCTTGGTGACCTTGGCGTCCTTGTTTACCTTTCCGTAATATGCTGACTTAGCCATGTGTGGCTGCCTTATCTCAAATGTAATGTATGAAAAATGGTTTCACTGTTGATGCTTGTATAGCCCGAATTTGTGTTCATTCTATGTACAGTGACCAATACAAATTTAATTTTTCAAAAAGACGCAGCCACCTGATGTGAATGTATACATTTTAGTAAATGTATAGCTTTTGGTCCAGACTGCCCTAGAACATTTATTCCTGATAATGCACATAGCTTGAGGGATCATCTGCTGGCCTTTCCGAATCCTGAAGAATATTTGTCCTAGTCCTGCCGAAGTCTATTTTGGCAGGCACAGTAGGTTGCTGTTACGCTGATAGTATAAGTCAAGGTCCATTTGAGACAAGGAAAATTGCTAACAAACGAACAGATCTTCTGGTCTGACCTTTAGTTCCTAACTGGTGACTGTACACATTATATAGCTCCAAGGTAAACCTGTGATCAGACTTATAACGCACCCTGGGAATGTGGCTGCTAGGTTCGCAGGTCTGCATTCTCAAACAACTTGCCAGCGTTTAATTAGTTTTTGTGTGCTTGTTTACAAAGCCAAGCAAAAAAACGTTCATAACACACGCACTTAGAAAAGACAGTAAACTGTGATAGCACAATTGCCGAGGGCTGAAGTGCAAGTTTGCAACCTGGTATATGTCAATAAAGCTGTACTGGGCAAGTTAATCTAAGACAGGGAATTCTTGCTCCGTGGGGTTTATTTACTGAAGACTGCATAGGAGGGACCCGAAAACCAGACTGCAATAATCAAGCTGTGACTAGAATAGAATTGCAGATTTTTTTCCCAAAGCAGCTACTTTGGCCTAAATGGTGCAGCTCACTTTCCAGGGCATAACAATTCGCTGTTCAGTAAATAAACCGCGTTCTGCCCTTTACTCACGCAAACTATGTTGTCCTTCCTGGACTGTGTCTTGTTAACCCTTCACACGTCTCTCCGAAGTGATGTTTACAGTCTGACCTTTTCCCTGGGTGGAGCGTTACCTGTGTAACTCGTTGTAAATTGTTTAGTTTTCTAGATTCTGGAGCGAGCTCGTTAGACGACAATGGGTCAACGCACTTTGCAGACGTGAGTCATTTTTCTTGTTTTGTTTTTCGTTGTGTGTGCGCACTGCTTTATTGCAGCAATCTCATTTGTAATCTATATTTTTTTCTGTTATGCTCCCACGTACCCCCTGTGCTTCTCCCTGCTTTATCCCAATTTTCAGTGTCTGTGTCAATTAACTGTGTTTTGTGGTACAATATAGAGAGTGTTTCTAGGTCAGTGTTTTCAAAGTGGTTCTGTCACCGTGGAAACCAGTTCAATGTTCCAGATCATTGCTGTCCCGAAGTCTCGATTTTATATAAGCTCCCAATGTGTTTAATAATCTGTCTGATTTTTCATTATCCTCCCACCACTACCTTTAGTTTAACACTCCCTCCCCTCCCCACCTATATCTTTGGACGCATTGACACCCTCTAAACCCATGTGATTTTGTTCTCTTTTCAGCTAGATTTATCCCATCCCACTCATGGCTATTTTAAGTGTCAAAGAATTTTTTTATTTATTTTTTTACTCTGTGTATGTAGATTATGGTTTATAGAGATTTCCAGAGTGGCACTTTTTATGGCCGCACACCGCAGTGTGCTGCACGCAGTCCTCTAAACTTTGTCTTCCCCAGATATCAAGTTTTGAAGGGCAATCAATTAAAACATGAAATCAAAAAAGGTCCTGATGTTTGCACTGTGTGGCTGCTTGGAACTCATTATTAAATAAACATTAAGAACATATCCAGTTTGATGTGTATTTTAAATGTGTGGTTGCTTGGGGTGTCCTTATAAAGGCCAGTTCCTATGTGCTGATATGTTAAGACCGGTTCTGCTAATCCTTTCCTTTAGCGGATGCTTTGACTATACCTTCCTTTTCTATTAGCTTCACAGCCTCCTCCCCATCTCATCAACGCTAGATTTCTATAGTAGGTAGAAGGGATGATGTGTTTGTAAGCAGGACCTCTTCTACTTCTGTTTTCATCCTTTTGACTTGCAGTATGTCAATGTGGCTGGGTGTTGTCACATGCTGTACTCATGCCATGCTCCTGTACCCAATGGATTGCTAGGTGGTTTGATGCATAAGTGGCTGACTCTTTGTAAACGCGAATGGCCATCCTTCAAAATGCCCAACCTAATTGGCTACAAAGTCCTCCATCATGGGTTCAGGAGCAGGAATGACCTATCTGGTAATCTGACCAATCAGACTGAGGCCATCCTTTGAGTATTTCATGTAGTGTGTGACGGTGTAGTGTTGACAATCGTGATGTCAATGAACAACACCATATTGCCTGCTTTATGGCAGAACGCAATCCTGACCCCTTAGATCTACGTTAGTGAAATGCTTGCACTGTGATGGGGATAATAATACCCAGGATTTCACAGATTTGTCAGAATGCAGCAAGATGCTGTGTTGATACTTTTATTGAGCACGGAAGCTTTTAAGTAGAGCTTTTTAATATCATGCTATCTTATCCTTATATTTAACATATGATCTTCATAAAATACTCATACTGACTGTGCAGGAATTTCACTGAAGTTACAACCCAGTCAGAAGATATACTGACACAAAGTATGGACTTCTTTGTCTCCGTGTATTTCCTACACCTAACACTGCTTGGCAATGGGCGTAGCTACTGACCTCAAGAAGGGTCAACCGTCGCCAGTGATATTGGCTTTATCTATAGAGTATCCCGCGGTCTCCCATGATCCTCCATAGACCTCAATGCTGTATTCTTGCACATGTAGTGATGTTTGCTCCTCGCACTAAAGCTACAGGAGCAGAAGAGGATGGCATTGCCCGCGAGGGACAGTCAGGTAAGTTAAACTCACCTCTGCCTGCCTCCTCCTCCCTTCCCACCTGGCCAGCAGAGATGTGGGTGATTTTCAATATTTTATTTAATGGTGTAACTTTCAGGCAAGCGACAGTTTGCCTTTAATGATTTCACAATTACAAATGTTAAAGTTCTTGGGGGGAAAATCCTTCAGCATATCGATAGAGAAGTTTATTTATGGCTTAATCTATAACTCGAGATGGCACATACGGATACATTGCAGATGTCTATCAGTTACTGTTGTGCATCACCCACCTCACGATCTGATAGACCATCTGGTTTTTTGGAAGAGACAGCTCCTTGTTCAGCCTGACCTGCACGTATTCCAGGGTAACCTGCTGTGTGTGACAGCTGGAGAAATGCTTTGTTAGAGTCTTACTTTACACTCGGGGACAGGATTCTCGTAGGTGGCGTCTAGTATTCAAATTTCATGGGCAGCAGATCATCAATGAAGCTTCGGAAAGCACAGCAAGATTAGCAGATCCTGGATTGTCCTGTCACCTGCTATAAATCATTCTTCAGCCTAAACTTGATGTAAAAAAAACACTAAATATCTATATTCTGGTAAAATAAACCTGAACTGGCACACAAGCATCCCATGCCCATGGCTGGCAGACTTGTGAGTGAGAAGCACCATTTGATACTTTAATCTGCTTTCAAGTCATGTTTAGTATTCCTTGACAGCCTCTGCTTTTAAAGCTTGAATTCTTTATCAGTGCTTTATATAGAATGTTCTGCAAGAGTCTATTTTAAAGCAAGATTGCTGTCAGTTTCCTACTTTAAGAGCATTGTCAACACCACAAAAATGTTTTCTACAAACACGTATATGTGAGTGATCGGAACCAATGGCTAATCTAGTCTGCCCTTGGTCTTACATGTTTTACCTGAAAAGCCTCCAGTTCTAAGTGAGTCAAACTGTGTGTATTAGTGCTCATTGTGAGATATGTGCGGTGAGTTTAACAGGCCCACTGACTCATTTTGGCTTCTGTCTTCCACAGCTTTGGGACCATCTAGACCACACAATGTTCTTTCCAGACTTCCGACAGTTCCTAAACACCAGCTCTTTGGACCAAGATGGCAGAGACCACGAGCGGGGTCACCAGGCTCACACAGACCTGAGAGTGACCCGTCGGCCACCCAGGCAGCCCATGACGAGGTACCGATCCCGTGCTAGTTCACGTCCTGACCGATCTCCGGCTATTGAAGGGTGAGTGTGGTCTTCCTAACCTTTATTTGTTAAACCTGCACTTATCCTGTTACTCTTTGGGTTTTATTCTCCTAGGCTGTACAATCCGCACTGTGCTGTAAAGACTGGGCACTGTATGAAAGCACTAACCTGTTCCATAATTTTCTTTTTCACAGTATTATCCAGCAAATCTTTGCAGGAGTATTTGCAAACCCTCCTCTACCAGGTTCCCCACATCCCTTTTCATGGTAAGTAGTTAAAAAGTGAGAGCACTGTTAATATAATGTCGTCCTTTGTGGGCATTGTCATGTTGATGATGCAATATATGTGTTGTCCTTTTATAGTCTGGTTGTTGTAGGTGCCGCATAGATGCTGTGTGAGTAGTATTAGGTTGTGGGTGCAGTATAGGTGCTATGTGAGTAGTATCAGGTTGTGGGTGCAGTATAGGGGCTGTGTGAGTAGTATCAGGTTGTGGGTGCAGTATAGGGGCTGTGTGAGTAGTATCAGGTTGTGGGTGCAGTATAGGGGCTGTGTGAGTAGTATCAGGTTGTGGGTGCAGTATAAGGGGCTGTGTGAGTAGTATCAGGTTGTGGGTGCAGTATAGGGGCTGTGTGAGTAGTATCCGGTTGTGGGTGCAGTATAGGGGCTGTGTGAGTAGTATCAGGTTGTGGGTGCAGTATAGGGGCTGTGTGAGTAGTAGGGGCTGTGTGAGTAGTATCAGGTTGTGGGTGCAGTATAGGGGCTGTGTGAGTAGTATCAGGTTGTGGGTGCAGTATAGGGGCTGTGTGAGTAGTATCCGGTTGTGGGTGCAGTATAGGGGCTGTGTGAGTAGTATCAGGTTGTGGGTGCAGTATAGGGGCTGTGTGAGTAGTATCAGGTTGTGGGTGCAGTATAGGGGCTGTGTGAGTACTATCCGGTTGTGGGTGCAGTATAGGTGCTCTGTGAGTAGTTTCAGGTTGTGCTCACAGGTTATGTTCTTGGTAAGGACCATTTACCAATTTTGTTCGTTTTATGCTGTGTGAATTGCGACAGATTTTGGGTGCAGTGTAAATGCTGTGTGGATTTTTGGTTGTCGGTGCAGTATATTTGCTGTTTGGCCATCTCTGGTTTTGGGCCTTGTCAGTGTGGTGCCTGAGAATGACGTCTCCAGCGTGTGTTGTTTGTGACTTCTGTAATCCCAGACTGCCCTGAATGTGTGTGCGCTGAGTGTGGGATCCTTATCGCCTTCGCGGGAAGTGTTGTCTATAGGTAATGGAAACTCAACAGGTAATCTTCCATGACCGGCCTCATACACCAGCTGGAAGATTGACATGTGGCGAATAGACTCGTGTCACCCTGTGCTAGTGATCTTTATGCATTTATTAACACGGTTTGCTTTTGTGGAAATGGACAATTCGATAAATGCCTGTAAAGCCAGCCAAGTGTTATAGCGGGTTCTGAGAAGTTCTTGCTTTCATGCAATGGTCCAGAACTTTCTAGCCCTTGTTTTGCTTAACGGGAGAACCTCCGCTTTTATAGCTTTTGCTACATTGCTGCCCTGATGGGATACAAAGAAATAAACGAGCGATTATCTCCCTGTCCTAATTTTTAACTGCTGCCGTATTCACACGTTGTGTTGTCATCACATTTATACTGATAGTACTGATATATATATTCATTCAAATAAACGTGACATAAGGAATTCATTTCTCATTCGTACTGTCATTTTTTCTTTTGGCCACTAGGGGTCAGTCTGGCATATCTGGAACAGATATTTCCATTTTCATATTTTTTTTTCTTTAACCCATTTGTTATTATCCTGTTGCTAAAAGGTGACCTGTCAGAATG
Source organism: Pelobates cultripes (assembly GCA_933207985.1). NCBI lineage: Eukaryota > Metazoa > Chordata > Amphibia > Anura > Pelobatidae > Pelobates > Pelobates cultripes. Next base: position 20,971,981 of record OW240924.1, read on the forward strand.
CACATGGCATATTCGTGACTGGCAGCTCATTTGCCTTGCTCACTAATTTTTATCGTGTTTGTCATTAATTTACCATTTGTACCATTTAGATTTTTTTTTTTTTTTTTAAAGTGGTACCTGGACAAGGGATGTCCCAGGAAGAGCATTCACCTAACTGTCAATTAACCAGTACTGTTTATTGTATCCTGTCCATGCAAAGGGGCAACAGCCTTGTTATTAAAAAGAGATTTTGTCTTGCTTGAAGGAGTGGGATGTTACATTCGAACCCCGGAGATTATGCTTGGGGCCAGAGCGGCCTGGATTCAATAGTCACTCAGGTACGACAGAATTACTATGTTTCACATTTCAGCAAATACCCGTTTGTTTTTAAAGTGTATCTGTCATAGCACAAACTGCATCATTTTAAATGACAGACCATGCCATCTTAACCGTACATTATGCTAGCAGAATTGCTACCAAATGTATAGATTTTTATTGAAATCTAAAAAATTGAGCCCGCCCCTCACCTGTCAATCAGTTGTTGGCCCAGACGTCTAGGCTGACAATATAGGGACAGGGCAGCACAGAATAAACTACCTACAGGTTCTTCTCCGTTCAATCGAAGCAAGTTTATCACACGCAAGCTGGAGGAATATCACAGCAACTACATAATTCTAGGAATGCAGTGACCAATGTCGCTCCGTTCTTACCAAGCTTGCCCTGATTGTCAAAGTGTTCCCAGACAGTCAGTAGAAGGTGCGCAGTACAGTTCAGGAGTCCTGGCTTGGCAGTGATGAAGATAGTTTCATTTTACATTGTGCTTGGCATGCAAAAATACATGGCACCATCTTATAGCGATAATATCTATATACATATATCTATGTATACATTGCACTAACCACATTGTTATCAAACCATTGTTTTCACTATTGCCTTTAGTATAAAACAAACATGTCCGCTGTAGTGGATGTGCACTAGACATTGTTAGATACTTCACACAAAATGTGATTGTGGAGAGCTGCATGCACATCCACTGCGCTAAAGTACGTACGTAGTATGTTTGAGTAGGCGGAGCTGTAAATTGGGTAAGTATATCTTTTTATATGTACGTATGCTGGGCATTTTGCCAGTGTAGTTGTAGAGTTTAGTTTGGATTTTTATCATCCCCGCCCCCCACAAAGAGCCCCTTTTCCTTTTCATTATTGTTTTGTCCCTTTAAGACTGTAACAGGACTCATGTAATATGTATCTATCTTCCCAAACCCACCCCCCTGTACTGGTATATTTGAGAGGTTTCTCCTATTCTAATTCCCATGTATCCAATGTACTGCTTTAGAAATAGAAGTCCTTGGAAAATAACTTGTATAACCCACTTACCTGTGACTTTACTTCTCTAGCTTTTGGGTCAACTCGAAAACACCGGCCCCCCTCCCGCAGATAAAGACAAGATCTCGTCGCTTCCGACTGTCACTGTAACTCAGGAGCAAGTGGGTGAGTGTGGGTCTAACTACTATCCGTTTTAGCCAGCCAAGAGTGTACCTCACACTGTAATGATGTCCGTGGTTCGAAATGCCGCTGTATTGGTGGTGTGATTTGGTGGCATAGATTCATTTCTGGTGCGTGCTGATAACTGCCCTGTCTATTATGCTGACACCACCTTAACACAATGAAAGTTATGTAACAGATGAGGGTGTTCTTTACATCAGTGTGAATAGGAAATATAAATGCACTCCAATCATATTTATCTCAGTCTGTTGTCTTGCAATGTGCGCTGTGATGTGTTCCGATTGACTCTCTGCGAGCCATCTTCATGTCTTCTCTAACCATTCTTCTTCACACAGATATGGGCTTGGAGTGCCCGGTGTGTAAAGATGATTATGCTGTAGAGGAACAAGTCAGACAGTTACCCTGCAACCATTTTTTCCACGGAGACTGCATTGTGCCTTGGCTCGAATTGGTAAGAGTGTTTTGAAGACTAATCTTTGCTAAAACTTTTTCCCCCCCATTTATTTGTCCATCCTTTACATTTTTTCATTCGTTTTTAAGTTATTCAAATTTATGATTGTGCACACCATTCCTCTCCAATGTTTAGATAATATGGAGAAAAAATTAATTGAATTGCTTGTCCCATTGCTCTTTTCTTAACGGATGTCCTGCCGTTTGCAAAAGTGACTTCTAATTATACTGTGCAATTCAACTATGACAACAATGAAAATTCCAAGAATTAAATACAATGTGCAAAAAAATCAATTTATTCCTTTGGACTTATAGTCTGAGGGGTATTAGTATAGCTTTAATTAAAGCAGACCGGTCACCTCTCATTACTTTATTAGTATTTTATAAAAATGAAATATTCATGTTGACTATGATGGAATTTCATGTCATGATTTTATGAGACAACGTACAGACTACTGTGCCTTACTGGCAAAGTCCAGGGGGTTGACAAAAGGACAGCACTTCCGCCTTCAGATTTTGTCCGTTCCATACTTTGTCTTGTCTGTTGATTGTGTTTATTGTGCTGGAATCAGTAAATGAATCAACTTTATACAAAAAACAACATATGACACCATAACCATTTATTATCTCCATGGTCGAATATCAATCTTATTGTTACCAAGTTGAATCCCAACCAGCCTCAGAGGCTGACCTTAAATTTATCACCATGTTGAATCATCACCTTTTTTTTTCTCACGAGACACGAATACATATTTCAGGGTTTCTACACCTTAGTGGGCGATGATAGCCAAGTTGCAAAATTGGGCCAGTGTAAGATGATTTGAGAAATGTATTCACTGCTGTTACCTTGCTGGGTTGCATTCTTAATTTACCTTTAAACCCTTCAGTATGTTACAGACTAAAAATGTGACATGACTTTGATATTTTCACATTGTACTGCAGTAATTTACGCACCATGCTATTTTGTTTTTATTTCTTAAATAAAATATGGTTTAGGTCTCTTTCCAAAGGTCCCTAACCTTTGTCGTTCTTTCCCATAGCATGATACGTGTCCCGTGTGCAGAAAGAGTTTAAACGGTGAGGACTCGACACGACAAACACCTGGCTCTGAGGCATCATCTAGCAACAACTTTAGCAGTGACAGCCAACTGCATGACCGATGGACCTTCTGAAACCCCCTAGTTGGCTTTTCCTGCAGCTCCTGTGCCGCAGCCTGTAAATTGTGCGAGGGAAGGTAGCCGGAAGGGGTTGGGGGATGCCAGCAGCTGCCACCACATTATGCGCTGCATCTCTCCCTGATCTAAACTAGCATCCATGTAATAAAGACATCTAACAGCCAATCGTTGCTTTGCTCTGAATACATCTCCTCTGTCTGTCCCCTCTGCAAGCAACGATCACCCCTCTTGAGCCATGAAAATAAACAAAATGGCGTTCAACACCTATACCCACCCATCGTTCTGCCTTGCAAATTTTAAAGACTCATAATGTTGCTGTTGAATGGCAGGTGGAAACATTCACACCACCCATCCTTATTATGAACATGATAAAAATATATATTGACCGTAATGCCTAAAGATGGTGGCACTGCATTGGTGGTGTTCTCAATCTGAACCATCGTATCAAAGACTATAACGGAAGGAGTGGTTCCTTATGGCTGGGAAAGTGAGACAACCCAATGAACTAGTCGTGTCCACTCACTACAGCGAGCAGAAGGATTCGTTATATTCAGAGCTATTCATCTAGAAATTATATGTTAGAATGTTTGGGGGAGCAGTATCATGTAAGGTTCCTAATGGGTTTCATCTCATGACTTTCGACTCAGCGATCAGAGGACACAACCTCCCATGCGCACCTCTCATCATACCTCTCCCATATTGGAAAAGAAGAAATACAAGCAGACTTTAGTGATTCATTTTTCATTGAAATTTTTTTTTTTTTTTAAATTTTTTTGCATTTAATTTTGCCCTGTTTGTTCCATATTTAACTTTTTTTTTCTTTCTCTCTCATTTGGTTCTATGTGTATTGATAACATTAAATCATATATATGATATATATATGTTTGCCAGATTACCTACATTTGTTAGAAAAGACTGGTATTTGTAAATTAAGATAAATTTGTTCAGATACCCAACACTTGTATCTGAGTTTTGCTTTTCCTTTTTAATAATATTTGGAAGGTCACCTGGTTAGTAACCCCCTATTAACAGACGCCCTGCACTCTGCCTTACTAACACAGATTCATGGTTAGTCATAAAATGTGAGTTTGTTGAGAATTCAAAGTGAATTTCAAAAATAGCCAAAATTGAAAAATTCTCCTAGTCCATTCACCAGACCAGCTATTTTTCATATTCTTCATTCTGCATGTTTGGCCAATAATTTTAAATTCACTTAGACTTCCCAACTAGTCTCACTTTATCGGACAACACGGTTAGAGGTAACAGAGAGAACCTTGATTATATTAAACAGGGTATTTTAAACATTAAGGAAAACTGCGTAAAAAGTGGACATTTGGAAAACATGCTTTAAAAAGTGGTATTTCAATTTCAAGCAAAATGTAAAAAAAACACAATCTGAAATAAAAAGTCGAGATGAAAGGAAATGGATTTTAATTTGTGGTTCTCGCCAATTCTGTGACATGACCGCGTGGCGTGGCATGCGTTGGAATTCTCTTCCTGAAGCAGTTCATTTGTATGCCATGCGTTTGGTAATCTCAAAGAGTAAAGTGCAAAAATTTGGATTTTTATTTTTCGTTTCCCCCCTTCCCGTTTTGTTAAGATTTATGACAAACACTGAGAGGAAAAAAAATAAATAAACCTTAACTGCATCATGGTGCTTTGATTTTTTAAATTTATTTTTTTTGCTTCTTTTGGCAAAAATAATGTTTGTGTTCCTTTTAGGTGTTTTAGAATCTTTGTATTAGCCATATAGGAATTACAACAATGTAAGGGGACACTCTAGGTACCATAACTACTCATTCTCATTGGAGTTGTTATGGTACCTGGGTTTTCCTTGCGCCATCCCACAACTGAGTATTAATTGGTTTTCAAACGATTTAATAAAGAATGGGTTCCCAAGTGTCCGTGGCACTGCCCTCTCTGGAGGGCATGGCTAAGGCAGAGTGTTACTCTATTTTAGCCATACCAGTACATGCCAGTGATGGATGGCACTTTCAGCCAGTTGCTATTTGATGTAATGTAGAAGCAAGAAGCCGAGGGCCCTCATTTAGTGTTAAACCTTTCCAAAACTGTTTAAACACTGAACCAATTGAACAGCTTTGTGGAATCTGTTAGCACTTTATAAATAATAATAATGATAACAGGAGGACAGCACTAGGCCCCAGTGAGATGAAATGGTTATAGTGCTTAGTGTCTCTTTAAAATCTGTTATAGTATACTCTGTATTTAAAAGGTTTGCAGAAAACTGATATCTTTGTCTAATTTAGATACCGCCGTTTATAGTGCCGAGGATTTAGAATTCTTTATCAAAATCTGGAGCTATACACTAGACTGAATTGTGACTTCAAATGGAATTTCAAATTTGCACCCAGAATATCCGAATTGAAAGAATTCTCCTGATTTCAAGTCAGCCTTTGTGTATTGCCTATGTTTTGAACTTATAAATACCAAAAAATCACTAGTTACTAAAAGGCGCAACAAAATGTTTTAAAATATCACATAAACACAAACGTCTAGCTAACAGTCACATAAAAACAACCGTCTAGCAAACAGTCACATAAACACAACCGTCTAGCAAACAGTCACATAAACACAACCGTCTAGCAAACAGTCACATAAACACAACCGTCTAGCAAACAGTCACATAAACACAACCGTCTAGCAAACAGTCACATAAACACAACCGTCTAGCAAACAGTCACATAAACACAACCGTCTAGCAAACAGTCACATAAACACAACCGTCTAGCAAACAGTCACATAAACACAACCGTCTAGCAAACAGTCACATAAACACAACCGTCTAGCAAACAGTCACATAAACACAACCGTCTAGCAAACAGTCACATAAACACAACCGTCTAGCAAACAGTCACATAAACACAACCGTCTAGCAAACAGTCACATAAACACAACCGTCTAGCAAACAGTCACATAAACACAACCGTCTAGCAAACAGTCACATAAACACAACCGTCTAGCAAACCGTCACATAAACACAACCGTCTAGCTAACAGTCACATAAACACAACAGTCTAGCTAGCCGCTATCAATGTGGCAGATTATAGGAATAATATAATTTGGAATTTTTTCAAATCTAAAAGCATGATAGAGATGGTGAATCAGGACACTTTTTTATTTACATGATTTGAATTTAACTTCAACTTTACAATAATCCCACACTTTTGTCGTGCTGTTTTTTCAAAAAAATGTTTCATCATGGGCAAATTTCAGCTATCAATCAAATGAAACGTCACTGGCAGCCAATTCACATTCTGATGTAGTAACTAGGAAGGGATGTCCATAAGGTAAAGTGATTGGACACAATAAGGACTCTGCATTTACCTTCACTCTTTTTAGCCCTACCCTTTTACTATTCGACCCAGCTGGTACTAAATAAACACATATACGATGGTGAACTGTGGAGAGCGGAGTCCTTACTGGGTTTTATTTCTTTATGGGAGACACTGAGATTTCGGGGTTTGCTGCACACACAGTGATGTTTGATAGAGTTGTACTCAGTTTGTCTTATAAGGTTAATTAGTCCAGAAGGAATTCCTGTTTAATGGCAATGATCCAAGGATGGATTCATAAACTTGCTCTCACATTGAAGGGGTTTACTCTAATGAAAACGGTCGGAGAAGATCTGATCCTAACCTCGGGCTAATGGGATTCCTTGTGACAAAACACTTGGGTGTCTCTGGTTGTACAAAATGTTTTAAAAATGTTTCAATATCACTTTAGCAGAATTAGAAGCTGCTGTTCGGATAATGACAAAAACCAGCCCATTGCATTGGCCTGGACGGATACTTCCAGTAATGTGACCTGATGCTTTCAGTAATATAGCTATTTATGCATGCTGAGATGTATGATTGCCTCGCACAAAGACTGGGGATATTAATTCTAAACCACCTTCTGCATCCATAAAATTCGTTGCAGCTCTGCATGAAAAATATAGATTGATTATTTTTTTTTTATTATGCCCTCTTTTTTTTTTGCACTGTGATTTTTATTTTGGGAGGAAAGAGAGGGGCGGGGGTGCCTTTTAAGCAGAACTATTGTGTAGTATTTATCCATGGTAAATTTACCCAACATTTATTTATATGGTGTGCTCATTCCTACATGTTTTAATATCCCCTGTTTTCATATTATTGTTAAAGGAACACTATAGTCACCAAAACAACTTTAGCTTAATGAAGCAGTTTTTGTGTATAGATCCTGCCGCTCAGGTTTTACTGCTCAATACACTGCCATTTTGGAGTTAAATCACTTTGTTTCTGTTTATGCAGCCCTAGCCACACCACCCCTAGCTGTGACTGACAGAGCCTTCATGAAGCACAATGGTTTCATTTTCAATCAGATGTAGCTTACTTTAACAGTTATCTCCTGCTCTGTAAATTGAACTTAAATTACATACGGGAGGATCGTGCAGGGTCTAGCAAGCTATTAGCAGAGCAGGAGATAAATTCTAAATTAAACATGATTTGCAATGTAGGAAGTGTCAGCATTAAATGACTCTTCACAGGAAAAGTTTAGAAAAGTTGTGTAAGTCACATGCAGGGAGGTGTGGCTAGGGCTGTATAAACAAAGTGATTTAACCCCTAAATGGCAGAGAATTGAGCAGTGAGACTGCAGGGGCATGTTCTATACACCAAAACTGCTTCATTAAGCTAAAGTGTTGGGGCTATAGTTTCCCTTTAGGTAAACTTAGTGGCACTATTACCTTATGGGCTTTTCTTTCTTGGGGCATACATCAGACTGTGTGCTCTTCAAAGTCTATTTTTGTATATTTTTTCTCCCAACGTGCCAGTTGAGAGTTTCAGGCTAACCTTAGCCAGCAATCAAGATCCATAAACAAAAACAATTGACAAATCAGGAAGAGAAGCTCATAAAATAAAATTATACATGGATTACATAATAAGACAAATCAGAAATGGCAAACACATCATATATACAGGAATGTGTGTTTTAGTCTAATTTGCGTCAGGAAGGTCAGCATTGTAGGTGTCCTCTGCTGTGCTGTAATTTGGTCTCTTTCAACGCCGGCTCCACCGCCTTTCACTAAAAGAGGTAAAACTGCAAAAGTGCGTTCAAAGAAACTGAAAGCAAATTTAAAAACCTTTAAAAAAAAAAAAAATTTAAAAAAACAACAACAACTTTGCTTTAACTTTAACTGATAGACCATCGAAAATGTCTGCTTGTTGCATTGTTGTATAACAATAACAAGAAACAAAAAAACCACACCTGTTAAGCAGTTTTTTTTTTTTTTTTTTTAAATATATATCTGCCATCCTTCAGTGGATCCGAGTCCTGCACCTGTTAATTATTGCATCCGGAACACCTAGAGAAGCAGGTGAGAGGTCAGGTAAGGTCGATCATTCCTTACATACAACATATTCAAACAATAATTAGCAGAGCTCTCACTATTCTTGCTGGGAGAGCTGATCTTTCCTCTCACAATAGTACATGCCATAGAAGCGTACAATGGAGTGAGGTTTATAGCGGGCAGTAGTATCAAAATATATACCTTCACTTTTTTTAACAGGTGACGGCATTCAAATCTTAGTAAGATGGCAATGCCCAATTTTCACCCTTCCATCACACTGGCACAATCACGGGCCTCCTACAAGGAATCGTGGTATATCGGGTTTTGCATTGACTTTAGCTAGAATACCCCTTAAAACATGCAGAGTCATTTAAATGACCAAATTTAATAGCGCCCCACTAAAAACCATTAAAGGAACCGAGCTGGAGAAACCTGCAAACTTAATGAAGGGCACACCTACATCTTTAAATTAAATTTCGAACCCTTGGATGGGTAGCTTTTCTCACCTCCTTGATCATTCACATGCTCACTCCCTTCTCGATCCTTATCCTTGTTCTTTATCCTCTATTCTTTCTATGGTCTTTCACTTTCTTTGTTCTCTACCTAACATTGATGGGATGTTCCTCATTCTAACACTTTCATTTATCCCCTACATGATTCATTTTATTATTTCAGTTGTGCGTACAGAACATTCTTCCTTTTATCTGGATAACATTTTCAATACTTTCCTGACTAGTTTTTACCTTCTAGTATGTTATTGTCTAATTTCATGGGCCCAATACAACTCACTGTTTTGAGATGGTGAAACGTACTTTGGAAGAGTTGGACTCTGTTTGTAGCTATTTTAGTCATTTTATTTTTTTTCTTTATTGTATTTCGTGCCGTGTTGGACTATTTCTATGTACTGTAACCTCGATTTACCTCAATACTTTGTTTCCCTGTTCAGTCAGAATTCATCTGTGGTGCATTTTTGATCTTCTGATGAAGTCGTGAAGTCCTTCGAAGTTGTGAAGCCATCTTGTCTAAGCAGGACCAAGGTATTGGCACATGACATCTCCCGATGACTGAATAAGTTTAACTTTCTTTTCAAAGATAAGGTCAGTTAAGAGTACTTTTATAGAATTCTTGCTGTGTCCCAAGATCTTTTGTGAAAAACTCAAAGATCTGGGTCTATAATATTTAAAATAAAAAAAAAAAAGAATAACAAAATATGTAATATTATACTCAAACTCTAAATTATTTCTGTTTTATTGTATTCATCAAAAGAATACCTTTATTTTTGTGGTCTGTATGTATTTGTCCCTGAAACACCTTTATACATCTTTGTATTAATAGACCTTCTTATCTTTGTCGGTTTTCTCTCAGAGTTGCTTAGCAGTGTTCAGACTGTGACAAAATGTTGCTCGTGAAGCTTTCAAGGACTTTTGACTACGGAACTTTGGTTGCTGCATCCCATCATACTGGTGAAGAAGCTCTCACTCCCATATTTTTTTTTTTTTTTTTTTTTTAGAAACCCACCCTAAAGCCACCTTACTTGAAAACGCATCATTTCCCAAAAGGTCTCCTATTTCTTCCTTGCTCTTCATGTTGTGACATCTCTTCAAGTCAGTGCAAAACTCCAAAGAACAGAATATGGTTAGCTACCTCTACACTTCTTGTTATGTCCAAAATATTTTGTGTAATTCCAGAACAGGCTAAAATGAATCAAAGGGGGAAAGATCTGTAAACCGCAATTTGCCGACAAAATATCAAATGTCAAACTGCTTCTCCGAAATTGAATGTCAGAGCAAAATGATTTTCAATAAGGTAAAAGCAAATAAATCACAAAAAGGTGTGTGTGGATATGGAATTCTCTGCCTGAATAGGTGGTTTTATTAGAGTCTGTACAGATGTAAACAGAAATTGGATATATAGTTGAAAAAAAAAATTATAGAGGGATATACATTTTCTTTAGTGGGGTAATAGTTTCCTGATCCAAGGAGTTATCTGACTGCCATTCTGGGGTCTATGTAACTATGTTATAGCTAAGATAGATGGTAAAAATGTTGATCAGAGGTATATAACTTGCTACATCTGATTGATACAGATAGTGAATGGCTTTAAATTATGGATAGATGAGCAGTGGGGCGAGTGAATTGGTAGGCTGCTTTGAGACCCCTGGTTTTGGTCAAAACAATAATGGTTTTACCTGAAACCAGGTGGTGAGCCCGTAGCCTAATTGCACCACAACCTGGGCCTGCCTTAGAGATATGCACAGAGTCCGGTAACGCTGCTGAGGCTGCAATAGGCCAGCAGTACAACAGGTCTTAAATCGAGACCTAACGGACGTTACTAGCCTGCACCTGACATTACCTCTATAGGAGTGTTTCTTTACCAAGTGCACATTTTGTTTAAAATTTCTTGGTTTGCACTTTTGTTTCTAACAGTAGTTAATTTCTAAATCTAAGCAGAGAAATATGAGTTAAATTTACATTCTTACATAGCTGAAAAAAAGACTTGTGTCCATCAAGTTCAGCCTTCCTCACATTTTTTTTTGCTGTTGATCCAAAAGAAGGCAAAAAACCCAGTTTGAAGCACAATTTTGCAACAAGCTAGGAAAAAAAAATCATTCTTGACCCCAGAATGGCAGTCAGATTTATCCTTGGATCAAGAAGTTACTACCCTACATTGAAAGATTATATCCTTGAATATTCTGTTCTTGCAAGTATGCATCTAGTATCCGTTTGAACATCTGTATGGACTCTGATAAAACCACTTCTTCAGGCAGAGAATTCCACATCCTGATTGTTCTTACAGTAGAAAAACCTTTCCTTTGCCTTAGACGAAATCTTCTTAGTCTAGTTACAGTAGACTACCAGACTAAAACTTGCTCTCGTCTCCTATTATCGATGATTTACTAAATGTCTCTTTTTTGGATCTCTTTGTAGGTAATGTGATTTATCATAACCACTGGCTGTAGAAATTAACCTCAGATGGCAACTGGTGATGTTATTATGGCTTGGATTATCAGGTATGTGTGCATCAACAGATTCTTAGTCAACATTAACGACATATATGAAAATGTAGGCAAAAGTATACAGACAAAATCCAAGCACCTAGATATAGGGCAGATGCACACTAGTGATAAATCTCTCTAGAAAAATTCAGGCAGATTTTTTCATACCAAGTCAAACACCCATCCAAGAATTAAAGTATGTCTGTTTTTATACTTTTTAGAAATCATACGATGTAAAGAGTCTTTATTTACAGGAATGCTCACATTATAGAAATAACAGCCTCAGCAGATAAAAACTAATTATGTTTCAAATAAAAAAGAAAAAAAAAATTATCTCCGAATAAGTGCTTTCTATTTCTAACATCATACCCTGTTTGCATTTAGGCAAAAGGTAAGTGAAGCAAATTATCGATATGGTAGTTTTAGAGATATTTCTCCCCCCCCACCCACCCCCCGATTAATTCCCTCTCCATCTTTGCCAATAAAATTCTGGTTTACCCCAATTCTAAATGTTTCTGAAAACCATTAGTGAAATTGGCTGTGTATCTTTTTATCATGGTAATCCTTGAAGGACCAAAAATATCATGTCCCTGGTTCCTCGCCCTGGAATCAACCTGTAGTCTACGGGGACAGAAAAAATACAAGGCATGAAAGGCTTGAAATTCTAAATTTTCCCAGTGGTATGACAGGACTAAAATGCTTCTTGGCCATTAACATTTCTTTAAGTCACTACTTTGGTACATTTGTGCTTCTGGAACTGCTGGTTACTGGAGAAGGTTGTTCCTTAGAATTTCTGCATCCAGTTTTCTCTTTGCCATGTCTTCTTATTGAATCCCGATGATATTGTGATGCGTTGGTTGGTCACCTTCTGCCAAGTACTGCTTCAGACTCGACTCTTTTGTGTAATTACGACCCAGCTGGTTCAGTACTATTTTTAAATCCTGTAAAAGATGATTACCCAATAGCAGGGATTTTTCCGTAATAAGTCATTAAATAAGGTCCTGACTTGATCAAAGACCTATGCCGTTTGGTTCATTACCCAGCCGGGCTGGCAGAGAAGAGTCTGTGATTGATCTTATACGCTCTTTTCCTGGAGTACTGGTTGTGGTCATTGGTCTTGCTTATCTGTTTCTTCCTTCTCTTTCTCCTCCTCTCCTTGGGTCTTCCTTGTGAAAAAGCCCAGCTACAACAGGAGGGAAAGTGGTCAAAATCAAAAGTTACCAATAGTCTTCAACAAGATCATAATTTCTGGGTGTTTTTGCGTGAAAACATTTGTAAATCAATTAGTTTGTTTGGATTGCTTTCCCCAGTGCTTGTACAGTGATGTTCCTAAGACCTGTCCTGTTGGTAGCACCTAAGAACTAAAATTGCCAATCAAGATGCACCAGGTGGAACCAAAGTCTTTGAAGGAATCTCTTCACCATATGAGAGTCTAAATAAAGGTAGATCTCCAGATGTTTTCGCATTCTAAAGGCATGCAAGGGAGTTGTAGTTCTACAAAATCTGGGGATCTACCTACTAAGCTCCCCTGGTCTAGATTAGCCTTGCTAATGGCTCAGCTCTCTCATTATGTACTTTGTATTGAGTGTTTTACCAACTAGCTAGATGAATTCCTTAGAAATTGTTTTTTTAGAGTGCTTAGCAGTTTATGGTTGAACTGGAAAGGAAATTATAACAAGGGAAGTGTCATGGGAACTCATCTATCTGTATGTCGCAAAATCGGAACAGCTGTAAGACAATATGCAAACTGTGAATAGATATGGGTGGTATGTGGTCTTTATCTGACCTTGAAGGATGGTGTAGATACAATATAGATAGTTTGTAATGAGCTGTATTCATTACAGTTCGATATGGTCCTTTGTATAACCGTTCTGGAAAATATTCGACAGAACCACCATTATTTAAAGGGAAACCACAAAACATCTCATTCTTTATTGTGATAATTGTGTTGAACGGGAATGCAGTCTCGTATTCTAAACACTATGGATTTTCTATTTCTATTTCTCACCTTCATTTGCAATGTGCGCCCTGGTTTAAGTTACCAGAACAGGATTGTGATGTAATTTTGCAAACCTTTAACATAAACTTAAAGGAAAACAGAGCATCCCAAAAAAAGGTTATCAAACGTAATATGTGATTTTCCATGTTTTATGTAATGGTATAATAGCTTTAGAATTGACAGTTCCCACGTTCGTTCAACACACTACGCAGGAATGGACTGTCACTCACCTTCCATAGAATAAAGATGATGAGGGCCAATAGAAGCAGCCCCCCGATAATACTGCCAATCAGAATCCACAAGGAGAGAGGGAGGAGGATGGGCTGAAGGATTTCCAGGACACTCTGCGAAAAAAAAAGAGCAAACCACTTCCTCAGGCTTTTACCATGACAATGTAGGTAATCCTTCATTTATTTAGTAGCGTTTCTTTCATTTCAGTTTATATTAGTTTTATTGCTAAGGAGATTAATTTAATGAGAAAAAAAGAAAAGTGCCTTAAAATACTTATGTTCCCTCGCCAAGGCCAAGTTCTCCCTCAACACGACCCTCCTAGGCTGATATCAGCTTCTCACAGGGAGGACGGACTGAGGAAAGGACAGGACCATGCCACCACTGGATGTTGGGTGACAACATGCAGCCATTCACACGACTTGGACAAACTGACACTAGGCAGCCGGATCTCTGCATTTTAACAGCCTGATTAATTAATTGAAAAACTTATTTTATTTTTACTTTTTGCACTATGCTACACAAAGTTGTGATGGTGCTTAGAGTGGCCCTTTAAATCCATGGCCCATGATCTGAGGAATGCAGTTCTTCCTCTGACGGTATTGAGCACTTCATTTTTTGCTGACAACTACTGTAACCAGATATAATTGGGCTAATCTGCACTATGATGAATCTGACAATTTCTGGTAGCCTTTTTCATTGATATTTAGGATAAAAAAATAGGATTCTGCTTTCCCTTATTTTCCACACTTCTTGAACACACTGCCAAAACAAATGGGCCTCTGAATTAAATCCAAGAATCTGGGCTGCATTCAGTAACGCACAGCGGGAAAAGGAAAACTTTCCCTTAGCAAGTGGAAATAATAATCAAAATCAAATTATTGAAAGGGAATACCTCACTCACGTGATGGTAAGATTTCTTTACAATTGATTTAAAGGAACACTATAGGGTTAAGTACACAAACATGTATTCCAGACACTATAGTGTTAAAACCACCATCTAGTCCCTCCACCCCTTACCTCGCTAAATAGAGTAAAATCTTACTTGTATTCAAGTCAGCAGCTGCTGCCTCTGCCCCTGATCTGTCTGCTTACAGCTGAAATCATCAGAATTGATTCTGTGAGCCAATCAAAATGCCTACCCATAGGATTGGCTGAGACTGTCAAGGAGGCAGATCAGGGGCAGAGCCAGCATGATTCAAACACAGCCCTGGCCAATCAGCATCTTCTCATAGAGATGAATTGAATCAATGAATCTCTGTGAGGAAAGTTCAGTGTCTCCATGCAGAGGGTTGAGACACTGAATGGCAGACACACTGTGCAGCACTGCCCCAGGAAGCACCTCTAGCAGCCATCTGAGTAGTGGCAGGGGAAGATATCACTTGGCTGTAATGTAAACACTGCATTTTCTCTGAAAAGACAGTGCTTACAGCAAAAAGCCTGAAGGTAATGATTCTACTCACCAGAACAAATTCAATAAGCTGCAGTTGTTCTGGTGAATATAGTGTCCCTTCAAGGATTTTAGATAAGCAACTCTTACTGGCTGTTCAAACAAACACTGGTTTATTCACTAAACAATAAATTGTACTAGAAATCCAAATGGATAGATTAAAGATTTGAAGTGGTTGTGGTGCCTGGAGTCTGTATGTGCAGCATTTCACTGTGAAACGCTGCACATACAGAGATAACCCCCTCTCAGCCAGTGGTCCAACTCGCCTCTGGGCAGCGTCATTAGCCAGCCAAGAACACATTTCTAGTATGGTTAATTACATTTTGTGCCAAATTGGCGTCTGACGTAACATCGAAATGCCTCCACTGCCCTCCCCTCTGTCGGTCCTCCCTGACATCCATTCCCTTCTGGCGAGTGGGAGTGATGTTGGGCAAGGAGGATTGGGTTGAGAGAGAATTTCGCCTCAGCAAGGGAAAATAGCTTTGTTTTTATTGCGTTGGGAGTTGGACCAGCCCAAAAGGGGCTTCTACAACCAAAATCAGTGTTTTATGGAAGGAAAAATAAAACCTTTTAAGGCTAAACTAGTGAAACTGACTATAGCTGAGTTTGAGAGATTTTCCAAATGAACTAATTTTGTCTAATTTTTGCATTCAGTTCACTACGGTTCAGTAAATAAACCCCACGGGGCTGTAAACTAAAGTATTCCGGGAAAATTCTCCAGGTAAACTGTTTTCACTTCAATACTTCACTTTTAATTCCCGACAATTCAAATTTTAGTGGATTATTATTATATTTATATAGTGCTTTCAAATTCCGCAGCGCTTTACAATGGGATAACTGATGATATTTGTAAGTTCTGGGTAACATTTCACGTGGTAATAAATACAAATATAAATATAATATAAATAAAAAAAATTTTTTTTTTCATTTTTATGTTTAAGGATTTATGTACCTCCCTACGATGTCCTCCGCCATCTGTGAAGTGAATACTGTCTTCCTTTATGTCAAGAACGAACGTACTGACCACCTTGACTGACCGGAATTTTGCCTGTTTTATGAAGAAAATAACTTTATCAGACAGTCGGAAGATCAAATGCTTTTCTTATCAGGAACATGATTCAAACAAGTCAACCATCTGCTCATTGTAGTCACTGTTTAATTAACGACATGCTAAGTGTGGTAGTGGATTTAAAGATGACAAACATGGCTATTCATTGAAGGGGGATTTCAAATGTTGGCCTAAAATAGCCAAACTGTAAACATAATTTTTTTTTCCCCAATTCAGCAAATGTGTCCTAAAATCTAAAACTCACTTTAAACTCCTGACAATGCAGACTTTACTGAATAACCATGCATGCAATTATTCCAGAATTAAATTGTTCGAGCGCACCAAATTCGTTTTAATTCGTGGAACTGTAACATACAAAAACGTGGTCAATTGTCCTGCAAGATGGTTAGAATAGCTGCGGCACACAATGGGTTAATGTTCCCCACAAACGCAGATAATATTTCCTCCCAATATATTACTCCCCCACCCCCTCTTTTTTTATTTTGTTTTATTTTAATTTTTTTGAGGGTGAGGTAATTTCTTCCTTAGAGAAAGGGAAAAAAAATATCCATCAGCTATAAGTAACAAAGGAAGACATTGTTCAGAGTTGAAATGCCACTAGTTCATTTTGGGGCCTCCTTCATTGTACATAAGAAGGTTATTACTGGAAGCAGAAGGCGGGGGTACAAATAATACGTGGCATCTGCTGCATAGGGCAAAGGGGACAAGCGCCCCCGTCTCCCCTTCAGAATTTTGCTCTTTGCTTTAAGTAGTTACAGTGCCTATACTGGGTTTAACTCTCTAGTCACCCCTCTTTCTCAGTTCTAGACTCTACATGTAAATCTGTCAATATATGTTTTATACACTGTAATGTTACTATATAATATCAATAAAGAGTAAATCCTACATTTTATGTGTTTTGGTTTTACTGTCTGATTACCTGTCCTATAAATAGTTTTTATGTGTCTCTCATATCGTGAGATGGTATTTTTGTTTCGGGTTATTTACTAAATTAGCAATTACAAACTTTAGGTGAAAATAGTCCATGATTGGTGGATTTGTGTATATCCTTGTCGTCATCTGGCATCAACGTTCTCATAGATTTTTGCTCGGTTCTTGCTAGGTCTCCCTTACTAAATGCACCAGTGATCGCCTCCCTCCCAGAACGTCTTTTCTACATCCTAAAAGGTTACTCAGAACACCATGACCACTTAAGTGATTTGAAGTAGTTATGGTGCCTGGGCTGCAGAGGTTATGATGATTGGAGTAACTCTCTCTAAAATAGACTATTCTTCATTAACCAGCTGGCACCGTACCTCTAAAATGCTTTTTGTTTACAAAGTATTTTTTGTAATTGTATTGCTTGTTAAGAGTGGGTTACAGCTCCCATCATATTCAAGCTGAACTGGTAAACTCACTATTGTAACGAGTGCTGGAAAAACTATACTCGTGCAACAGAGAAACCTTTCTAACATAGAGCTCTCCTGAGACTGTTCTCCTAAACACCAAACATCATATGTATTGTTAGGGAGAAAGCTGCTTTTTCACAGTTCATTTTGGCACAGATAATACTTTGTTTCTAGGTAATTTAGGTCCCTCATTTAGGAGACCCCATGCTGTATTGTGGGTTTGATAATGGATACAAATTAATGTAGCCAGTTCTAGGATATAGAACTATTAAAGTTTTTACATACGGTACTTAAACATCCAATCAGAATCATTGTCCAGTGGATTAAATGGGGCAGGAGTATATCATTGGAGCAATATAGTCAGGAGGAGACAAGAATAGAAGCCTACTGGTAAATATTATATACAGACAGTATATGTAATTGTTAATCTGTTATATTTGTCTGTATACCAAGGCTTAATGCTTGCCTTGCTGTGCACTTGGTTTGTGACATGATATGAAACATTGCATTGTTTAAACCCAGCAATCATTTAAAATCTCATTTAAGGTTTGCCATGAACTTGCATTCTGTCAAATAAAAGGGACATTCTAAGTACCAGAACCATTACAGCTTAATGTAGTGGATTAAATGGATTCTCCAGTGCCAGGAAAACATATTAGTGCCCCTCTACCTTCCACCCCCCATCCTAAGTTGTTGAAGGGGTTAAAACCCCTTCAGGGACTATGCTCCTCTGGCTGACGGCAAGGGAGACCTACTGCACAGCCATCAGTGGGGGAGATCTAATGCGCAGGCGCGGCAATGGCCGCACACACGCATTACACCTCCCCTAGGAAAGCATTGAATAATGCTTTCCTATAGGGATTTCGGCGACGCTGGAGGTCCTCACATAGCGTTCTATGAACATGCAAGTCTCCTCTAGTGGCTGTCTACTAGACAGCCATTAGAGGAGGACTTAACCCTGCAATGTAAATATTGCAGTTTATGAAAACTGCAATAATTACACTTGCAGGGTTAAGGGTAGTGGGAGTTGGCACCCAGACCACTCCAATGGGCAGAAGTGGTCTGGGTGCCTGGAGTGTCCCTTTAAATGCAAAGAGACTGCACACTCTCCTCTGTAAACGTTATAAAGCAGTTTTTACATTGGTCCCAAAAACAAAGGACAGGACACCTCTAGATGGCTGTGAGAAAGGTGGGCAAGCGATTTCTTCAAAAGCTGCAATATATGAATTAAAAATAATCATATTGAAGATGTTTTGATGACCGTGTTTAATATTTTTATTCAATCGTACCATTGATATAGTTTGGTTTTCCACCTGATAAATATCATTAATAAGAATAACATTTCCAATATGTATCGGTTAGGGTGCAGCATACATTAAGGAGATATAAATGGATCCATCCCACCTTGGCGAAGAACTGATTGTGAATGACTCTCAGTATCGAGATGGATATCTCACTATTCCGATGGAGTTTCGGTATCAGGCACGTTACTCTCTCACACCAGCTGTTACTGCAATTCTAAGAAAGAAAATGGGCAAGAACATTCTTGAAAAGGCATTGCCACCCATCCCACCACCAGCAATTTCAACCTTCAACTGTTGAGGGCTTCAAAACCATTTCCCAAGATTATTAAGTCTGTCAGTACACAGTTATATTTGTCTGCTTGTGAGGTTTTGTTTTCTAAATCTGATTTGCCCATATAGATATTTTGTATCATTGGCTACCTGTATAGTAAAAGGCTAATTCACCAAAGTGTGTAACTTAAACTCTCTCACAGGGTTAATGAGATTAAAAGTGAATTTCAAATTTAAGGCCAAAGTAGCCAAATGGAAAGAATAGTTGAATTTGAGATTTTGTCCGTTTCGGCTATTTTTTAACCTTCGTTTTAATTTCATCTCGAAATCTCATTTTGGTGAATGTTCTTGTAGATTTCTGCTTGTTTTCCTAAATTCACAGCTAAAACACTAAAATGGATCAAATGGAAAACACAACTGCAAAATTGTAACAGAAAATTTTAGATTAAAAAATAAATAAATAAAATCTTCCGCTCAGATATAGTCACTACTCGGATATTTTAGTCAAAGGTTTGAAATTCATTGTAAATCTCTTTAGTGAATAGAACCCCAAAGATTTATGATTATAAGACAACAAGATGATAGCGAAACTTTTTGGGGTCTTTAATTCACAGTGAATTCACCAGAATGTCCGTGTGGAGAAGATCGTCTTGGCGGAATGGTGACACCGCCTTCTTCGGCCTTGTCATGTTGGAAATCATACAAGTGGCCTTCAAGGGACACAGAGAGAAACATGAAACATTAGAGCAGGATGTTAAAAAAAGCAAAACAATATATAAATAATCACATCTGATAATCCACTCATATCAATAAAGTTTCTTACGTTGTCAACAATTATTCTGCTGATGGACAGGAAGTATAAACTCCCATAAGCCATTGCGGGGCTGTGGATTTGCACGGATACATTGTGGAGGGGGTAACAGTCAACATACTGGATCTAAAGGAAAAAAAGTTACATAAATGACACAAAGTATAACTGATGAATAATATTCGGTTACCTATAGTCCCTCCCGAACAATTCCGATATTTTGATTTAAATTTGGAACTTACTTTGAATTCACTGCAAATTTCATTTTAGCGATTAACCCTATCAGTGCAGTCTGATAGATGGGGTGCTTTGCTGTGATATTGATTAAAGATTGTGTAATGCAGCTTAGCAATGGTATATAGGACAGTGTAATCAGGAAAGGGTTCATGGTTGGTCAGTGCAGCCACTTCAGGGTTAATAATTGGGTGTGCCATCAGGAAAGGGCTAATGATTGGTCAGTGCAGCCAGGAGAGAGTTAATGCATCCCTGGACCCAGGTGTTATTGATTTCTGTTTGGAAGGGGGTGGAGACCAGATCTATAAATCAAATCCACCCATGGTGGGTGGGTATGTGGTGTGTGAGGAGGGGGACATTTACTTTGTATCCATCATTCATTACCTGTGTGTCTGTATGTTTCAAGTAAGAAACTTTCCTTTACGCTTAGTTACATGGTCTGACAGGAGTGTTTTATTAACTGTTTGTGTGCCAGGAGGGTGTTACAGTATCTATTTCTCTGCCAGAGGGATATAAAATTAACCATTTTGTGTGCCAGGAGGGTGGTACAGTAACTATTTGTGCGCCAGATATTAAGGTTAACTGTCTAAGTGCTGCAGACTTGTTTTATTAACTGTTTGTGTGTCAGAGTGATGCAATGTTTACTATTTCTGTGCCAGAGAGAGAATATGAACTACTTGTGTGCCAGAGGGTTGCAGTGTTAACCGTTTGTGTGCCAGAGAGATACAATAGTAACTGTTTGTGTCACACATTCCTATTAACTTATTGGACACTTTTTTTTTTTTCCTTTAATGATTAACCCTATAAATACCAACGGTGTGTTAGTGTGTTATCAGTGTTCCAGCTGGAGAAACCAACCCAGGGATAACCCATTGTTTATTAATTTGGTAGATGCTGCACACCATCACGGTTATTTACCAATGTGAGAATTAAATAAAATCTAAATTTAAGGCCAAAAGAAGCATAGCTGATTTGTAGATTTAAAAAAAAAAGTTTTTCCAGTTAGTCTATTTTGGTGTTAAATTCACTTTGAATTCCCAACAAGTCTCACTACAGGTAATAACCCAATATAAGGATTCCAGCCGTCCAAGGCAGGGCGATAATTCTGTTCATCGGGCAGGCGTGTAATTACTGCATGGAAGTGGTGCGTTTCCATGTGATCGTATTGCTGTTTCTTATAAATGTTGGTCTGGATTCCCATCCTTTACCTCTTGCTGTTAATGCCATGGGCTAATGCAGGTAGAAGGGGTAAACCATTAGTTGGAGGAGGTATAGATAGAAACCTAGCTTTTGGCAACAGATATCACCCATACACCCAGCACAGTAGGAAATTCGAAAACTGATGGTGACAGATCTGTCATTCAGAATAGACTTGAACAACACCCTATACATTAAATTCCTTAGTTAACCTCTATCACTTCCACTGGAAGACTATTCCACTACCCTTTCTATATCACTGCTTTACTGCTCCCACTAGAAAGCTATTCCATGTATCCACTACCCTTTCTATATCACTGCTTTACTGCTCCCACTAGGAAGCTATTCCATGTATCCACTACCCTTTCTATATCACTGCTTTACTGCTCCCACTAGGAAGCTATTCCATGTATCCACTACCCTTTCTATATCACTGATTTACTGCTCCCACTAGAAAGCTATTCCATGTATCCACAACCCTTTCTATATCACTGCTTTACTGCTCCCACTAGGAAGCTATTCCATGTATCCACTACCCTTTCTATATCACTGCTTTACTGCTCCCACTAGGAAGCTATTCCATGTATCCACTACCCTTTCTATATCACTGCTTTACTGCTCCCACTAGAAAGCTATTCCATGTATCCACTACCCTTTCTATATCACTGCTTACTGCTCCCACTAGAAAGCTATTCCATGTATCCACTACCCTTTCTATATCACTGCTTACTGCTCCCACTAGGAAGCTATTCCATGTATCCACTACCCTTTCTATATCACTGCTTTACTGCTTCCACTAGGAAGCTATTCCATGTATCCACTACCCTTTCTATATCACTTCTTTACTGCTCCCACTAGGAAGCTATTCCATGTATCCACTACCCTTTCTATATCACTGCTTTACTGCTCCCACTAGGAAGCTATTCCATGTATCCACTACCCTTTCTATATCACGGCTTTACTGCTCCCACTAGGAAGCTATTCCATGTATCCACTACCCTCTCTATATCACGGCTTTACTGCTCCCACTAGGAAGCTATCCCATGTATCCACTACCCTTTCTATATCACTGCTTTACTGCTCCCACTAGGAAGCTATTCCATGTATCCACTACCCTTTCTATATCACTGCTTTACTGCTCCCACTAGGAAGCTATCCCATGTATCCACTACCCTTTCTATATCACTGCTTTACTGCTCCCACTAGGAAGCTATCCCATGTATCCACTACCCTTTCTATATCACTGCTTTACTGCTCCCACTAGGAAGCTATTCCATGTATCCACTACCCTTTCTATATCACTGCTTTACTGCTCCCACTAGGAAGCTATTCCATGTATCCAGTACCCTTTCTATATCACTGATTGTTACATTGAAATACAAATGGCAAAGTTTATAAAATAGATAAACTGAAGAAAAAATCTAGTTCAGCTAAAATAACCGCTTGACTATTTAAGGCTCAATTTTGTCTTTCATATTTTTTTTTTTTTTCTTTCAACAATTGAGTTTTAGTGAATAAGCCACCTAGTCTATACAGCTTTCACTGAAAGGCTACTTCGTATGTCTGGACGTAGAGCTGTTAGAGGTGTAGGCAATAAATAATTAAAATCTAACACTCCCTTCTTTTCCAGACTTTTTATATGGTTTTTAAACAGACATGGTTATATAGGATGGGAAGAACAGCAACCCCAAATGCCTTGCAGATGCCTTGTTAGCCTCGTTTTTTAGGGTCCCCGGCGGGTGGCTGTACATATTGTAGCAGGCGGCGAGGGAGCACTGTTCTCCTTGCCTACGCCAGCGCAAATCCAAAAATATATAAGATATATCACTGGCTATGGGTGTGTATTTAGGAAAAGGCAGGACTAGCGAAGACTGTGCAGTGGGAGTAACATTGTACCCTCAGCAAAAGCCTGGACCAGAATGCATTTTCAATGTGTCTAATATAATGATACCATCATTTTTACTGCCATCTCTCCCACAGTGCTTGAGCAGGGGGTCTACAACTCATCATGTTTGTGATGTGGGATGTTATTAAATGTTGTTGCATACAGCTCTCTAGTGTCCTATTACCATTTTTGTTCTACTGGCACATTATGTAACGTGAAAAACAAGGAATTATTCAGCGCTTATGAAATACTGATGCAGTCCAAAAGGCAGCTTAATCACCGAAACCGTGGTCTCTTGTCCCGTAGAAAAGCAGAAGAGAACACAAGGGGCGGTGCAGCGCCCGGGATGTCCTTGATGTATTGGTAAGAAAAATGGAAAGGTATGGAAAAATTGGTGAGTATAAGTGCTCAATATCCTATAATTGGCAGCATATCGCCAACAAGGGGTTCTCTCCACCCTTGTGAAGTGGATAGTAAAGATAACAGACAACAGATAACAGATGATCAGCGCTTAAGATTATATATACATATGATACAGATGATATTCTTAGTATATGAATCTATAGTACAAAGCAAGAAACAGATTATGGTGCAGTACAGTAGATGTTTGTGAAGGGAGTACAAGTGGGCAAAAGTGCACACTCACACTTGTTAGAGCTGTCTCAGCTCTATTATGAAGGCCTGGATGGAATAATCCCCGTCTATGGGTATAAATGGAGGGTCTTTGGAGCTGGTTTTCAGGATGGAGTAGGTATATGTGAAAAAAGACAAAATAGGAAATCCAATGGTATAGTATATACAAACAATTGGTATTGATGGAGGAAAATATCAGTCGGACCAAGATTTCATCATGTCCATAGTCGGGGATTGCACTGCCCAGGTGCTACATCTAGAGCTATGAGAGAGCTCCCTACACTGTAAGAGTATTTCCTTCTCTTTTTAATTTGGAAATGTGACATACTGCACCATATATTTCTCCTCTTTTCCCACTACATGATATGTTTAACCCCTTATGGACATGTGACGGAAATATTCCGTCATGATTCCCTTTTATTTCAGAAGTTGTCTTTAAACCACTTAATAAATTGTTTTTAGTTTTTTGCTTTATTTTGTGCATATCCACCCCAGTATCACGAGAAGGGAGTTTGCCTCCTTTAAATCACACAAGCGCTAAAGATTTGAGCCAATCTCTCCTAGGCTCTATGCTATTCTTTCCACACAATTGAGGACTTTTTAAAAAAAATGTTGCCAATTTTACTGCTTTTGCTTTTTAAATGTATTTTTATTTTACATAACCCACCAAAACCTGTCATGGCAGTGTTATGGGCAAGTATTGTATTCCTCAAACTGTGTACTTTGTCTTTAAGAGAGATTGCAAACTGACACACTGTTAGAAATGGAACATATTGTTTTTCATAACTGTTTCTTTAAGCAATAACCTCAGTGCATATTATGTTTACGCCATTTTGTCCCAGACGACATACAATAACAATAATGCATAAACAAGCTTCAAGGCTATGCTACGACTTTCAGTACACAATATACTGTGGTAACCCTAAATAGATAAGGATGTTCAGACTTTAAGATGCCATCTTGACCGAAGTCTGTATGTTTGCCAAGTTAAGGGAGGTTCTAAAATGAATAAAAGTAAACAAGTTACTTTTTCATATATGAACTACGGTAACCCTAAAATGACGACACCTAAGGTATAAATAGGTGTACTTTTAAATGTTAAGACACAGAGGAGAGACTTGGAGACAGACGCTGCTACATCTTAAAATGACAGAGAGGCTGACATGATGACCTGTTCAGAAGGGTATGTTAACCTATTAATGATATCTGCAAGCATTTAGTTTAATCTTATAAACTCTGCTATAAATTATTGTAATGGATTTTATGAGTCTATATTTTTATATAATAAATATCTAAAAGACAAAACGTTATTGCTTCCAAGACAATCCTTATTTTATATTGTATTCTCAATTATTTATATATGTTAAATAGAGGATCTCTTACTAACTATATAAAATTTGGCTAAGATATCTGTATAGTAAGCCCTGCTAAGTTCTATGCT
This sequence comes from Pelobates cultripes, assembly GCA_933207985.1. NCBI lineage: Eukaryota > Metazoa > Chordata > Amphibia > Anura > Pelobatidae > Pelobates > Pelobates cultripes. The sequence continues at coordinate 20,997,317 of OW240924.1, forward strand.
TTAAGACGTTATAGTGGTAAATAAGGGAACCAGCCGCAGTTACAGCAGCCTGGTTTATTCCTTATAAGAATCTGATTAATTTGGTAACACACTTTCTCCGTGTGGCCACCTGGCTAGTATTTTACTGGCACAGTTAGTATTTAAAGTTGTTGTGCTGGTATTGCAAAAATACCAGCAATGCAAAGGCAGGTTTTTTGTTTTTTTTTCTGACTGGACTCCGGAAGAGTAGTGGGAGAAAAGGAGCCATAATATTCACTTCTGTTCTAAATACGAGAGGTTCCCACATTGCTATCTACACATGATACACACAACTGCACATGCAGTATACACACAGACACTAAGATAATATGCACTCACCATTATGCACACACTTACAAAAGGTATACATATAGTGACACAGTGCTACACACACGCAGACCGTATGCACACAATGCTACACACACGTTGTAAGCAGTTTGTTTTTTGATTTAAGGAAACTGCATCACACTCCAAATGTTAGTGACATGACAAAGAAAAAAACTCACAATCATGTTATGTAACAACCGGTGACGTCATGTCCTGTAATGTCATACATAGATAATTAATAATGCAAATTAGCATGTCCAGTATGGTTTTTCCAAAGAAAGGTGGCAACCCTGACTGCCATTAATATGTTAAGGCGAGGGTCTGTCTAATTGGTCCATCTCCGGTCTAGAAATATATTGGCCATATGTCTAGTACAATCAATCCATAATATTAAAAATCTCCTATTTGAAATGATGGAGTCAATTTAATCATGGCGACTGGAGGCCGTGGGCATTGTTTACTCATATTGTGATAGAGGTTCATGGTCCCCGGCTCCAGTGATGATGTAGCAGAGATTTTCTCCCCTTTACACCATTCCATTAGCTGAGCCGTCTTGGCCAATCACTGCCTTGATCTCTGATATTCTGCTGGAAGCATAGCTCAATTCATATCAGTGGTTGGGGCAGTGATTGGCTGAAAGAGCTCAGCTGATGCTCTGACAGGCAGTGTCTGCAACCCCTGGTATTACATGAAGCGGGGAGGCCGGGGCTTCAGGCAGCTGGGGACAAAGAATCTCTGAAAAAACGTTTAGTAAACCATAATGCAGGACCCAGCACCCACAAACTCCAAGCACCATAACTACTTAATCAGTCAAAGTAGTTATGGTGCTTAAAGTGTTCTTTTAAACCTGCACCCACAGACAGCAGTACCCCCACACTGAGCTGTATAACTCCAAATTATACAATTGGATGTGTACTTTCTCTCTCAGTATAGCACAAGACTCTTGGGTAACAATGTGCCAAAATCAGAGCTGGGGCTTCTCGGAATGATACGTGTGGATCCAACCTGATTCAGCACCCCTGTAGTAATTAATCCTAACCGTGCAAGATTCGCCCAGTCTGAAAATGGTTCACGATACAGTTTATTAAGAAAGGGGACCCTTTCCTGCAAACAGCAATATATGTAGAATGAAATATTTACAAGTAGCAAGTGACTTTTGACATTGCTAATTCTGAGACCATGTGCATTCTAGTTTATAACCACCAGGAGGCAGCAACATGACACATTGGATACTCTAGCCATTGATTATTTCACACCTGATTTACACAGATTTAACATACCTATAACCGGAGTTACACTATTTTCATGTGACGCTCCATTCCTTTTTACATTTGAAAGTTGTGGCAAATGACATTTGGCAACTATGCAGTTTAGTTCAGTCCAGGCACAGCCAGGGCAAACAATGCAAATGAAACATTTTAATTTCTCCTCTCCTCCTTAAGCTTTCGCTATGGTGACTGCCAGATGTAAAGGGCAGAGCAATGATTGACAGGGAGCAAATATTTATTAGAGATAAGTAGAAGTAAAAATACTGAAAATGTTAAAAATCAGCCTTGGATTCAAAATGTACTAAAGCTAAAAAATAGGTTGATTTGGTAATTTTGAAGAGCTTAATCCTAACTGAAGTTAACAAATAAAGACACGCTCCACCACTGGTAAAACATTACTTTTTTATTAAATATATTGAAATCTTGTAGATGTAAGTTAGGAAAACGAGAAAAGTGATCAACACCACCCAGTAAGTGCTAATGTAATAAGTACTTACATTGCATCCAATGTTAACGAGTAAGGGAGCTCTACAATTTTTAATCTGACTCAATACTGGTTTGCTGTCGAGATTAATATCTACGACTTCACTTGTAGTAAAGGATAAAGGTAATATTGCAAAAAATAAAAAGTTCTACAGTAAATTTGTATAATTGAAGAGAAGATAGTGTTAACATTATGACCATAGTTTTAAATTAGCCATTTTATGGTTTGGAATAGATGCTTGAAAAGACTGTCTGTCTATTTAGTCTATAAATGGAATCCAGAGTTTTATAAATCTGACCACACCAGCATACCGGTAATTAGAAACGCTCTGTACTTGTAACAAGTAGACTGTAATAAATGGTTATCAATGTGAATAAATGTCAATATAAGACATATAAATGCATGAAATATCTAGCAGGAGATGGAATCTCACAATTGAGATAGAATCAGAAGATAACTAGCGAGAGATGAGATTTCCAAGCTCTCTACTTAGAAAGATTAAGGAGAGATGTCACCAGGAATAGAACCTTGTGACAAAAGATACTGTCACATGGCACATGACACAGTCTCCCTTCCAGCTGGGACCAAAAAGAGATTGTGATACAGACATAGTGTCATGCTGAGATATCTGCCTGGCCGATCTAGATAAGTCTTTGTTATGAGGGTGGACATGCACAAAGGGGGAAAGGAACTGTAACAAAAAATAAAATTGTATATTGTGTGCCGAGTGTTTAAAAACCCTGTTAAATAAAGTCAGTTGCTCCTACTTGCAGCAAGAAGAAGCTTGTTTGTCTTTCTTGAAGTAAGTATTTCTACGGTCATCTATCACTCTCGATAGTGTTACTAGTTGGTAATGGCGAGTGGCCCTTAGCGGTAGAATATCCTGTAGTATCCGGAGTCAACTCTGCAGTATTCCTGCATTGCAGCAGCAGTAGGGCAGCAGGTTAGGTAAAAGATACCCACGGACAATAGCATGCCAGGACTGGTACACCTTCAGTCAGAGGTGTAGTTTGGATTTGTGCTGCCCTAGGCACGACTAAATTCGGGCACCCCCAAAATCTAAATTTGTCCCCCCCCAATTCGTGTCAAGGCCATTTTTTTTTGACTGACAGACACATGCCCTCATTGATAAATGCACTGATATACACTCACTGACAGTCATTGGCACACACTGTTTAACCAATACACACTTTCACTGACACACCCACTCACTGACAGGCACACACTCTCAGAGACACATAAAATGACATACACACCCTCACAGGCACACCCATTCTCACTCCGACACACACTGACAGCTACACTTCACTCACTCACAGGTGGGCAGCCCCAGAACATGAGGCAAACAAGGCATTTGTCTGGGAGCTTGGGGTGGCATTTTTTTGGTATCCCTCCCCCCCCCCAAAGTGCCACCCTAGGCAAATGCCTTGTTTGCCTTGTGGTAAATACATCCCTGCCTTCAGTGCCAGAGACACCAGGGCCATATTGTCACAAGCCTCTATCAACAATGGAGATAACCTAAAAACTTACTGATAAAAATCTAGCATACGCAGGACTAAGTTTGCACAACAATTTTATTTTTGAGACAAATCACTGAGATGTTGCACAGTAGGTGTTTTGGTTGGTTACCTTTTAAACATCTCCTTTTAAATTTGTTATTAATTACTTAGTATTTTTGTGTCAGACTATGTATGGTCTGTTATTAATTTATTATTTATATAGCGCCAGCAAATTCCGCAGCGCTGTACAATGGGTGGACTAACAGATGTAATTGTAACCAGACAAATGGACGCACAGGAACAGAGGGGTTAAGGGCCCTGGTCAAAGAGCTTATGGGAGGGAGTGGGGTATAGTGACACAAAGGGTATAAGTAGGAGTAATGAAATAGGTTGCTAGAAAAGTATTCACTGGGCACTTGGGTTATTTTTGACAGTTGCAGAAGAGGAGTCACGGGGGGAGGAGGGCGAGAATGAAAACACGCTAACAATTTAAATTATATGCTTTCCCAAAGAAGTGTTTTCAAGGATTTTTTGAAGGAGTGGGGAAGGGAGTTCCACAGAAAAGGTGCAGCCCTGGAGAAGTCTTGGAGGCGAGCATAAAGATGTGGGAGTACGGACAGAGGATATACGTAGGTCTTTGGCAGAGCGTAGGGGCCTCAACCAGACATATGTGTGTATTAGGGAGGATAGGTAGGTTGGAGCAGCATTATGTAGGGACTTGTAAGCAAGCACCATAATTTTAAATTGAGCCCTATATCTAACTGGAAGCCAATGTAGGGACTGACAGAGGGGGGAGGCGTGGGAGATGCGGGCGGACAGGAAAATGAGCCCCGCTGCCGCATTCTTTAAAGATTGCAGCGGTGCAGTCTGGGAACAAGTAAGACCACTAAGAAGGGGATTGCAGTAGTCAAGGCGAGAAAGAACTAGAGGATGTTGCAAAGTTTTTATAAAACCATTCCCAATTTTTTTTTTTCTTCATTTGCAATTTCCAAACCGTTTGCTTGCTATGATGCACTAACCAGTTCCCTGACCTGACCTTGTTCCCTCTATCGAACTCTTCCCAGATTATTATTTACCTATAAACACTTGACCACTTTCCTGAAACTGATGCAGGACTCTATAACATATGCAGTTATCTCACCAGCTCTCCGCAGTACCTTGAAATTAGTCCTGAACTCTGGACCTTGGCTGTGGTGGAATGTCCAACTTGGTTGCACCTCATATCGATTGAGAGTGGACCCGCTGTAAACCAGAGACAGGAATAGACACATGGTAATAACACAACCACTGGAGGTTTCTTTCCTATTTATACTATGGTGGGAAGAAGCGATCTGGGTTTTCAGATTTGATAAGCTTTACATTTACTACTGGACTGCATTTCCTGGTACCATTGGCGAGGTTCTTGCCAAATCATGCTGTATATTGTGAGATGCCTACTCTTACCTTAACATAAAGAGTTCTGGCTCGTATCGGACACTGGCTGTAAGCTGAGCCATGTTGTCATGAAGAGTCTCATTCATTTCAATATTTTCACTACAAGAAAAAAATGATTCTGTTTATGTACAAAGTAGTCTTTTATAGTATTTATACACAATATGGTTGTTGGGAGGTGTCACATGTGCATTCATGTTAATCTAATGTAAGGAATATTTTCATAAAAATTTTTTGTCCCATGGGAGCCACTGCATCACAATTTATCTGTTCATCACCAGCCCATCTTTTGTGGAACATGACTCCCAAATTACTTGAAGGGGTAAAACAGAAGCCATGCATACCAGAAGTGTCACTAAGGTTTTTCGGGATGGCTCCTTGTCACTATTTCATAAAGGTTGAGCAAAGCTAGTTGTTATTTATAGTAATGATGTCAACCCATGAAATATGGGGGTTGAAATAATCTGTCTGATATAGTTCATGATAGTATAAGAAACATTGCTCGTAAAATATATCTTGTTTTATAGAAGCTGCTATTCATCCTCTTGTATTTACAATTGCATTGACCCATCGATAAACAACTTCCAGCCCGCAAGTAACAAGGACATGCCATGATAGTGTTTAATTATTAGGATCGTGCATAGATCAGATATACTGTATCTTTGGGTTAATTTTGTTTTAGAAAGGACACTATAGTCACCAGAACAACTGCAGCTGATTGTATTTGTTCTGGTGAGTATAATAGCTCCCTTCAGGCTTTTTGCAGTAAACACTTTTTTGTTTTTTTTTTGTTTTTTTTTAGAGAAAATGCAGTGTTTACATTACAGGTGCATCCTTGAGCAGTGCTGCACAGTGTGCAGCACTGCCATTCAGTGTCTCCACCCTCTGCATGGAGACACTGAACTTTCCTCATTGAGATGCATTGATTCAATGTATCTTTGTGAGGAGGTGCTGATTGGCCAGGTCTGTGTTTGACTTATGCTGGCTCTGCCCCGGATCTGCCTATGGGAAAGCATTGTGATTGGCTCACATAATCACTTCTGATCATGTCTGCTGTAAGCAGGCAGATAAGTGGCAGAGGCAGCAGCTGCAGACTTAAATGCAAGTAAGAATTTACTATATACCATATTTGATTTTACAGATCCCCAGATTAAAACGCCTATCCTGTGTTTACTTCTGTAGCCTGCGTAGTTATTAACTCGGCAAACGTGTCTGTTTGTTATCTTTTCACATTGCATTATTACCTGTTGGCAGTAAGTTTTATCTGCACCCGATTCAGGAGAGAAGTACAGCTTAGTTCGAATTCCAAAACGAAAGAGACCTAGATAAATAGCAAGATATTAACATGAAACAATGGCTTAACCCCTTAAGGACCAAACTTCTGGAATAAAAGGGAATCATGACATGTCACACATGTCATGTGACCTTAAGGGGTTAAACCCCTCCCCCTTTAAAGAGAACAAGAGTCTATCTACACACTGTGTGAGTCTGCCACCCCACAAATAGATTGATGTATATATGGAAGGGGGTTTTGCCCACTCCTACGACCATTCCGCTGCAGGGATATCAAGGCAATATTTATTGGACAACCTGCAACGCTTGTGATCCATAGATTGGCCTAGGCAAGTACAATGATGATAAACTGTGCTCTACCAAAGGAAGAGCTGAGATTGAGATGAACAATTATTATTAAAAAGTAAATGCAAATTAAAAAAAGATTCTTTTTCATGAGTGCATTAGTGTATAACAGAAGATTTTGTCCAACTCCTGTCCTCTCATTTCATTTTTTCAACTTGCTCCTGGCTGCCTGTCCCGACCCCCCCTGTCCTGGTTTTTTTTTTTGTTTAACAGTCATTCTGGCCTTTTTTATTTTTTTTTTTTGTCAGCTACAGCAAGCCAACATGTGATGAATCCACTTTTCTCACCTTTGCTTTAGACCTCAGTACAGGATAGTTCACACTGCAAGACCTTGTATGGGCTGATAAAGCCATGCACTCCACCTTCGTTTGGCTGTTTCCCTGTAACATAAAACCAGTTATTCTTTCAGCACTGTCCACCATGTTTATTGTATTTCCAAGGCAAACGGGTACCATCCAGGAGGTTGTGCCAACTGATCGGTACTGTTGGTCAGGTCCAGCATTAACGGCTACTGGTTTATCAGAAACATGCATATTGTACGATTATGTCTTCATTTTACTGGGAAAGTGCTAGAACAAAGACCCAATACTAAGGGACAAACGTGCTTCTGGAATTAGGAAACACATCAAACACCAGTTCCACAGAAATGTCCGCAAGTAATTAACAATGTGGTTCAAAGTTAAAACCTTAATGTTATTGTAACATTTTAAGATCTTCATATGAGAGAGACCAAACACTATAACACTATATTTGGTCTCCATGTTTGGAGATTTTAAAATGTTACAATAAAGTTTTAACTTTAAACCACATCCCTACAGGGTTACTCCAGGCACCATCACCACTTTGTGAATGAATGTGGTTATAGTGCCTGGAGTCTGTATGAACAGTGTTTTGCTAGGAAACATCGCCCATTTGGATTTTAACACCTCCACCTATGGCTGCGTCCATACAGATGTCATTAGCCTGGCTGGAATTAGACTCTAATTGGCTAAAGTCAATTCTGTGCATATCAACTTCCAGCTTCTGCCCCTCTAAATGTTGTCACAAGAACTGTAAGAAGCCGCAGCAAAATGATTTTACCGCTATTACCGCTGGATGGAACCAGAATACTCCTGGGATCATAACTACAGCAGGCTGTAGTGGATATGATGATTAGGAGCAGCCCTTTTACATACTTGCTAAGGGGTCCATAGAGCTGGTGTTTGCTTAACTGCTGCTCAGTACAGTATTGCTCTAGAATAGCGTAATGTGAAACCAGTAGGAATCCTTAATAGCGATATGCTGCTTTGAATTAATCTGTACGTGCTTTTATTTTTATTATACTAGGAACCCTTCAGCTAACGGTCTTCCTCTAGAATCTGCTCGTGGTATCAAGTTACCTTTCCTGAAACACTGGAGAAGAGGAGATTTTTGGAAAACCAGATTTTCAAGCTGGTGTTGTAGGCATTCTCCTTTCTGTTCTCCAGCAGGACATCCACAGCCACCTTCTTCTTGTCTCTTCTAATAATATAGGGCTTTTCTCTGCAATAACCAAAGCAAGTTTACATGAAACCAGGACACCACCTATATCTATTTGCCCACATTTGGTAAGTGAATTTCCTTCCACCTCCTCTCCTTTAGAAGATAAACATGCTTAAATTGTCAACTGGGCTATCTTCAAACACTGTTCCAGTATGTCAATCATGTGAAGGGGTGGGCAGATTGAGACATGGGTGGAGGAATGGAGTGATAGAGAGATGGGTGTATTGGTGGAGAGATGACTGGATAGTTGGAGAAACGGAGAGGTGGATGGGTAGACTGTTCTATAGAAAGATTGGTGGAGACACCGATGAATGGAAAAATGGGTGCATTGAGAGATAGAGGGAGAAATGGACAGATGAAGAAATGGAGGCAGCCCAAAACTAGTGTAAATCAGTACAGGTGGCCAGTGCTTTCAGAAGGCCCAGGGTGTGCAATGTCCAGTTGCTAAGTGGGAATGGGGTGCCCAGAGCTTCCCACTCCTGTAAGTCCCACTCCTGTAAGTCATGGGCTGTGGTAGATGATTTTCTTTATCCTAACACAGAGCTGTCAGCTGCTCACATTAAGGGGTCAGGGAATAAGCAGCTTCTATTGGGTAAAGAATAAAGCAGATTCTCTACCACAGTCTGCAAGTCCACACTATTGAGAGGAGGGTAAAGACAAATTAAATTGTCAAATCATACTAAAAGGATTTTACTACTTACTGTGGGACACCACCTGAGCACTTATGTCACCATAATCACTACAGAGGGCTACTTGGAATTTTCCAATTAAGTTATGCGGAGTAATCTCTAATCTGTGATTACATTTCTGCTTGTAATAGGAGATATGGGTGTTAAAGCTGAGGTATTTGTGTGTTGGAGCATCTACCACAGTTTAAGATGCATCTCATCATGTATTGTATAATCTAGAAGCAGCTGACCTGGATCCAGAGACATCCATATGGGCCTTAAGAACCAAATCTGTGATACACTCGTTGTCTCCACCACAATCCTTGAAGAATGGAACCTGTAAGAGATATTGTAAGAGATACTGCAATCCTTTTCCTCACCAGTGACATACAGGATAAATGAAAAGGGTTGTGGAGATGGTGTGACAGTAGTCATTATCACTGGGGGCTGAAGATGGACACTTTATGTAGGTCCCAAGACTGCTCCTATGTTTTAGTCACCCTGTGACCATTATAGGGACAGAGTGTGTTATTTATTTGTTTGTTGGGTATTCTCCCCCTTTGTTTAACTTGCATAACCATCTAAAAGAACACCACCACTAGTATATACAGTGGAACCTCGGAACTCAAACCTAATCCGTTCCCGAAGGATGTTCAATCCCGAAGTGTTCGAGAACCGAATCGACATTCCCCATAAGAATTAACCCCTTAAGGACACATGACGGAAATATTCCGTCATCATTCCCTTTTATTCCAGAAGTTGTGTCCTTAAGGGGTTAATGTAAAATTGATTAATCCATTCCAGACCCCCAAAATACCAGCATTTTACATTTATATATATATATATGCATTAAAAATGCAGAGATCACTCTAAGAATAAGCACCTTACCTTTGAGTGGTTCCTGCCTTTCAACTTGCTAAAAATTTACTGTTGGCCATTATTACAATTATTTATATTAATTGTCTGACTTGAAAATGAGACATAGCCCTTTGTTGTATGTTCCGGTACCGAACATAGTTTGCATAGCAAGACATTTGGCTCTTTGTTGTATGTACTGGTACCGAGACAGTTTTTACTCAAAATTTTTGTTCAAATTGTTCGAGAACAGGACCGTTCGAGTTCTGAGGTTCCACTGTATGTTCCATAGGAGAAGGTTTTAACAGTTTCAAGATTGTGCCTGTTTCTGGAACTCACCAGCTTTTTAAGAGTAGAAGGGCATCGGTCATCCAGTACCGGGCTAGACTCTGTATCACTCAGATTAAAACGTAGGTGAACCCCTATTGGCCTCAGATAATCAACAGTCTCCTAAGTGAGCAAAAATAAAGTTAATTTCCATAGAGTGCAAAAGACAAGATAATTCTACATCAAACATTATACAACGTGGCGTTGGCAGGGACAACGCTTCAATGTCAGAAAGACAATGAGTATTTTATCAAGAAAATATTAAAGAACAACATTAATACTGATACAGCATGGGCATAGTATGACATGACCTTATATAACATGATCCTGTCAACAAGGATTCATAAAAACATATCCACAAAAGACCATTAGAACTAAGTGAGGGAACTTCCATAGGAAGAGTAACTGTGTATCTTCTTGAGGAACCTCAATGAGATGATTGGAACCTTTAGAACATACTCACGATGACATGGAAGGCTAGAATCATGCAGGTAATTTTCCCTGTGCTCGCTCGGATGCGCTTACTCAGCACCTTTTGAGAGTTCTCATCAAACAAGGCCCGAGGGGTGATCTTTTTGTCATCCAAGGAGAGGTTGTAATAAAGACCTGAAAGGAGTAGACTATCTGTTTAATTATAATACATTTAGTACCTACCAATTAGAAATTATAGTTTTGGGGCTGCATCACTAGAGAAATTTGGCAAAGCATTGTGTTGGAGGTGTATTTCTACATGTACATGTAGGTAAGATGGAAGGTTGAATGTATTCACTTAGTTTAATGTTGTGGATTAACTTAAACATATGTATATATATCCTGCCAAGGGAACCCTACTACAACCAACATAATCACAAAATGTACCTCCTATGATGTCTGTTATAATAGCAAAACCGTAATTAGATCCTTTCTTATTATTTTAATTTAAATGGACATCTGTAATAGTAATAAATGTAAATAGTTTCTGGACTCGGGTATTGGGATGTAAATAACCATCTGCCTGTCCGTTTGTTAGAATCATCACAAGTAACATAAATTATTAAAGCTACTGAAACCTTAAACACAATACTTAATGTCTTGGTGTGGCAGATAGCTCGTATGCGGCTAGACCCTGACCTCATTTGGTCTTCATATTCATAAACTATCATCAACACATTATCCTACATTTTCTGCTCTGTTCAGGAACACATCATTGTCATCATCAAACTCTGTGGTAAGGAAATACATTGTATAACAAATCAATTAAGCATTCGAAACAAAAGTCGATTTACTGACCAAAGTGATTATCCCACTTTCCTGGTGACTTGGAGGTAACAGAAAAGCAGAGCGTGGCATTGAGACACACAGACTCCTTCCCATGACGAAGACAGTTCTTTTGTACCATGTTAATGGTTGAAGGATTTATCTGCAAAGAGGCATTTACACGAACGATGCTCCGTGACCTGCAACACAGATATATATATATATATATATATATTGCAATGCAATCACATTATTTTTCTTTGCACCATGGCACCTATATTGAGCCATAGTGGTTATGGTACTTATGGTTTGAAAAAATTAAATATGTTGAATAGTCCCACTGTGTCTTTGTACGATAACTAGTACGCTGAGCTGTAGTGGTTATGGTGCTTAGACTGCCCATTTAAAAAATGTTAGTTAAGACAAAGTAGAAACAACTACATGGAGCAGAAAAGGACAACCAATATAATAACTACTAAGTCTGTCTGAACTTAATTAATGCATGACAAATCTGCATAGTCATGCGTATACTTATTATAAGGATTTCTCTGGTTTATGCGGTCTCACACATCTTCCACAGAGGTCCATGTTGGACAGCTATTTTATTTTATACTTAAGATTACTATGGAATAACCTCACTTCTTTCCACTCTACCAATACCCAATATTTACCAATTTATTGCAGATATATCTGATAACTGATAAATATTAACACAAACAAAGTGTAAATTGCACATAGAACACATTAAGGCCATTTGTGATATGTTATGTCAATGAGGCACAAATTTCAGAAGTTCCCTCCCCCCCTAAAAAAAGCAACAATCTGATACCTCAACATGACTGCAGCTCCTTGACTTCCAACAGTCAGGTCTACCAACTCATCTCCATTAAGGTCCATTTTGGCACTCACACTGCGACCAAAGTAACTCAGGCCAAGGTTGAAGGATGAGGAGTCAATTCTCTGCAGGACAGATTCAAGAGACAAACAGGTCTTTTTCATAAGTGAGAGTTCTTGGTTCTTAATCACTAAAAGACTTTAAGACACGTTCCAACTCTGGAACCATTCCTGTACAAAGAATTCAAGCAGGCATTCCATACACATTATCCTATTGTGGAGTTTCACATTAGGTTCTGTTTGGTAATTGCCTGAATATGTTCCACTTACATGTAGGGCACACGGCCCATACATCACTTCTGGTCCAAAACACATGACTCAAATTTCAAACAATGGGTTCACTTCTGCTTAAAACCCAGAAAATATTAGCATCGCAGTCAGCATAGATACTATAATGTGCTTTAACCTCTACGGTAAATGACAAACATTCAGGAAAATATATTTTTGGGGTTTGGATTTAGATTTAATAGGCTAACCTCAAGGCACATTCAAGAACCCCCTCTTCTCAAGATTTGCTCAGCAACAACCTCACTGGTCTCAAGCAGAAAATACACTAACCTGTTTGTAGGTGGGATGGATGTTGTTACGATACCCATGGTAGATATATACTGCCCCTCTGTGGTTATCTTCCAGAGGAGCTCCCACCACCACGTCATTGAATCCATCGTGGTTTAGATCTGTGGCAGTTGCCAGTGAGTAACCGAACCGGGAATCCTGAACTTTGTGGTCTGCATGCAACGTGCCATTCATGGTCAGATACAACTAAAAAAAATATATAAAACAATTCAAGAGAAAAGTGCTTGAACATTTAAGATGTTTAATTTCACAATTTTCTAGAAACATTCCAGACTTGGGTCTACTGACCCTTGATCATTTTCTTTTTAGTGGTAACACAAAAAAATATGTTTCCTATCTGAATTATGTAGATTCATTCTGATCCTCGGGATGTAGAACAGCGATCTGAAAAAACATATTTCTAAATATAAAGGTTTGTTTATTTAAAGCTGGGGCTATTATATTATAGAAAAGGACATACAAGAGTCATATTAATTCTATGTATACAGGCAGCTAACATACTGAATGTATAATCTAAATATTTAAGGGGACACTACAGGCACCAAAACAACTTAATCTAAATTAAGTTGTTATGGTGCCAGGAGCCCACTCTTACCTCAAGGGATTGAACCGTTCTTGAACGGTTTAACTCCTAAGTTGCCTCCAGTGGCAATGTACACTCCCCCCGGCTGCTTCCGGCTTCTTAATATTCAGATTCAGGAAGCACGGACTGCTGCCAGGCAGAGGCGTAACTGATTGGCTGGGAGTGGTCAGTTGACGCTCTCAGCCAATCAGTGACTCCAAATTCACTAAACTGGCTTGGAAAAGGTATGTTTCTCTCCAAGCCAGTTTAGTAAATGGTGAGTCATTGATTGACTCCGGTACTGGATGACCGATGACCACTCTCAGACAATCAACGGCGCCTCTGCCCACAGCACTGCGGGTTTCCTGGAATCCGCCGGGGTAGGGTTGGACATCAGTGCTGGAGCCAACTTAGGGGTTAAATCGTTCGAGAATGGTAAGATGGCCTCCAGGTGCCTCCTGGCATCATAACTTCATTTAAATTAGTGTCCCTTTAAGCATTGTGAGTAGTAAATGCCACTAAATGGATTCTATGTTATTATGTGGTCTGTAGGTGACTCTAATATGTCAAATCTCTCTCTCTCTCTCGCTCTCTTTTTTTTTTGCAGTCTTTGTAGTATGTCAGCTTTTTTGCCCAGAAGAAGCAGTGGGTTTATGGGGCATGTCACCTCAATGGCAGATATCTGGAGTCACATTAATTTCAAGTGGTTCATTGATGTGATGAAAATCTTGCTTTTACCTGGCCTACTCTGTAGATATAGACTCGTCCTGTCTCTTTGTTCTGTGGACCAAGGAACATCGGAGCAGCCACCAACAGAACATCTGTAGCACCATCTCCATTAACATCCACAGGGCAAACTTCACTGCCAAAGTAGGAGCCGATCTGTCAAGAGAGAGAGAGAGGGAGGGAATAGGGGATAAAATAAGATAAAGGGTTTGTGAATGACGTAGACAGATCAATTGGTTACATTTGTCCCATTTGCAATCTTGTATCTATAAGTTTCAAAGAGCCCCAGGTAGAACTAAATATTTTCTAGCAGTGGTCGCACAAGACAGCAAATGATGCGTGCCTACCAGGGATACAGATCTCTAATGGGATATATGCAGTAAAAGCCTAAAGGCACTGGAAAATCAAAGCACCTTCACAATCTGCAGAACATTATCATTTTGTCATCCTTAAGTCTTGATTAAATTAATTACTGCAAGGGAAGGTATGGAATATATTTAGTATTTTGCTGCATGGGGATATTTTAACATGGGGAACATTGAACTATGATGATATAAATATTCACTTCCAGCTCTGTCCACAATAGACATTATGACCCCTTTATGGAGATGGTCATTATGCTCATGGTCCATGGTACTAACCTGTTCCCCCACCAGAGCCTGGGAGATAGACACACTGCCATTCTGAAACATCTCAAACAGGATCACCTTGCCCTTGTGCTTGAATCTTGGTGCCCCCGCCACGTATAAACCCTTTCCGCTCCGCAAGGAGATGGATGATACAGTGTAACCTAAGAGATTTGTGGCAATCTCAATTAATTGTTAATTTCCCATGGTCGGCTATTTTGTGTAAGAAATATATTGGACCGCTGGTTAAGCATCTCAGTCTCTAATAGTTACTCAGAAAATCATAATTCAGTTAACTTTTTAAACCTGGGTTTCTCAAAGTCAGAGCCTGTCTCTTCTGACAATGAGCATTGGCTTAGATCTATGTTTCTAACGGCAACAAAGGAAATTCTTACAGGTACACCTGAGCTCCTATAAAGAAACATATGGCATGTCCACATGAGCTCATGGTGGAAATATCAAACAGGTTCACGTGCTCATGGAAGGAGATATCTGACAGGTTCACCTGAACTCATGGCAGGAGATATCAGACAGGTCCACATGAGCTCATGGAATGAGATGTCAGACAGGTTCACATAAACTCATGGAAGGAAATGTCAGATAGGTTCACCTGAACTCATGGCAGGAGATATCAGACAAGTTCACATGGGCTCTTGGAAGGAGATGTCAGACAGGTTCAAATGAGCTCATGGAGGGAGATGTCAAACAGGTTCACCTGAACTCATGGAAGGACATGTCAGACAGGTTCACCTGAGGTAGTGGAATGAGAGGTCAGACAGGTAATCTCTCACATCTGAATGTAGAACATGCCTGGCCTGATATCCGAGTTGTCTAAAAATGTACAGTCAGTATGTGCTTTATTAAAAATACAAGTGTGTGTATATATACATACATTTCCACTTGGGGTGTACTCACTTTTGTTGCCAACGGTTTAGACATTTGTGTGTTGAGTTATTTTGAGGGGACAGCAAATTTACACTGTTATACAGGCTGTACACTTACTACTTTACATTGTAGCAGAGTGTCATTTCTCCAGTGTTGTCACATGAAAAGACATAATAACATATTTACAAAAATGTGAGGGGTGTACTCACTTTTGTGAGATGCTGTATATATATATTGCAGTTTAGTGAGTGAGGGTGCTGGACCTTATATATACAAGTGTGTGCGTGCGCGCGCACGCACACACAGACTCTCTCGCTTGCTCTCTGTCAATGAAAGTCTTAGTACTGCATCTTAATGTACAGATTTTGGTGAGATAAGGGGTGAATTCATAAGTTGAGCATTACCCAGGTAAGCAGCGTGATTCTTCATCTTCACCGGGAATTCCTTCTCAAAGGCAGCACGAGGGGGCATAATGTTCCCCTGCATGGATTCCTTTAACACCCCGCCATCCCAATCATAAGCTCCCACAGTTCCAAACAGAATCCCATCCTGGGCAGAGAAAAACAGAGAAAACTCCATTAGACAACAAATCACATAGAGACAACACCTCTACACAGGGACATCTCTTTCATACGGTGTGTGACAAAACTTGCATATAGTGTTATTTTCTTTCTTTAATGACAACATTTCAATGTAGTACATTCTCTTTATAAAGTGACAAGATTCAATATACCAGGGGTAGGCAACCTATGGCACCTTTGCCATGCACGGCACTCAAGGCTGCTAGAGCCAAACAGGCTATGGCCTATCAGGAGTCCCAGTGAAACTTCAGATATCTGCTAATACAAAAATGTGGTGAAGGACAATCCTCAATTTATGCATTGCAACACGTAGAGGAAGTGATCTCAGATCACTTCCTCCCAGCACTTGTAAATAGGAGTCCACACTGTAGTAGAGCAGCCTGCAGCGGCTGTTGCAACTCCTGTCCTTGACCTGTACTTGGCCAGCCTGGTCCCCACTGGACCCCAGGGAAACCTCCCACACTGCTAGATATACACAGAAATGCAGAATAACCCTCCCCTCATAGAAATAATACAAACAGCACAAACACAAACATACACACAATTCCCACAAACTCAACACCACTAACAATCCACATACATGCACACAACCCCACATGCAATACCCCAAACAGCCCCTCACATACACACACTACCAAACACACAATGTGACATATCCACCTACAAGAGTTAATAAGCATGTAGGGGTTTATAAGAATACCCCTCTCAGTCTTATTAGAGATATCTTTGCCAGAAGCTCATGAAAGCAAGGTAAATGGTTAGTGTAGGACCCACCTAAGAGGTGGCAGGTGGGAATCCCTCTAATGGCTATTGGAGTAACTAAATAACCTCATAGAGCTTAGCTCTCCACTCCTGCCAGACACCCGGGTGCTGTGGACCCGAGCTGGTGCGGCTATGCACCGGTACAGAAGGTATCCAGACGGGGTTGCAACCGTGGTAGGTACGCCACAATGTCCAAAAACACTAGCGACTTGATGGAGCCTCCTTACACAGGGTTTCAAGAAGCCATTAATGGAGACTGGGAATTAGTAACCAACAGTCTGGAACTCTGTGTCAGATTGGACGATGATTGAGGCCTGGCTAAACTTTTACCAGTTATGCTAGACAGCTCCAATCCAAGCTCTTTTTGAACAGCTTACCCCCCTACACCAGAGCTATCCGGGGATGTATGGCTCTTGGGTATAACTGTCGGGAAATACATTGTTTTGGAGGACACTAGACACAAGCATACACACAAACAGAAATTTCACAAGTGTCTGTCTAATCAATCTATAAAATAGAACTCCTTGCAGCTCACCTCCAGTACATGGATGGAAAAACCTATTTGTGACATCTCCAGTTCAAAAGAACTTTCATTAAATCCATACGTTCCTGTGGGGAAAAAAACACATATATAGGTATTCAGCTCAAATATCTCCGCTTCAGTATTTACTGGACATTGTGATTTCTTTGCAATAACTGGAGCTAAAATATGCGCTCTACGGTATATATTGTATGTAACTCAAATTACATCATAGTTTACAATCTGCAGTTTTATTTATAAGACTATAAACAAATTCGGGAATTATTTATAACACTGTAAACCCTTTATTTAATATTTGCATCACTATAAGCAAGTACAGATTTGTTTACATCATAAACCACAAAAAAGTGCATTCTGGGAGGGGTAAATGTAGTATACAGAGAAGCATATGGCTCCCTTTTGTCAAATAAAACCGCTCTTTATTTAATTCTTTCAAGTCACATTTTCTTAGAGGAACCCACTAATTTGTGCTTTTGATAGAAACAAATGATTATTTTGGCACTGTGGTTACTTTATGCGCTGATCTATATTTTTACAGAGACCTTGTTACTAAACTGTATCATACGGTTTGGCACTTATTCAATTCTTGGATGAAATTAGATAGATCGGTTTATATTGGGTAAAAAAAGGACTGTGAATATTTCAGAACTGACGGTCTGTTGCTTTCATGGAACTTTCATTAGGACATTAAACAGTAAACATAACAAATATAACACTATTTATAGACATAAAAATCAAACTTACCTTCTAAGTGCTGTTACGAACACATCTTCCAGCATCGTGAGCGAATCTGACCGGCAAATTTGGTTGCCATCGACACAAATGAAGCCGCATCGAGGAGCACTATGCTTCTTTATCATAATTGTTACAAGTATTAACAAGGTGATAGTGCACAAAACATGCGCAAATGTTTCAAATAATTCAAGCAAAAATATGTGCCAAGATTAGGAGGTTGTGTTATATGTAAAAGTATTTTGCATTTACAAAGTAACAAGTGACTTAAAGTGCAAGAATAACGTGTGATTTGTTTACGTTGTGCAAAACTATATGCACATACGGTCTAAAAAAACAAATCGAAATGCTAGTGTGACACATAAAACAAAAGTGAGTAAAATAAAAAGTGAAATAGATCTGATAACAAGCAATACATATATAGTCTATATTAAGAACAATAAATGGTAAAATATTGTAAACAAAGGCATTGTTCCTAATAGGATACCAAATGACAAATATAAGTAAAAGGGTCAGGATGGAAGAAGGAATGTGTTACATATAGAAAGTATCTATAATAAAAGCACAAAAAATTTAAAATTCCCCTCAAACAATATTTTAGAAGATTTCCATTTCTAACCGCTGTATGGACATATCAACACTGTATTTTGAAAGCCAATTTAAGGAACATATTTTTCAATTCTTTATTTTTCATCGACAGATGTTACTAAAGACATAGCGGTTGAGTTGAAGCTTACGCAGAAGCCCATTTCTCATGATCCATATCATTGTTCGAGTTGTTCAAACATACAATTGATACAGTAGTATGTCCTTTAGTAAAACAGAGACTGCTGGGCTATGCCTCAGAGAATAAATACGAGTAGATACGGTCTCAGATTTTATATATAAAACATATAAGAAAATAAAAAAGCAAAAAACATAAAATATTACACCGGCGATTATTATACTCCTTTGGGCAGTAAAAAGGGGGCACCTGAATTATCTAGAATTTCCCACCTAATAAAACATACAGAAAGACAGGCCACCTGAAGTGGTAATGCAGGTCTATGACACCGTGGGTTGGATTGTTAGTTAAAGTATTAAGATGAATTTGGCCCTAGGGGTGGTGATGGTAACTAGAACTGATACCATAAAGAATCGTATCTCGAGACCTTCCGTCCCAATCTGGGTACATCAATGGTCTCTTTCACCCCCCCTCCCCTGTGTGCCCCCAAGAGACCGTCAACCAGGGCTCCTTTTGGGCCTAGAGCCATGACCCCGGCTGGATTCCATCAGAGAGGACCAGTTCACTGGGTTTACAGCTTTTTCCATTGCCTTTTCAAAATCTCATTGTTTATATCTTCTTGCCAGAAATGTATTGTACATCATCCTGAGTTGCACCCTGCTATGATTGACTTGCAAATTATTGTATGTTGAATGTTGTAGAAACATAGAAACACAGAATGTGATGGCAGATAAGAACCATTCGGCCCATCTAGTCTGCCCAATTTTCTAAATACTTTCATTAGTCCCTGGCATTATCTTATAGCTAGGATAGCCTTATGCCTGTCCCACTGTGTTAACCTCTACCACTTCAGCTGGAAGGCTATTCCATGCATCCACTACCCTCTCAGTAAAGTAATACTTCCTGATATTATTTTTAAACATTTGCCCCTCTAATGTAAGACCATGTCCTCTTGTTGTGTTAGTTTTTCTTCTTTTAAATATAGTCTCCTCCTTTACTGTGTTGATTCCCTTTATGTATTTAAAGGTGATTGAGATGGGCACTAGAAAAGTGTAAAATCGTGTTCTGATCCATAGGTATGCAATACAAACTATATTCCAATTTTCCTTCCTGTAAGGAAATTTCCACATCCAAATATTGTATAATCGTTCGATTATTTTGTGATGTGACTTTAATTGGTGCCAGTAATCCATTGATGTAATCGACAAACCGCATTGCTTTCTCTTCACCGCCTTTTGAAAAAAATGAACACATTGTTGATGTAGCAAAAGTATCCTGCAATCATGTCATTGTATTTCTCCAAAATATATTTCCTTTCGAGCTGTAACATGTATGCATTTGCAGACATGGGGGGCTATAGCTGCACCCATAAATGTTCCTGATATGCAGGGCCGTCTTTAATATTGATTGGACCCTGGGCAAGCATCTGCTTGGGCCCCCTGGGCATGCAATCACTCCCTCCACCCCAACCTAATGTAGAGAGTGCCTTGGTGCAAAAAAAATAATAATTCAGGCCTGCCCTGTAGCACAAGAGTAAAGAAAAGATAGATCCCCATCTGTCATACAACTCCTGCGATGCTATGCCAGCTGGGGATCTACCATCCTTGCAGGGTTGTATTTTTGAGCAGTGTTTGTGCAATTGAATGTCAGCATGTTATTGTATAGAGTGTATGTGTGCATGTAGGGGTGTATTTGTATGTACTGTTACCATTGGAATGCAGTGGTGTACTTGTGTGTAGTGTTTGCGTTTGAATGCAGTAATGTGTGATTGTCTGTAGTGTTGGCTTTTAAATGCAGGTGTACTTTTGTGTGTAGAGTTGGTGTTTGTATATAATTTTAGCGTTTTAATACAGGAATGTGTTTGTATGTAATGTTTGTATTTGCATGCAGGGGGTTGTTTGGATGTAGTGTTGTGTACATCTGTGTGTAGTATTGGTGTTTCAGCAAACTGGTGTGTTTGTATGTAATGTTTGTGTTTGCAGGGCTCTGTTTGCATGTTGTGTGATTTCTTTAACACATATACACATTAACACGCAGATACACACATAGGCACACTGACACATGCTCACACCTTGACACATACTGGCACATACACACACACACACACTCAGATACACACCCTTTGACACACAGATACAAGCACTTTGATACACACACACACTGGCACATCCACACACAGAGGTACACACACACACTGACACAGGTATGTACACACACACTCAGATACACACATACATAAAGGTATAAATGCAGGGGTGTATATGTGTACAGTGCTAGAGATGGAGTGTATTTGTGTTGGCATTAAAATGCTGGGATGTATGCATTACCACACACTCAGATGCACACTTACACACACTGACACATACATACATACACACACACAACACACACACAGGTACACATACACACTGACACACAAGTACACATACACAGGTATACATACACACAGAAACACTGACACACAGACAAACACAGCCAGATACAAACACTGACACAAACACAGCCAGATACACACACTGACACAAACACAGCCAGATACACACAAGGACATAAACACAGCCAGATACACACAAGGACATAAACACAGCCAGATACACACACACATATATGTGTACATTTACATATTTTAATCTCTGCCTTCTAGCAGCTCTTGGACAGCAACTCCCAGCAACCTTGGCCATAATAATGTCTCAACTCTGTTCTTACATACCCTGGTCCAGAATTTGGCAAAAGTGACATTTGGAAATGGTATACAGCCTTTGATAACACTTGATGCAATAATATGTTAAAATAAATACTTTTAAAATGTATATTTAATAGGGAACTGTCAGGTTCTTCTAGGATTTTTAACATGTACTTATTCCCTGTGTGTTACATTACAAACACCAACACTTGAATAAAAGTGATATCAGAAATAAGCAAAACAAAAAAACAAAACATATTTAGCCACCCTCCTGTCTCCTTACCTTTTGGGTACAGAAAGGTGGCTTCCCTGGGGTCCAGTGGGAGCTTGTTGGCCCAGGCTGATGGGAGTCTGCCATCAGCTTTCTCAGTCCCTCTCCCCAACAATGCTTGCATCCTCCTCCGTGTGGTGTGTGCCTCCTCCCCAGCGGCACTGAGGAGGAAGTGATCTGACCTCACTGCCTCCCAGCATGCCACGGAGAAGAAAAGGGATCACAGGGCAGTGTGTGAGGGGCTAGCTGTGTGTTTGTATTCAGCCAACCCCCATATTACAAGGGCCCAGTCCAGAGCAGGATTAAAGGGCTGTGGCCCCTGATTACCTCAGGTGCTGCAGGGGGCCCATGGGGCAGCTGCCTTAGGGCCCCCAGGAGTAACTGGGCCCGGGGCAGCTGCCCCTTTTGCCCCTCCTTAAAGACGGCCCTGCTGATATGCCAGCTTCCCTTTTTTGGACAAAATCTTTAAATAATTTTGTTGAATATAGGATTATAGTTTTTTTTATAACCTTTATGTACTAAAAAAAAAAAACACCTCTAATCTGAAATTTAATTTATTGAATCTTCCACTTTTTGGGGGAATTTTTCATTTCTTGTGCTTTTGTCATAGATTCTCTCTATATCTAACACTTTCGTTCATCCATCCTGACTTTTTACTTTTTTTTGTGCATTGGTTTCCTTTTTAGAATAATGCCTTAGTTTACAATATTTTACCATTTATTGTTGTTAATATAGACTATACAGGTATAAACGTTGGAAAATGTATTTTACTTTTTTTACTCACTTACCTGTTTTATGTGTCACATCCACACTGTGTTTTTTTGAGACCTTATATACATATAGTTTTGCACAACGTAAAAAAAAATGACACCTTATTCTATCGCTTTGAATCACTCGTCACAAATTACTTTTGAATACAACACAGCATCCTAACCTTTGCACATATTTTTGATTTAAGTAGTTGAGACATTTACGCATACACGAGCGTAAATGTTTACGATACACAAGCGTAGTGCTATGGGACGCAGCTTCACTTGTTTCAATGGCAAACTGAGTTATACATCACATCGCGCTAGGGGGAGGAGCTTATTCACACACATGCAGGGAGGATGTGCTCGTAACAGCAATTAGGGGTACATTTGATTTCTCTGTCTATAAACAGCATTTTTTTTTTATGTTTGCTTTTTAATGTCCCGATGAAAGTTCCTGTTTCGAACGGAAACGTTGACTTTTTATTATTATTTTTTACGGACATCCACTTTACTAGTCGCTGCTCAAAACTTAACATTCAAAAATGTCAACACTTTTTCCTATTTTTGAACAATGTTATAATTAATTCATAATAAAAAAAATATCTATAGTTATCAACTTTTTGTTGTGATCAGACCTCCCAACTATGTCAATTTCTGATACCTTCTAAACTGTAAATCCGGTCTCCTAAAGCATCTACGATGTCATTTAGCGCAGCTTCATCAGTGACATTGAAAAAATACTTTTCATCCGGATCGCTGGCGATGTACTTAATCTCATTGATAAATGAATCCGGGTCCTTCTGTCTTCTCATATAATACCCCAAAACCTGGTGAAGAGATACATAGTATAACACCAAGCCCTTTACTTTATTTTCAGTATTGACTTTTCTCTAAATGTCTTTGCAATTTAAAATGATTCATCTCGTAAAAAATAGCAGTGATAGCTTTTTATAGGAACATCATTTCAACTACAACACTTACAGCAATGGCGTATCGAGTGATATGACGCTTCTCACACTCTGACAAAGCTAAAGGGAGTTCATCTCCATCATGAGATTCTCCATCCGTCACAACAATGAGGAGTCTAGTGGCGTCTTCTCTTCCACCACGCTCGGGGCTAAAAGCTTCAGTGCTAGAATAAGGAGATTTAGTGTATATTTACCTTGGTGAACATATTACTTATTTGGTCAACTACGGGAAAAATGTGGTGGGATGTCATGAATAAATGCACATTCAATTTTCACAAAATGGGTTTTATGTAACGATAAATTCTGCAGCAAATTTATAAAAATAATAGCAGTTTCCATGGTGCTTGAGTTACAATTTAGAACAACATTTTAGAGACTATTTTTGTTACAGGCAAGTTGCTGAATTTGAATGTGTCAGGACTCATTTAAATGTTAAATTTCTCTTTTACTCTTTACCGCTATGAATACTCTAAAAAAAAGAGACATTTGTTGTATACAAGAATAATTTAGTTATCACTGACTTACTCACCAGGCCTTGTGAATAGCGAATGCTGTGCGCGTTTCGCGTCCTTCCTGTCGACTGATATTTTTGGCCGCTTTCAAGACTTCTCGTGAAGTTGCATAGTCTTTCAATGACCACTCATGGACTGCTACCTCCCCATACTGAAGGACCCCTACCTGGCCAGAGACATTAAATGTATGAAAATTAATCAATTCAGTTATCAAAGCATGGAAAATAAGCCTATCAAAATATGAATTAATTCCCTCGTCATCCTATAAATGTATGGCTTAACCAGAGAGAGACCACTACTCACATCAGTGGAAAAAAAACTATCAAACAATAATTGTAAAGGCTTAGAAAATCAGCATTTTTTTTCATTTGTGTAAGTTTACGGATCCCTAACAGCAGATGTTGACCAGGGATGGAAAGACATATTACCAGAACTTAGAGTGGCTAGGCTTAACATGGAAGAAAGACACCGCAAGGTGTAAGCTAATAAAGGCAATTCCACAAAACCGGCCAAGGATTCCAAAACGCAGGGAAGCCAGACTGGAGTTGGAGGAGGCAGTAAACAAGGATGCCAACAAAGAAAGTCAATGTGCCAAAAAACAAAAATGGAACTGCACTCAATCCATAAATAAAGCCTGGGTGCAACTAAATCTGGGCCAGCAGAAAAAGACCCTGGGGTCGAAACGTTGCTGCTGGACACTCAATTTTAATAAAATTATTCCTATCTAAGCCTGGAGTGCTTGGACCTTTTTTCTATGTTCAGTGACTACAAAGAAAGAAACACAAGTCAGGAACACAGGAGAACATGAACAAACAGCCGCAATAGCACATGCCATGAATAACCCAAGCAAGGACCACAAATTGGTAATGCACTAAAGGAAGATCAAGCCTTAAATAGGCTGAGGCCAGGTGCTTCAAATGATACTCAAACAGGAGTGACAGCTTTGTCAACATTCAACACAATAAAAGATGAGATTATTGAGAGTCCAGCAGAAGACGTGTTGACGGTGCAAATATTACGCTGGACGTGCGGAGTTCCTGACAATATGTTCAAAAATGTTCATATTGTAAATGACAACCAACTTCAATTTAATGTGTTTCATTTCACCAATAAAACTGCAAAAGCCTTGGCAAAAAATAATGAGGGTTTAGTTAGAGTATTTGATCAATCTCATAAGAGCAGGCATTAGGCTGCTAGAGTAGGACCGGCCAAGAATGGGGTACATTGACATTGTGACAGGCTTATGCAATATATGATTATATACTGCAACTTAACTCCCATTATTTTTTTAAAATGCAAATGCAAGTGAATAAGTGGCGCTAAAATTATCAGAGATAGTAATACAATTTTAAAAGGGGGGGGGGGAGAGCTGCACCTCTACAGTGTAAAACAAGCAGTAATACACACTATTAATAAACCATAAAAATATAAAAAGGTGCGCTGTGTCTTTAAGACATGCAAAAATCACACAAAAATCCATGATACACTTACATGGTAAACAAGAGCTAATATCCAGTCATATATCTAGTATATAAAGAGAAGATGGAAACACATAATCGTGCAACTCTGAAATCACTTTGAATTTAAAAAAAGCCAAAATTACTACTCACAAAAGGAGAGAAGTGTAGCCTGCTCTAACTTTGATGGCTCCAAAATAACCAGGATAGGCAGCAGGGTAATGTAGACAGGAATTTATTGCAGGAGAACCACAAACACCCTTTATACAGAAAAAAGGATCTTCCCAGTACGCTTTAAGGTACGAACTCAGTGAAGATACAGATGCCGGCTTGATTGTAACTCTGTGTTCAAGTACCGCTGGTCGCTAGTTCCAGGAGACATGGTCTCAAGCCCTCTGATGTCCTACGTTCTGACGTTCTTGCGTGATGACGCGTTTTGCCGTGACGACCGCTACATCAGATCTGCCAGACCTTTGCTGCCCATTCCTTTTAAGTCCGCCTATGTGGGCGCCACTAATTGGATTCTTGCAAAGACCGCCCTTAGATGTCCGTGTCTATCTTAATGCAATTTAAATTTTGCAACTTAAAGCATATGTCCACATTTATTTATACACATAAAATCCATCTCAAAACCAATTTTACTTTATTTACTGGATATAAGCCATTGTTTACCATGTAAGTGTATTACGGATTGTACACTTTTATAATAATATATTTTTGCATTTTATTTACTCAAGGTGATATTGGTTACAAAATGGCACAGTATTCTGTTTGCACATATTTGCACTAGTAATTTATCTAATTATTTTTTGCCTATGTGAGGTGTTTTGAAATAAACATCCTGTGAGACGTGAAATTGCTGTTTAGTCACTGAGCGAGTACGCTGGATCTTGTATGTTGTATGAATTGGCCCCAGCAGCTCCCTATAATGTATGCATGTTCTGATATGTGCAGCCCTCGGTTTAATTTCTTATATAATAAAGGGAAAAGTGGGAGTATAATATGTAGGTACAGTAGGGCTGGTAGAGCAGGACATGAACCCAAAATGATAAAGTAATAAGAGAAAAAGGGGACTAGCTCTTGGCTCAAGGGTATTGTAAATGAATAATTAAAACTTAACTTTTAATATAAAAATATTAAAAGTTAAGTTTTAATTATTCACTTACAATACCCTTGGGCCAAAAGCTAGTCCTCTTTTTCTCTTATTCATTTTTTATATATATGTATACAGCAAACACATACGAAAAGGAATCCATGTATGAAGTAGAATTAAGGCAAAGATGTGGTTCTTTGTTGAGCTCATTTGCATATTCCTACCCAGAATCCCTTGCAGTAGTGAGAGCACTGTTAAAGTGAGATTTATGTGGGAAAAGCAAGTCATATGGCTTATTGTGTTTGGCAATGTATTAACTATCCACTTACTTCAGGTGGAAGGTGTTTTCATCCACACTTTTTCCCCACCACAACTCTCTTGGTTTGTAATATGTGTATATATACACATACACTCACACACTCATATAGCATCTGCATATATGCACTCATAGGGGTAAAAGAAAGCTCTCTTCCATTTACTTTAAAAGGCAGCTATACCTAGATCTTTATTGAGTCCTGCATTAAAAAATTTACCCATCTTAAGGATCCAATACAACTCTCTCTGTCTTAAGGTCCTAGGTCAATCTCCACCCCTCCTAGTTGGGTAGATAGTTTCTATTCCTGTTTTTGGTTGTCTATAGGAAAGCATTGAGTAATGCTTTCCTATGGGCGGTTTGAATGCAAGCGTGGATCTTGCTGCGCATGCGCATTTGGAGCTGATGTCGGCAGGGGGGGTGAGTTCCTCAGCACCGAGGGAGCCCAGCGCTGGAGAAAGGTAAGTGGCCCTGAGGGTGGGGGGGACCTAATGACCCTATAGCGCCAGGAAAACGAGTTTGCTTTCCGGGCACTATAGTGCTCCTTTAACTATCCACTTACTTCAGGTGGAAGGGGATTTCATCCACACTGTTTTCCCCACCACTACTCTTTTGGTATGTACTTTACAAGTATCAGGCTTACAAAATAGGTTTCCAAAAAGCCATCCCCCATAAAAGCTAACCTATTGCTCTGTTTCACTGTGTTTTATTCGATACTATTGACTGTATTTCTGTACTATGTTTTATTATTATTGTGCCTCTGGTTGAATGTGTCCATTTTTCTACATGCTTAAATTACAAGAACCATTCAAATAATACATTAAAATACACGTTTCTCCAAATCCCGTGCGTGTCCCAGTGGAGTTCACGAGGACACCTGGTTTGTACAGCTGTGTTTGTGGTTTTAGAAATGTTTTGCATGCTTGATGTAAATACGCTGTGATCAGCTTTTGAGGGATATGCAAAATGATTAACACGCTGGATGTAAACCACGTACAGGATGTGTTGACTATGTGACCACCTCCACCACGGAATTGTTCAAATGATGGTGTGTCCTTCACTATATATGGTCTATGATCAGGGGCTCAACAAGGGATTGCATGCATTGCCAGATTGTTTAACTCGAAGTCTACAAGTAAGTTTATAAAGCAAAAAGCCCACACAGAGTACTCTTAATCTCTGCCACCAATCCTGGACGTTATACAATGTTTATCTGTCACTTAGAAACAGCTTAACAAACCTTTACGTCAATCATACCTAACAAGTATTTCAGTATTTAAGAAGGATTGTCCTTAATTTATGCCTAAATTCCTATGTCCCTCTTTTCTATATGCTCTAAATATTTGGTGTGTATGGCTATAATGCCAACTATTGATCACAAACTGCAGGTTTGTCTACAAAAAATAAACGATATTGTAGCTGCTTGTTATTACCAGCCCAGCTTTAATAGAAAAATCTAAAATGTAAAAAGGCATTGAACCCCGAGAGGCAGAACAAAAACGGTCAATATCAGAAGACGAGAGATACATAGACATCAGTAACGTAAGCCTGTGTCTGAGACTCAGAACAGATAATCATACGATTCTTATAACTAAAACAACGATAATCAAAAATGGGTTATGTAGCTTACGTATCCGAAACCACAACAGGGCTGAAAAAGTCCATGTGGGAATGTGCAGTATTGCGGGTGATATTTGGAGTCAATATTGGCTAACCAACCAAGGAAGAGTAAAAGAGGGATATTAAGGGAATTGACAGCTCGGTGGTGCAGTGATAGGAATCCTTACAAAAACTTTCCGGTTACATTTATCAGATCAGTTCTTCATCTCTTATGTCTGTGAATACTATTTTTGTAAGTCAATTACTTGTTGTTAAGCATCTTTCATGGAATAATTGTGAAGCACCGCGGAAAATGTTGGTGCTGTATAAATGGTAACTGTAATATTGTTAATAATAATAATTGATTATCAGAGTTTTTTTATTCTTCAACGATTAACATAAATCTGCTTAAGATATCAGGTCCACTTTATTATTATTATTAATATAATTTATTATTATGATTATATAAATTATATTATACTATGCCACTGGGTTTTCCTGGTTCTGTCATTCCTGCAGCCACTACATATAAAGATTGCCACTATTGCAAGTAAAGGTCTTTTGGTCTGGGCGTTGGGGGGAGTCATTCCCTTTCAAGCTGAGCCTTTCTCAACTAGAGCCAGGGCTCTGGTAAATGTGAGTGCAACCCACTTATGTGTATATTAATAATTTCAGATTTTTAATAAGGATAACCTGCACTAACTTGTGTTTATTATTTTTTTTTACAGAATTCCTTCGATCATTGGATGTTAATTATAATTTATAGAGCAACACTTTTTTGTTTTTTGGATAATTTTTGTCACTTTAGGTGATTGCAGCTTATTTATTTGCATGCACATTTGCTTTTCCTAAGGCACTTTCCACTTTTGGGTTATTCAGTATCAGTGAGTGTTCAGGAAGCCTGTTCTATGTAACAACTGACCTGGATCTGGTCTGGTCCAATAAAGAACTTGCTGAGAATGTTATGGAGGAAATTCTGTACTTCGTACCACGGATAAATACTGTTGGACCCATCCAAAAGGATTACAATATCAAGGTAGGTGGAACATTCTATGAAAAAATAGAGACACACGTTAGACCCAGTTCCTTGCACAGGAAATACAAGTCGTTATTCTTTAAGTTCTTCCATTACTCACTTTGTGCTGTTGGCGCAATGGTCCCTGTCGGCTGGAAAGACCCATCAACTTGGGCGCAAATTCCGGTGCTGTACATGGATGTCCCACATTCCTGGGACCAGAGAGGGGCACAGGTCTGTACAGGAGAAAACAGAAATTCTAATGATTGACAATTACATCAGATAAAAGATCTATGCAGAATTTTTAGATGGACTGATATCTGAGACGCCAAGTGGCGCTATGGTTCTGGAAAGCTCAAAAAAACAAAAACAAAACGCCTGTATAACTCCTCCTCTATCAAACTCATTTCAATAACGAAATAAATAAACAAAGCATAACATTTATTTGAAACGTCGGATACACACATAGCACATAAATGAGGGATAAAACAGTAATTGTATAAATAGATTGCTATTTTGTAACTTTCTTTATCTTTTACAGTCAGAAACCAAGTCAAAGGGTGATATTTATTTCCTATCGTTACAGTGGCACCTGTCAATGGGGGGATATATTAGGCAGCAAATGAACACCCAGTTCTTGAATTTAATGAGTTGGAAGGAGGACAAATCGGAAAGCAAAAAGATCTGAGTGACTTTGACACGTGCCAAATAGTGATGGCTAGACGACTGGGTCAGAGCATCTCAAAAACCTCCCTGTTTGTACAAATGCAACAATTAAATGACTTCTGCAAAAACTTGCATATAGTGTGGGAAGAGAGAATATCTATTTTTAGTCTCTCTGTAGAGATGTAAAGGGAGTTTTGGCAGAGAGATTATTTTCTCAGCAGCAGTGTGTAAAACAGTAGTGGAGCAAAGAGGAAGTTAGGTGGGACTTCATGGGCTATATTTATAAAAAAAAGGAGGTGTTAGTGGGGTACAGACTGCCATCCAGCTGATAGATTGGTGCAGTCAAACAAATCGAATACCATGAATCAGTAGTGATTAATTCACTAAATCAGGAATTGTGTAACACTGAGAAGAGAATTACACCAAATTAGAGCAAAACAGCCAAATTATACAAACAACTAAAGATTTTTTCCAGCTCAAATATTTTGGACAAAAACTTCAGCTTCCTTGTCCTTTCTCGAAATGTTATCTGTTTTTGGTTTTGAAGTCACAGAAAAGCAAAAGAGTAACCATCAGCATGTAATACACAAATACACACACGTTAAACAAAGCATTAACTCGATTAGAGAATTGTGACAACTGCACATTTTTAGACAATGTAGCATTTTGATAATCAAAAGATGATAAATATAAATTTACAAAGCACCCAACAGCAGATGAAGACCATTAGCTGTAAGAGGTGGTGGTATAAGAGTAATCCAAGCGGTAGCGTTGCGTAGACGTGCACTGTGTTGGGGAGGTACTTCCAGTACCCAGGTCAAGATTAGCCTACACCCACTAGAGGCATAGCAAAGTCCCGCAATGCTGACAAAGGCTTGAGGGACACAGGCCCAGACACCTGCAAGCTCATCAAATGTGGTCCCATCCTCATTCTCTGTAATGCCCATCTTGCAAGGTGGAACCCGTACCAATTCCCTGGGCAGAGTGAGTTGCTGCAATATTGGGACCAGTCATGCTGAGTGTACAGTGGTGTCTGGAATTTCTGGAATATGTGGGATGGAGTGGTCACGGTGAGAGATTGGAGAGGCCTCGTCCAGTCAAATGCAGAACCCTCTTCTTGAGCAGAATCCACCAGTAGACGAGGCCCAGGGTGGTGTGAGCACTGAGGCATGTTGCCAGTTGTTGGCTTGAGTGTGTGGAACTGCAGTCTGCTTGATAGCTTCATCCAAAAATCTAACCTACGCTAGCCACTCATTGGGACTGTAGGCCTCGATAAATCAGAGGATACATGACATTTTAGGTAACCTAGCACATTTTAGTAAGGTGGAAGGACCGCCTTATCCAGAGCTTACTCCAACCAAGCTGAGAGATCTTCCAAAATTCTTATATGCCGTGCCCACAAGCTATATTAGAACGGCAGTGGCCTACATTTGGGAAACAATATGCCACAACTTTGTTCATAATCAAGTTTCTTCACAAAGCTCAAACAAAGTTCCTCAATTAAAAATTGCATTTAGGCCCTCCCCACCAAATTTAATTTTTTAGTGAATAAAACTTTTTAAATAAATTTTAATTTTTGTTGTGCAGTTGCAGACTAGTAAGGCATTACTTGTTTGAGCACAGAATACACACACAGTCTTATGAAAAACAGCTAAACATGCTAGAATGTTGCTGTTTGGTATAAAAACATAGCAACCACAACTGCATTTATAAGGTTATTTTAAGGTTTTTTGATTTGGATAAAGATATAAAACGTGCTTGTTGAACATAATTTGTACATCGAATACAAAAAACATTCAACAGAAAATGTGGAGACGCAGGAAAGCATCAAAACAAAAAACAAATAATAAAGATCATTTGAGGACTGATGGAAAAATCTGAGATCCCAGTAATAGAGAACAGTCAGCGGATACCTAGTCTAGGTAAGAGAAGAGCTCTCAGCACCACCTAGGAAGGCTTTTTGTGTAGGCCAAAGCAGGTCATCATACTAACCCTGAGTTTGGAATAGAGCCAACACTATTTCTCTGGAACAGGTCCACCCGTTCCCCCATGGTGGGGACCACAAATAGCTAAAATGAGGGGGGGGGCATAGTGTCCCCCCTGCACCCCCACCCGTAATTAATTAGCCTATTGTCCTCCCCCCCACGGGCCCCACCCATAAGCGGCGGGTGGGGGGGGCCTGTTGTTTCCCACCCAGGTCCCCACTCATTGTTAATGGGTGGGGGCCGGGGGGTCCCCAACCACCACTCATGAGTGGGGACCGGGGGGGGGGGCATTAGGTCCCTCTTGTTAATTAAAATTAGGGTCCCTGTCCGCCGCTCATGGGTGGGAACCTGGGGGGACACACATTAGGTCCCCCCCCATTTTTTATTTAATTAGGGTCTCCACCTGCCGCTCATGGGTGGGAACCAGGGGGGACATTAGGTCCCCCCTTTAATTAATTAGGGTCCCCACTCGCTGCTCATGGGTGGGGGCCAGGGGGAGACAATAGGTCCACCACTATTGATACTTAGGGTCCCCCCCCACCGCTCATGGGTGGGGGCTGGAGGTGGGGGGAAGACAATAGGTCCCCTCCTTTTGTTACTTAGGGCCCTCACCTGCCGTTCATGGGTGGGGCCTGGGGTGCACAATAGGTTCCCCCCATTTTTTATGTAATTAGGGTCCCCACCCGATGCTAATGGATGGGGACATTAGGTCCCCCCTTTAATTAATTAGGGTCCCCACCGCTCATGGGTGGGGCCAGGGGGGCGCTTTTTAAAAATGTATTTATTTTTTTAACAGTGAGCAGTCACTGGCTGCTCACTGTTTAGTAGACATGCCCCATACTCGCAGCGTAGCAAGTAGGCGCATTCAGGAGATTTTAATCTCCCTTATGCTAATATGGGTGTCATAATGACTGTAACGAACGCTGGTATAACAGCTACCCGTTCTTCTATTTCCTCCCGAACTGTCAGAGCATGAGTAATTATAGTTCGCAGTTCGGGTGTTGAGGTGAACGATTCTCCATACGAAATTACAGCCTCCCAAGTAGATTCACCCAGTAAAGCAGACAGGTACCCAAACATCAGCCGAAACTAGATGAAGGGTGTAACAGGAATGATTTTAATGGTGCCACACTGGATTTTATGCACGTTCCCATGCAAGGGAACCTCCCAGATGAACCTTGTGGGGGACAGGGACACAAAGCGTACAGCCAAAAACAATACAGTGACAAACTGTGCCACTCCCAATACAAACATATAATTTTCTCCTCTCTGCCTGGAGATAATTGGGTCAGGTAAAGTAATAACTTAATTATCTGCAGGCAGAAAACCCACAATTTCCCCAAAACGTGAAAGGTACCCTAAAACACATAACATCCCCATAAATGTCATATCCTCTGATAGCCTTGATCTGGGTGACCAACATATCCCCAAATCACCTAGATCAGTTTCGGGGTTTTCAAATTTTATGGAAGTCTTAGTTGACCGGCCGCACACGAGGCTCCTGCGCAGAACAGTTCCATAAGTTTAGGCTGTGTGGCCGGTCTATTTCGTCAAGTCTAAAAAAACGAATAAATGAATGGACTGCTCCCCCTGGCTCATAGTAGCGATTGTTCCCCTGGTTTGTGGGAACAAAACTACCGAACAGCACTCTCCTAGCTGTTTGGGAAAAGGAAGCAGGCGTTCGTGCAGTTTGACCAGTGTTCGGGAAGTCGAATGTCCGATTTTAGTTTCAGAAACTCGACGACCAAGTCCCACTGCCTCCTTTCGTACGAACAAGATGGCCGCTGTTTTCTCGGACACGTGGCGTTTGACTATACGAACGGCAGTCACACAGGGAGAGCACTTAATCGACTGTTCTCTTTGAAGTTAATGAGCAAGGGGGATGGTCAGTGTTCGGAAGTTACAGCTACCGAATGGAAAAAAGTACAATAAATGAAATAACTTTGGGATTTCTTCACATTTACTCTCATAGAATGACGGCGGGACATGGTGGGAGTTAGGAAGTGGCGGGGAGCACTGCTCCCTGCCGCTTCTATTTTCACACATTACAAGGAGGAAGCTGCGCGCCGGTAAAATAAACTAAACGAACTGAAATGCAAAGGTAATGCATTTGGAATTTGCCCTTTCGTTTCGTTTGTTTTTCGTATGTAGGACTTTCGTTTACGTTTTAGTAAACAAATACGAAAAAGTCTGAAATTTCGGACTAAATCGTATTCGTCTGAAAACTAATGCACATGTCTACTTGCAATACCGTTGCCAGCTGAGGGCTGTATTTCTGGTCATTTCCTTTGCTCCAGGGAAGCCTCAGGTGCTCCCAAAAGCAGATAGCCTGCCGTGTAGACGGCAATAACCCCCACCAGTCCAAAGGTGAGGGAACAGGGCCACTTATTCGAACTTCACTCGGTCGCCAGAATAGACCTCAAATGCCAGGAGGTATAATCCCTGTAACATGGGCCCATCACTGCTAGCATAACAAACAGGATGGCACCAACATTTGTGCAATAGCTTGGATCCCAAACCTGAAGGTGGAATTATAGTAGACGATCGCTGGTTAATATTCTAATAAGCAAAAGCTTGGAGGAGTGATACAAATATGCGTTTGATCTGGCAGTCAGGACCCGCCTCAGGAATTTTTATTTTAATGTTGCACCACGCAAAAAAGATTCCATATATTTACTTCTTTATTTTGGAATTGATAGTTTAAAAATTGCCTTAGATTTCATGGCATATCTAGAAATCTCTGTGTATTTATTACTTATAAAACCGGAGCTAGTTTTACACCTCAATTAAAATTAAATCCATTATCGTTTAATTTCCAGTCTATGCGATATTATTGTGACAAACCATTCTTTCATTTCCAGCTTCCGTAGAATGACCCAATTACTTGATTTATTGCATAAACCATAGACCCTTTTATACCTAATTTGTCATATATCATATGAATAACTTAAACATGCACTCCATGCATATTTGCCAATAGCGTGTCCAGAAACAGGACATCAGATCAGAGTACCAACTACAGATGGAAATACAGAGGCCCAAAATCATCACTCGGGACAGTAGACAGATATTATGCTCTGAAATATCACTATTACAAAGCCACTTATTCTGGTTGTGTACAAGTAAACACAGAAACGTGTGACTCAGTTCCTCCTGCTTTAAAGAACAACACAGGATGTTGTACCTGTATTGGCCAGAGTACATAAGGTCACGAGATGCTTATATTGGCTCCGATTCCTAGCAGAGCTCAGCACACACTCAGCATACCACAAAAATGCCCCCATCCCCCTGCCACGCAGAACCCTGCTGTTAACCTCTAACGCAGCCAGATGGAACCAGTCAACCGCTGGCCTTACACTGCAACTCCTATGAAGCTAAGCCAGTTAGCACAATTATGCCTTTCTCGGCTGCCCGTATTATAACATGGCAGAGAATTCTATTCATAGCTGACTGGCAGCAAAAACACTTACCACAAATCCACCTTGTGTGTCCGGTGTCAGCGACATGCCGAAATGCATGTTTTTGATTTGCTTGGAGACATTCCTAAGAGCAAGTTCCCCTTAAAGCAGGGATCCAAAAACAGCACATGCGGGGGCGAGAGGAAAGACAATAAGAGGCAATGTACTAAATAAAACACAGGCCTGTGTACCCTTTAACCCCACGACAGTCTACTATCTGCTGTAAACCCGTGACAAATCAATTCCCATATCAGTATAAGCATTTACCACCTCGGCTGGAATACCATTCCACGATTCATCTACTTCTTCAGTAAAGTTGTGGTTGGATATATTTCCCTTCCCGAATACTCATGACTACTGTTTACCTCTTTCTAAAATACTTGAGATTAAAATATGATGACAAGTATTAAAAAATCCTCTTAAAATCTGGCTAAACTTTCAACACAGACAGACAACATGTTTCTTTCCTGGATCTTACCCTGACAAACACCAAACCTTCCAAGTGCCTTTCGATCCTTACAAGAGTTTAAAAAAAAAAAAAGTAACAAATTTGTAAGACTAAAATACAAGCAGCCAATCAGGAAGGCTTGAGGCCTCTTAAAAAAATTCTATGTTCTTCACAAGTGGAAGGCGATTTAACTGTAAATAAAATAAAATGTATGTGGAACTGAGCCAATGCCAGTCAGGCAAGAATTATGGGAAATATTTTGCAACTGCTGGAGGACCAACATTGGAAACCCCTGTATTAGTGACTGTCTTTTGTGACTGGTGTAAGTTGTGGAATAATAGAAACCCTTTATTCTATCTAAAAATATACAACAATATTTTAAATTCAGCCCAATTTACCGTAATATCATTCACAAACAAAGCCACCTGGAACATACCAAGATTGACTTTTGTACACGAGGAATTATTCTGAGCTTCCATTGAGCATTTGTAAACGTCGCCCTGTCGATTATCATCAGAGCCGTCCCATGGGGCGCCCACCAGCAACCTGCACCAAAAAGATCAAAAGTAATCGAAACATACCGTGAATTCAGAAAATATTCCCACCATTTTAATTAACATAATTTTTTTGTTGCATTCTTATTCTATAGTTCTTTAAAACATTTTAAAAACATTTGTTCACATCAATGCATCAGAATGCAAAGCAAACAATGGATTTTTTTTTTTAACTTTGCAAATTAATTAGACAGAAAAAAAAAAACTAAAATATATCACACTGACTTAAGTATTCAGACCCTTAACTCAGTACCTAGTTGGCGCACCTTTGGCAGCAATTTCAGCCTCAAGTGTTTCTGGGTATTATGCTACAAGCTTATGAGAGCAAAGAAGAAATGTGGAACCCAGAAGTTAATTTAGTTATTTAGTATAACTGTGTAGGTGCATGTAATAATGCAGTACAGACAGGAAGCAGACAACTTTATGGTCAGGATCGCAAGAGGTCAGGGCTGGCAGCAAATGTTTATTAACAATGAAACAGATCCAGGGCAAAGGTCACAAACGTAGCAAAAATTGAATAAAACAGGAGTTCAGAATATGTGACTCTGGGGAGTCTAGTAACATCTGCTCAATGAAGCGTGGTTTTAGCAGGTGTTATATATTTAGAATGAGGAGAAAATTAGGCAAGTGATGCTATTAATTGTGATCCTGTTGTTCTACGTGTCACAGGAATGACGCAACAATCGTTCACCATGAAAACGTGCAACATTGCGCGCCAAAAAAGGGCTAACGCTATAGGGGTGGGATATGTTCACACGTTCAGAGTAAACGTAGCTTGATAATCAACAAACTAAAATAAGATTGCTTATTTTAATTTTATTTTTACTTCTTTAAAAACATTTAGTGATAAAAGAAGTGGCACAAACTTAAAAGCCTACAAATACCATTGAATAACCTGACGCATTTCACACTCTTAGAGCACTAGTTTGTGGAATACCAGTCCCTCGATATTCATCCAATAGTAAGTAATTTTTTACTTTGTAATGTGAGATACCTGTACACACAAAATGTATTTTTCAATAAGCGCTGCAAGAGTGTAAAACGCATTGGGTGTTCAATTACATTTGAAATCTAGAATGCTTGTATCGCGTTTAAGGAAATTTTTAGTTAAGTCAAGAAAATAAAAACTATATTTTAAAAACCCGGTTACATTTCAAGTTGATCATTTGCATGTTCTGTAAGAACGTAGAAAGCAGCAACAGTAGACGGTTTGGGATATAGTTCCCAAAAATGGGAAACTTTAACTTTGTTAAAGACAAAGCAGGGGTGATTTACTACATGATATTCAATGAACACTCTAAGCACCATAACAACTGTAGCTCGCTGTATTGGCTACAGTCTTTGGATGCCACCCTTCCATTTGTTATCAAACTATGTTTGTGGTTTGTCAAAAGACTTGGCTCTTCCTGGCTATCAAATATGAGCATCTCTGTAAATGCTCAGATAATGTGGAACATGCACTTCTGCATTATCCACTCTACACCCAGTGCTTGCAGCTATAACCTCTATTCCAAGGTTGGATGGCTTTGAGTGAATGATATAGAAGTAGATCTTCTGTATTATCAGTGCAGCTGAAGAGGGGATGTACTCTGGTTTCTGAAGGAGCTAAGACTTTTGGCAAACCACTCACAGCTGTTGGACAGATGGATGGCACGCAAAATTTCAAAACATCATAACCACTACGATAAGCTATACTAGTTATGGTGTTTAGAGTGCCCCTTTCTTAGGAAACTGGGCCACAATGGAGGAAACACCATGGAAATTCAGATGTTGAATCTGCGGATTGTTCCATTGATTCCCATGGTGACTTTTCTACTTTAGAACATTGTGTCAGAATTAGTTGTAGTTAACATAGTAGCACAGGGAAAGGGAAAGGTCCTGACAATGGGCTAGAGACAAAAACGGAGAGAGGCATGTTATGAATCCAAAGAATAGCTGGACTTAAAGTGACCCTATAGTCACCAGAACAACTATAGCTTAATGTAGTTGTTCTGGTGAGTATAATCATTGCCTTCAGGTATTTTCATGTAAACACTGCCTTTTCAGAGAAAAGGCAGTATTTACATTGCCCCTAGGGACACCACCAAATAGCCACTCCTCAGATGGTCACTGGAGGTTCTTCCTGACTCAGGGCTGCACAGTAGGCAGCCCTGCCGTTCAGCGTCCCCACTCTCTGCATGGAGACTCTGAATTTCCTCATAGAGATGCACTGATTCAATGAGGAGGTCCTGATTCGCCAAAACAGCATTTGGCCCCACCTCCGTGTCGATTTTTAGCCAATCCAATACTTTCCCCATGGGATTGGCTAAAAATTGTCCATTTCGATTATTTCACAAAGGGGACAGAGCCAGCACTGGCGGACCCACGCAGTGCTGGAAATAAGGTGAGTTTTAAACTAAAATAGCAGGGCTTAAGGGGGGGGGCAAACCACCTAAATGGTGAGTTTAGCACTATAGGGTCAGGAATACAGGTTTGTGTTCCTGACCCTATAGTGTTCCTTTAATTAAAATACTTCAGAAGGAGTGAAAATACAGTGTCACAACACAGCCAAAATCATGGTCGCCAGAGATACACTAATAGGATGTTTAGCCAAAGTCAGGATATCAGACATTATAATAATCGAAACGACAAGCTGGGTCAATACCAAAGGGCTCAAAACAGGTCAAAGAATGCATTTAAGGGTATTGGGAATCATGAACGGGAACTAGTCAGGCAGACTCAAAATATATAGGCCAGGGAGTCCGACTTCATTATCCTGCTTCGTCTGATCTGCTCCAAAATACGCTGCCCCACATTGGAAGTCTAAGGATGCACTGGAACCAAACCAGGTAAAAATATGCATGATTAGCATGCCCTATTTTATTAAAGGAAGCAAGCGAAACTGACTCATAAAGGGTGCAGGTAACATAACATTGTCCAATTATTGTGATAGTATTAAAAGTAATCCCTCATTACTGGTGGGTATGAGATTCTGCAAAATATTAGTTGAAATTGATCTACACTAACTCCAGTAAAAGGTTGGCAAGATGCAAGAGTAATAACCAGGGTGAACAAGATTGGCATAAACTATAATTAAGGACAAGGTGGGCATTATATTAGCCCCAATCCTCTTCTGACGCTCATAATGTGATATTATGGATATGGCAAATATAGGCAGAATAACATTCTTTAAACCGGTATATGGCAACAATGCAATACCTGGTCTGGAAGCTGATATTTTAAGGGAATGAGACGTCATTAAGTGGTTTGACAAACATCCGGATATAGATCCAACTACTCTCTGTGTAATGTGACCCCAAAACAGGCTGTGAAAAGAGAGAGGACTCCATAAAAGGTCACCATTTCCTCCCTCCCACCTTCCTCTGGCTGCTGCCTAGATGGGATTTTTTCAGAGACGTACGTACACTGTTAGCTGGGAATCCAATTTTCTTCTAAACATGAGAAACATATGTTTAATAGTATCCAGTCCTGGTTTAAAGTGTAAATAAAAGAAAAAAATGCAACTAATGGAATCTATAACTCTTTTAACATGGAAAAAGGCAAATTTATGGCAAAAGGGGACATATTAGCAAAATTAAAGGAGGCTTTACCTCTTGCTAATTTGCAGATTTTTAATACGAAAGGGACACTATAGGCACCCAGACCACTTCATCTCATTATAGTGGTCTGGGTTCAATGCCCCTGTCCCCTTAACCCTGCAATGTTTATTTTGCAAGGTTAAGACGACCTCTAGTGGCTGTCTACCAGACAGCTACTAGAGGCACTTCCTGGATTCGAACGTATGTTAACTGTATGAAACGACATTGGATGCCCTCACGCTTTGCAGGAGGATGTCCACCGTCTTCAAAATCCCCATGTGACAGTATTGAATCATTTCTTTCCTATGGGGAAAGTAATGTGTGTGCCACTTGTTGAGAATGCGAATTAGGTTCCCCCATCAGCATAATGTTGGTGGAGGAGGATAGCATTCCAGCTCAGCGGGACATTGGCACTGGAAAGAGGTAAGTGTTTTTTTAAACCCTTTTTTTTTCACCTTGTGGGGGGGGGCACAGACCTATAATAGGCAGATGGACATTAGTGTTTGAGGAATACTACTCTGTATTCCTAAAGCTATAGTGTTCCAGTGTTAATGCAATAAACAAATTAATGCTGAAGGTAAGAGATTTCAACGTTATATAGAACCTCTCCTCTTTTTAAGACCACATTTATCGTTAGCTTGCACTTGAACTTGTTTAATCAGCAAGTTTGGACAGTAGAATGATTGCCAATAACAGGGCTTACTATGGATGGATAGATAGGCAGAAAGACAACAGATCTGACCATGAGTGACTGCATGGAGAATGGGTGAAAATGACTGTTCTGAAGAGCTTACAATCTGCATCACAAAACACATTATAGCAAAAGAGGGAAAGAGTTTTTTAAGCAGGGCAGACCCGTGGTACACTGCAAGGAAAGACTGTGTGCGCCAGTAGGTCACTTAAACAGATGTTTGGTTTGTTAACATTCCCATTAAAGTCGTGATTAACATTTTTTCCTGCAGGTTTTTTATTCATGTGTTACAAGTTCCCATCACTGATACCTGTAAATATCATTAAAAGGAACCCAAGTCTGGTAATTCCATTACAAGATGATCGAAGGTGTCTCTGGACTGACTATTCCATAAACAACGTTCTTTCAACTGTGTATTAATTCAGATTTAAAATCCAGATGGAGTAAAGTAAGTTCTCTTTTTCCAACATTTCCGTGTTTAGGACAGTCATCTATATACCCCCAGAGAGACACCCACTTCCTATACGTAAAATATGATCTCTATGTACAGGGAACCTCTGTCCGATGCATTTGGCATATGGGAGTTATTAGACAGATCACACATTATTAGACAGGGGTTGGAATGATTCTAGTTTCAGACCAAAACATTCGCTGGTTTATGTCATGCATCTACAGCAGAATAAATTTAAAATATTGGGACAGTAGAGGGATTAGAAAAAGAGTAAATACACAAAGTCAAGGTTAACAGAACATGATTTGACATGAAAAACACAAGGTTTGAAGACTTTGCTGTAAGCGACCAAGTTTATTATGCAGAACCATTGTCAAAGTTCCAGTATGGAATCTTAGAAACATAGAATGTGACGGCAGATAAGAACCGTTTGACCCATCTAGTCTGCCCAATTTTCTAAATATTTTCATTAGTCCCTGGCCTTATCTTAAGTCTAGGATAGCCTTACACCTATCCCACGCAAACTTAAACCTCACTGAGCAAATGTGGTAAAATGTCACTGAGTTAATTAGGACTTGTTCGGGTGGAAGCAAGAATGTGGTCAATAGGTCAAGGTATGAATAAACAGAACAGTACTTTGGGTAGGAAGATGTCATCTAAGCTATCAAGAAGAGAGTATAAACAGAGTCCAGAGTCTACAATCAGAGAGGCAAGTTAACTGTAACAAAATATGGGTAAAGTCTGGCAAAAGAAGACACTATCCTGGGATAAGTAGGTCTTAA
The DNA here is from genome assembly GCA_933207985.1 of Pelobates cultripes. Lineage (NCBI taxonomy): Eukaryota > Metazoa > Chordata > Amphibia > Anura > Pelobatidae > Pelobates > Pelobates cultripes. Next base: position 21,039,474 of record OW240924.1, read on the forward strand.
TAAATCTTTAATTAAACATAAAATGGAACTTGGCATCAGTGCCCATTTTTAAGATGAAACATCCATGGATGGAACATGAAGAAAACCCCTGGGTTTTGGAGACACTGCCACTTACCATTTTTGTCCATTAGCTTCATGTTGTAAAACCTTGTACCCAAACTGCGCTGCCTCTGGTCCACGGAAAACTTGTGGCCTCCGTGTGTCGATATTGAAGGAGAAAACGAAACCTTGCAAATAAAAGAAAAAAAATAAAGACCAATAAAAGATGGGATACCATTAGGCTTGTTAAACGATATTGTAACATAACAGCGTATTAACCAGAGCAGGATTAACCATAGCGCCCAAGGTTTAGATGAGGGCTGAATATGAAGGGGGTCCCAAACAAGTGACTTGACGAGGGTCCTGTGAGATCTTAATCCTTTTTAAACCTAACCCTTGTAGAGGGAGTAAAGTATATTTTTACGTTTTTCGATCTTAAAAATTCAGGGGTTCTTTTGTTCTCAATTTATACTGTCCTCAACTTATAATGCCAATGGGAGTAAAATAAATGGTTTCTTTGGTTTCCATTTTCATGTGTGTGTCCTATCCTATTTTTTCCACGTCTCTCGAATTGTGTCTCCAACTAGATGACTGCTCACTTTTTTAAACTCATTCTCTCCAAAACAGAACTTCTCGTATTTCCTCCTTTGAGCAGTACTACTCCTGTGTCTATCTCCCTCCAAGTCGATAGTACTACCATCAACACTACCTCACTGACTCGCTGCCTTGGCATTGTTTCTGATTCCAACCTCTCCGTCACTGCTCACATCCAATCCCCAATCTCCTGCTTCTTTCATCTAAATAACACAGTTTGCGTCTGACCCCACTGAACACTGAATGCAACTCAGGTGCTTGTAGAAGCTGCAATCCTCTCCCACCATGACTACTTCAAGCCACATCTAATTGGTCTAATGCATTTCCAGCTTGCCCCACAACAGTTAATAATGGATGCTGCAGACGGTCTCATCTTCTTATCTTCTCGCACCTCCCACACCTTCCCCTTTCTATCGGTCTTTAAATTGCTTTCCCATAAGATCTAGGGCTTAATATCAAATTCTGGTCCTTACTTACAAATCTTTTCACAACACTGATCCTATCTGACTGTCCTCGTTAATACACAAGAATGTCCGATAGCTTTAAAAAAATAAATTAAATTACTGAAAACTTCTTCAAGAAGGCTCATCAATTAAACTATTAACAGTTTTCCCACCCCACATCTCATTAACCCGGGTAGGATACTGAGTATCTGGTCTAGCTGGGGACATTGTTCCCCTATCGATTCACTTTTATCTCAATACTTTGTTGTGAACTGTATTCATTTTAGTGCCACTGTTTAGAGCACAGTGAACTTTAATTTGCAACTTTTATTTACACCAGTGATGTTACAGAGACTGTTACCAAGAAGGTTTTACCTCTGGACTCATTATTGATATTATTCCTTCTGTGGGATATTGTGAAGCTACTATTTGATTCTGGTTTAGATAATTATTTATGGACTCTACCATATGACTGTTAGCATTACATTGACCAAAAAACAAGGGTGTGGAAATGCACTCAAACCCCACATAATATGTATCTGGGTGCAGCCAGGCCGGCCCCAGTACCAAGAACCAAATACTTGATGAGGCAAAATTGGAAAAAGGTCCAGGCACTCCAGGATACAAAAAAAAAGGCAAATTTATTGAACCCACCGCCACTCACAACGTCTTGACCTGAACGGTCTTTGTCAAGCTTACATTAGCATTCTGAACAGTGATAAAGCTTGCTATAGCAGTTTTAAATACCTATATTTGAGAAATATATGATTTTGAGATATGAGCATTATATACGGTTGACACACCTACTGTATGTGACAATAATTGCTGTAATACGAACTTTTCAGACCCTGTGTAAAATATTACAATATAAAGCGCATTGTATACCGTCTAAAGAATTTAATTTCTCAAATAATTTTATAAGGGATGCACAAATAAGTGAAACTTTTTTTGTTGTATATTTATATATATATATTTTTTTTTAATTTATTTTTTTTCGTTGTGCAAGTAATAACAATGCATCTTACACTGCCATGACATAATATGCAAGCAAAGTTTTGACACGGTTGTACATTTGTATGACAGTTTGGTCTCAGCACAATTTTTAAAATATAAAGATAGACAAGCTGTTATAACACGTTTGGACAATTTTTAGCATTTAACGTTTCACAAAGAAGAGAGGTAATAGACGTGATCTGCATAAAATAATGATTAGCACTCTATGTAACACGTTGAAGTTACACGGGATTAAGTTCCAGGCCATAGGTCTCCATGCGTTCTGCCAGTACGTTAATATATTAGCTAGAGCATAATAGGCATAGGTGGAGCATATATGTTGGTAAGGCTGTATTTTTTTATTTTTAACTTTGACAATTTTTATTGATCTTTTTTTGGGGGGGGGTACAGAAAGAAAAAGGGGTAGGGGAAAAGGACAATAGTTAGAGGACAGTGGTATACATTCATATCTTTGTACTTTGGTGTGGGCACACCAGTGGTGCCTCGTTGTCAGTAATGCTTGTATGTTCTGCCATATACAGATTGGGTTCACATTTTCCATTTCGAGAGACATGTTACATTAGTTTACATAGTTCAACAATTTAGTCATGTTTCCTCTAGATATGGCATTGGTGATTCGGATATTCCCTATCTAGGGTGCCACTGGGAGAGGATGAAAACAGTTATAGAAGTAACAGGGGGGGGGGGTAACGGGGAAGTAGGTGTCACTCCCAGGCCTGAGGTGACTAACATTGACCTTTTTAAGTAACGTATTTTTACATGTTTGTACATTCTTGTGCCTTGGTGCACTCATTAGGAACACAGCTGTCGGTTAGCAGATACACGTCCTAGCCTTCTTCCTTCCCATTCATTTTTGGGGTGGGGGAAGGGGGTGGAGGAGATTGTTGCGCTCCATATATTGCTGCCATTCCTCCCATGCCTCTTGCCAGACCTTCTTTGTGCGGGAGGTTTGCCTGGCCGCTATTTCATATAGCCTTGTGGTGTCTAATAATTGTGTGAGTTCGGTGGTTGGCATTGGTAGGGGTGATTTCCAGTGCCTGCTAATTACAGTGAGGGCTGCCATGAGTAGTTGATATATTAAGTATTTTTGCTTCCACCCCATCCTTTTTGGGAATAGTTGGAGGAGGTATGTTTCGTCCCAGAATGGGGTTAGGATGGGACAGGTCCACCAGATATGGAGCATCGTGCCTTTATGCTGCTGGCATCTCCAGCATACATCAGATGCTTGGAGGTGCGCCGCTTTAATGCGAGTGGGCACTAAATACCACCGGTATAGGATTTTGCGAGAGAGCTCCATATGTGAAGCACATTTAGAGAGGGAGTTGTGCGCCTTTAAGATGTCTTTCCACTGCTGTGGAGTTAGGTTATATTTGAATTCTTTCTCCCATGCAGTTGTGAAAGAAAATTTGGTATGGCCAGTGTGTGCGTGCATTGATTGATAGATTTCAGAGATTAGTTTTTTGGGGGGCGAGAGGCGTAGGCATATTTTTTCTACCGCCGTCAGCTGTGGTTCCTGTACATTTCCAGACCCATTTACAGTTTGCTTGTGGAACCAGGATTTTATTTGTAAATAGGAAAAGGAAACCTGTGCGTTGAGGTGGTAGGAGTCTTGTATATCCTTGAAACTTCTAAGTTCCTGACCTTGTATGAGGTGATATAGGTGCGTGATGCCGTATTCATGCCACAATGCGTGGTTGAAATTGGGGATTATGTATTGTAATGTTTTTAGGGGCATGGCTTGTGATGTTTTCCCTGTCCAGCCCATTTTACGGCAGTGTGTGTCCCAAATGTGCAGTGTTAGTGCCGTGACTGGGAGCATCACGCTCGTCGATGGTCTGTGGGTTTTTGGGAGCCATGCCAATATTGTTAGGGGGGTGTTGTTTGCATGGTATGTCTCTATCTCTTCCCATGGAGTTGGGTGAGTTCTGTGGCATGCTGCTAAGAGTGGACTCAGTATGGCTGCACGATGGTAGCTATCTAGATTGGGTACGCCCATCCCCCCTTTCTCCCGTGGCAGGTATAGTGTGCTTTTTGCTACCCGTGGTTTGTGCTTGTCCCATATAAATTCCATTAGTATTTGTTGTGCTTCCCGAAGGAAATGGGGGGGTAGTTTTATTGGCAGTGTTCTGAATAAATATTGTAGTTTCGGTAAAACAATCATTTTGATCGCAGCTATTCTGCCTGACCACGAGATGTATTTACCTTTCCATCCTGTTAGCACTGTTTTTATATCGGACAGTGTTTTTTGGTAGTTTGTTTTATATAATAGGGCTGGCTTCTGTGTGATGTTAATTCCTAGGAATTTTAGATAGTCAGTTCTCCAGTCATAGTGAAAGGAGTTGCGTAGGCTCTCTAATGTGTCAGTGGGAATATTTATGCCCATTGCTTGGGTTTTGGTCACATTTAACTTATAGTGTGAACATTTGCTGTATTGGGATAGGACAGAATGAAAGTTTGGCAGGGAAATATGTGGTTGCTCCAACGTTAGTAGCACGTCATCCGCAAATAGTGTAAGTTTGTACTCCTTGCCTTGTTTAGTGATACCATGTATGTTCGGGTTGTCCCTGATGAGCTGTGTGAGCGGTTCCAGGGATAGAATGTATAATAGAGGAGAGAGCGGGCATCCCTGCCACGTTCCATTGGTTATGTTGAATTGTTTGGAGATGAAGCCTCCGTTCGTGACTTTCGCAGTCGGTTTGGAATATAGTGCCTCTACCAGTTTTAGGAAGTTATCAGGAAAGCCATATTTGTTGAGGACCGCGCGGAGGAAGGGCCAGTGCAGCCTATCGAAGGCTTTTTCTGCATCAAGCGACAGGAGTACACATTGGGCCCCCCCTCCGCACCCCCCCCCTAGCAAGTCCAAAACCTTCCTGGTTCCATCTGCCCCCTGTCTACCACTGACAAAGCCTACCTGATCTTTATGTATTATGGTCGGTATGATGTTTGCTAGACGATTCGAGAATATTTTGGCTAGTAGTTTAGTGTCGGTGTTGAGGAGAGATATTGGCCTTAGGTTCTGGCATTTGGTCGGGGGTTTGCCTGGTTTTGGCAGTGTGGCCACATGCGCCATGAGCATTTCCTGGGGCATCTGGTCGGTTGTGATAATATGGTTAAAGGACCTCTCTAGGTATGGGACGAGGGATGCGGTCTGTGACTTGTAATAGGAATTTGTCAAGCCGTCAGGTCCTGGCGACTTCCCGTGAGGGAGAGATTGGATGGCGTGTTGGATTTCTTGTGTCGTGACTGGGTTTTGTAAAGTTGTTTTTTGTTGAGCTGAAAGTGCCGGTAGTGTGGTTTGCCGGAGGAAGTCTTGTATGTCTGAGGGGGTGGGTTGGTGTAAGTCTGGATCGTCCTTGAGGTTGTATAGTGAGTGGTAGTATGTCGCCATAGTATCGTTAATGTCCTGTGGATTGTGGATTTTAGTTTCTTTGTTTGTAAGTAGGTAGGGTATTTTGGCGTTGGATTGTTTTTGTCTCAGTAAGGTTGCCAGGTGTTTACCTGCTCTGTTGCCTTGGGAGTATGAAGTTTGTTTTAGTTTGTGTAGGATGTATGCAGTTTTTGCTAGTGCTATGTTGTTGAGGTGTGCTGTGGTGTCTTTGATTATCTGTGCTTGTTGCGGGGTAGGGTTCACTATGTTTGCCGCAGTAGCATCTCTTAGGGTGCGCAGCAGATTCAGGTATTCCTCTTGGGCTTTTTTCTTTACATAGGACGCTCGACTGATCAATAAGCCTCGTATTACCGCCTTATGGGCTTGCCATAGCGTTGTTGGGTGTATGTCTGGGGTGTCATTGATTTGGAAGTATGTACACAGGGCATCCGTTAGTGTTTGAGAGAAGGTGTGGTCGTGGAGGAGTGAGTCGTTTAGGCGCCAAGGTGGTCGCCCCCTGTGCTGGTATTCTCCAGATATTTCTACCATGGTCGGGGCATGATCCGACCAGGTGATGTCCCCAATGTTGCTATCAGTGACCTTAGGTAAGAGGGTGCCTGCAATAAAAATGAAATCTATTCTCGAGTGGGATTTATGTACTGCCGAATAGTATGAGAAAGATTTTTCGGTCGGGTGGAACATTCTCCATGAGTCGTATAGTCCGTATTCCCCCAGCAGTTTATTTAGGGCTTTGCTTTGTGGTCGTAGTGTTGCCTGTCTAGGGGCTGTGGGATTTAGCGTGGTGTCCATATTGGGATCTAAAGGATGGTTCAGGTCCCCGCATAGTATGGTAGCAGCCGTTTGGTGGTCTGGGATCATAGATAATACCTTATGCAGAAAATTACGTTGATGCACGTTTGGACTGTAGAAGCTAATTACAACGTACGGGGAGCCATTAAGTAGGCATTGAAGCATCACATATCTCCCCTGGCTGTCTGTTTTAACTCGTAAGATTTCTACAGTTAGTGAGGCATGAAGGAGGATCGATACTCCTTTCGACTTTGAGGAGTGGGTGGCATGGTATTGGTGGGGATAGTCCTTTATACCAAATTTTGGCACCTTGGAGGTGACAAAGTGTGTTTCTTGAAGGCAGATGATATCTGCTTTATTCTTCCTAGCCTCCTCCAGTACCATGCGTCTTTTGTGGGGTGTATTCAATCCCCTACTATTATGTGAATATATTCTCATGTTATAGATGTATGGTAGAGATAGCTCGTTTGTGGGCTTGTTATTTCCACAGTGGGCGACTTGGTAGATAGTGTTAGATCAACGTGCTGCCTGTTGGGCAGTCTTAGAACGGTGACTTGTAGCCTGGGAATTGTGGGTAGTGTAGGGAGGGTGTTGGGGGTTAACGTAAAAGAAAGTATATACAGAGTGACCCAACTTGGGGTCCTGGCCCTGAGGCTCAGTGCCATGGGGGTTGGACGCTCGGGTTGCGTCTCTGGTAGTGTGGCCAATGGGCTCTCATATTGTCACATTTTCAGATGTGTCAGAACGTTAGGGGGGGGTAAGGTAGCGTTTTTAGCTGAGTATGTAAGTGGGTAGTTAAAACTGGGGTAGCTCGCTCAGGGGTACTGGTAGTACTTGGAGCGGGGCTTCTTTAAAGGCGCCACAGGAAGTATCCAGGGCGCTGCGCAGTACCTCGGGTGGTGGAGACCCTGTTTTTTGGTTTAACTATGGGTCCCTGCTTCGCCTTAGTTGAGGCTATGCCTTTGTTTCTTGAGGATTGTAAGCTTGCCTGTATCATAAGCAGGTGAGGATATCATGTATGGTACAAGGTGAATAACATTTCACATATAAACACTGCAGTAACAGTAACAACAACATGCTAATCAGAAACGATTAATCTTGGCTATAATATGATATTTTAAGCTAGATTTTGGTGTGTACAGTTATCTCACGTGCTCCCAGGTTGTATCGGATGTGGGTTTCGTGTCGTCGGATCTTATGGCAGCCTGGATTTCATCGGGATTTGTCGCCATTCTGGTGTTAGACGACCCGTTGGGCCTGCTGGCGTGTGAGTGGAGTCTTTCATAAGTCCCCATTCGCGCATTTGTTTCACTCCGTCTTCGGGAGTTTGAATAATTGTCAGTCCTCCATTCTTTGTGACCAGTAGTTTGGTGGGGTATCCCCAGCGATATCTGATCCCAGCTTGTCGCAATTCGTCGGTGATTGCATGGAATTCTTTTCTGCGTTTCAAAGTTGCTGCAGAGAGATCTGCCAGGATTTTGATTTTTGCAAATTCTTCTGGTGGGTCCGCTCTGTTCCTGCTAGCGCGCAGCACGGCTTCCTTTATGTGGAAGTAGTGTGCCCTGAGGAGGATGTCCCTGGGCACGTTGTCCGGTAGGTTCCTGGGTTTGGGGACCCTGTGTACTCTATCCACCAGGAGCATGTCCACGGGTATGTCGGGGGCGTACGCCCTAAGGAGGCCTCGTACATAGGTTTGCAGGTCACAAGGGAGGACAGTCTCTGGAACTCCCCGCAGCCGCAGGTTGTTCCTCCGTGACCGGTCTTCTGCGTCCGCCATGCGTGCCTCCATGGCTACCACTTTGTGTTCCAAGGCCGCCACGTGGTCTGCCACCTCGTTGTGTGCTGTGGCAAACTCACTGAGTTTATGTTCCACGTGCGCTGTTCTGGTCCCGATGTCTTGAACTTCTTTGCGAAGTAGTTCTATTGAGGATTGCCATGTTTTCACTAGTTTTTCTGCCATGTTGTTTAATGCATCCTCTAGGTGTGCTCTAGTCAGGTTTTCTTGCTCTCCTTGATGGGAGTTAGCCTGCTGAATGTTTCCCGCCGGTATCTCGTCGGCGCCATCTTGGATTATGCTCCGATCAGTTTCAGAGACTGCCGCCGATTTTTGGTTGAAAAAGCTAAGTTTTTCAGCCTTCTGGTTGTTCTTCATCCCCTTGGGCTGCGACATGGTAAGTTTTGAGGGGTTTCCCCGCGTTCTGACAGCGGATGGTAGCGGATTGAGAGAGCCCGGGTGCCGGAGCAATTTCCTAAGCAGCCAGGTTGCTCGGCGGTTGGCCACGCCCCCTCCGGTAAGGCTGTATTTTTAAGCATGTTAAGCAGTATTAGTAGTACTACGAGATAGGTAGTGTGCAATTGTGGGTACTTTGGTTGTCATTTGAGAGATGTGCTCACATACCCTAATGAGACTACAGATGTATTACACAGGAAGAAATAAAAGAGGAATGAGCAACAGGATAGCGTTCGTTTTTGTGTGAGTTTATGCCATAATCTGTAGTTATAGTGGGTGGCCATAGAGTTTGTACAGTTTAGACACTTTACCCGATGCCTGCCTGTGGGTGTACAGTGTCCCGCATCTATGTTGCTTGCCGCCTTGGTATTGTGCCTTCTGTTGCTTGCCTTCTTGGTGTTGTGCCTTCTGTTGTATCCCCATCGATGTCGCGGCAGTCTCTCAGAAAGGTTCTCATCCCTTGCTCTGTGAGTGCGAGCAGGGTTGCGAGCAGGCTGGAGGTGTCGTCGTCTCCGGCGCCATTTTCCAACACTCTTCCGCTTGGGGGTAGCTTGTCGATGGTGGGTGCTGGGTGATGGTATGTCGGGCAAGGTAACTTTTGGCTAGCAGGGCTGTACCTGTTCCAGTTTGTCAGCTAGTTTTACCCAAAAGGCTGCAAAGGTGCGTGTAACGGATCACCTGGCACCCCGACTGGGTACCTTCGTGGAAGGATGCTCCTAGTGCTTCCTGAGGGCTCCAAGCACTGCAGCAGACACCATAACCACTGTAGACTCCTCCAGAGAGCAAGACAGGAACAAGCTCTTACAAGAGCTTAGTAGTGATATAGCAAGGGGGTATGACTAGCATAGCAATCCCTTGTAGCAGATTCCCCCAGTAACGACACTTCGTTTTGAGGGTCAAGCAGAACTGACTGTACTGGCACATACAGCCTCTTTTATTCCCAATCCACAAACTTAGTACTGCCCACAGGGTTTTACAGAACAACCAATCAATATACACACAGACACTCCCACACAAAATCCTCCCCTCTGCCTGTGATATGATTACTGAACACAACGGTTAATCTAATTATCACAGGCAGAGAAATACAGTATCATAAAACACATCACAAGGACCCCAAAACATGCAATAACCCCATAAAAAAAAATGGAACCAGGGGATCTGGGTGAACCACATATCCAAAATTCACCCAGATCCGTTCAGTACTTTGGAAGATATAGTTTAATGCAGATTCCACAGAACATATGCAGGCTAAATGAAAAACAATTACTGTATAATGTGCCCCCTGTTGTATAGTCCAAAACCACTGCACGATGTCTCTGTGCACCAAATAACGGCGAGATGGCACCGTGAAAAGTCCAAACAGTGTCTGTGAGTTAAAATGGCCGCCATCCATTGTTCTTACCATGTGCTTCTTCCATTGTTCTCACCATGTGCCTCTGATACAGGAAATGGTGGCCACCCAGTATCTCCACAGTATGTCCCCAGATGGTTCTTAAAGGGCCAGCAGCAGCAGAATACAAATCCATTATGCCCAAATCATGTCTTTAAAGGGCAATACATCCCAGGGGCCATAGTCACATGGCAGGAGGCTGGCATTTAGTCTTCTCCAATGCCCAGTGGCGAGGTCGGTTTCGCCACAGTGCGCTCTAGCCGCTTCAAGATATCAGGCTCCTCTGTGCCGTGGCTTGTTATCCACGTGGCGTCCACCATTGTAGTTTGCCCAGTTGTTGCAGGTTGTCCGCGTGATCTGGTCGGCTGCTCACAGTATGGCCGGGCTTTCTCCCATGGTTGGACCGGGATAATCCCCACCGGTCCGGGGGGTGGGAGGGGAGTGTCGTGTCTTCCGGGCCGCCAGCCAGAGGACAGGGAAAGTGTCCGTCTCTCCCCAGATCCAGTGCCTGCAGACCGCGGTTAAACATCTCGGGTTGCTGTGCACCGATTCTCAATCGGGAAGTATCCAGAGATTCAGTGAGGCACTCTGAGCTCAGGTATTGCAAGCTCGTGTAGGTGCGAGCCTTTAACAACGAGTTTTGGGCGATTTCTCAGTTTTGGCTGCAGGAGCTCAGCAATTGTGCATCTTCTCAGGAAGCCAGTTAGGCTCCGCCCTTCATATATTTTTAAGTTTGTCTACAAAGCAATCTGTACACCAAATAACTGTGTTACATAGTTACATATTAAACAATAGAACAAAGTACAGAAAACCTCTAAATATGAAAACTATTTGAATACGTTGAGATCTCTCATAATCCCCTGGGGTGTTAGAGTTCCTGGCAAATACAGGTGAGATAGCCAAGGATATAGTAATGATCAATATGTTGCAGAAACATAGACATACATTTTAGTTTGACATAGAATGTACCGGGAGGTATATTTAAAGGTTGTTGAGTTTTTGGTGTCTAGGTGCATCAAGTATGGATGTGGCAAACCTAGCCACTTACAGATTTTTATATATATATGCCTGATTGTTGCTTCCATTGTGTCTCTATCCGTGAGAAACTTTACCCCATGTTAAAGTTATCTGTAGGTAAAGATTTCACCTAATGTTCCTATGCATTCGTGTGTTACAGCGCACGAATGCCGCTAACACAAACAGTGGAATGGGAGACCACCCCAGAAGGTCGTGTGCTGCTCGTTAGTAAAACTGAAACATTGTATCCATCCGTTAATGTTTTGTGTGTGGCCGCCGTTCGCTGGACTTCCATAGCGTTCGGGAGACTCGCTCTTGCGGGGAAATAAAGGTATTCGTGAGTTTTCTCTTCTAAACCCCAGTTCGTGCAAATGTGTATTACGAGTGGCGTTCGGTTATTTCTGCAGGGATCAGAACGGTACTTCGGTATATTGTACCTGCCGATCCCTGCATTCGGTTAATAGGTCATTCACCCAAATCAGTGGGAAATTGGGAGACTTATAGATTTTAATGTAAAAACTTGAATATTTCTGTAACCTCTGGTAATGTAATTATATGTACTTGCTGATGTCATCTTGGTGCCTGTACCGCAGGGGCTGCTGGGAAACAACCTTGAATGGTCAGTTTCCCAAACAGTCCACATGATTAAAACCCTTGCTGGAAACCATGTGAAGTAAAATCACATAAATTGAGGATTGTTTCATTAAAGCTCTCAGCTGACCTCCAAGCTATGTGTTGTCTAGTTCTTGGGAGAAAGGGATTGTAACTACGCTACCTGCATTTTGACTACTCTTTACCTGCTTCACTCTGTCTACCAGCGGAGATACCGTGGATAATACTACTACTCCGCTACAATGGATACCAAACTTTACAAAAAATATTGTATGGTTTTCCTTAGAGTCTGTAGTTAACAAACAAAATGTATCAAAGCTGCAGCAACATCCATAATGTCCCATAGGGAACTAGACGCAACATTCTCATGAGTAAACATGTCTTTATGTACTGTATACGTGTGACAGCGTTCCATATTAGAACACAGAGCTTCCATGCAGACTTTCTATCTCCCATTTTCAGCATACCCCTTAAGATTATATGGTAGGGCATTGCAATGTCAGCTACTGTTGGACTACAATTCCCATAATTCCCTGCCAGCTTAATGTTGTCAGTGAACTAGCCAACACCTGATTACCTAGATTTACACGTATTGTCACAGGTCATTAAAAGATTGTAAAACAGGTTTCATTTCTAACTCTGTTGCTCAGTAACATGTCCCAGTCTCCTTTTCTCTGTTCGAGGAAGTAGAGAATGTTAAACAGCATGGTATAATTAGGGTTAATTAAAAAAGGCACCTGCAGTACAGTCTGCGGATTGAGAGGGGGCTATGTATGCAAAGGGTGTAGACCCAAGACAGACAGAGACTCTCTGTCAACCAAACAGGCAAGGGATTTAAGAAACCTTACACAAGCAATTATAATGGGGTGGGCCTCACGCCTAGCTGCTCTCTCAGGGCCGACCTTGATGCTTCCAGTCTGGACCTGGGTCTGATGTAAATAGAATCTAGAACCTTATTAGATTGCTGACGTAGGATAATTCTAGATTAGGGGTAAGGGGAGGCAATTACACTTGATAGGGCAGTAGTTTCTTGGAAGTATCTTCTTACAGTAATATATAAAAAATAGTAGGTACCTGGAATAGCCTTCCTGTGGGAGCAGTAGAGACTAACAGCGATATAGGCAGCGATATAGGCAGACAATGTAATAGAGCAGCAGGAAATGCTAGCAGAATGCTTGGTTGTATAGGGAGAGGTATTAGCAGTAGAAAGAGGGAAGTGCTCATGCCATTGTACAGAACACTGGTGAGACCTCACTTGGAGTATTGTACACAGTACTGGAGACCGTATCTTCAGAAGGATATTGATACCTTAGAGAGAGTTCAGAGAAGGGCTACTAAACTGGTTCATGGATTGCAGGATAAAACTTACCAGGAAAGGTTAAAGGATCTTAACATGTATAGCTTGGAGGAAAGACGAGACAGGGGGATATGATAGAAACATTTAAATACAAAAAGGGAATCAACACGGTAAAGGAGGAGATTATATTTAAAAGAAGAAAAACTACCACAACAAGAGGACATAGTCTTAAATTAGAGGGGCAAAGGTTTAAAAATAATATCAGGCCTTAGAGGAGTACCCATAATTGGGCAGTTGTGCGTGCCTTCTATCCACTTCTTCTCAATAAATGCAATAGAAATAATTCTTAACGGCTCTATATGCAATATTACCCCACATAGTGTTATTTATTTTTATATCTGCAGATTTGTCATGCTATTATATGGGAGAGATTATGAACACGTGGCCCCAGCACAGTCAGAATGATTTATTACTATTTATTATTGAATGATTTATTGTGTTTATTCTGTAGATTTGCAGCTGTGTAATAAGAATTATATCTTCTCACTGTATAAACCAATTCATGTCATGATTCATTCTTATATCAAATATCACCTCTCATTAAAACATGTGATAATCTGTACAATGTGCATTTTATTCCATGTTAAACAAACTACAACCGTCTATATTTTTCCATTTACGATGGCTGTTTATACAAACACACATTATCCTATTTCCTTTTCCATCTATGTGAAAGTCGTCACGCACTGCGTTATTATAACCCTATTGCTCATGCATTGCACCTTTACATAAATATAATAACAGCAATAAAACCTACAATAGCCAAATACTAGATTTATGAAAAGCTGCACATACATAGAATGGCTTTCCAGCAGAGAAGGTAAAGATTAATAGATTGTAAGAGTTTAGAAAACTAATGGATAGACCAGTAACAAAATTACAAGTACCAAAAAAAAAGAATGGGCTGCTGTGGTGGTCACAAAATGCAGAACAGACACTGCAAATTGACAACAACCACATCACAACTACATTTCGATGATTCTCCTCCTCCAGGCCCTCTCCCTCCCCCAGAGTGAACGCAGCGACCGACCCCTTCCACACACTCTTGGACCCGTTTGGTTCATATCTACCGATCACTCGCTTCTACTGTGGATTCAGTCACATATAGCCCTCCACAACTGGGAAACTATCATTCCACCTAAACTCCACCGAATCATTATTTATAAAATAATAATAAAAAAATAATAATAATAATAAAGTGTTCACCATTAAATACTAGCCAGACTATCGTCAACTGGTACTCGTGATAGAATAGACAACTGGATGCCACCAACACACCAGAGAACTCCGATGCATCCATGGTCCTTACCGGCAATATATTTGAGGTTTCTGTAACCTAGCTACATCTGCAAATTCAGTGACTGTGATCTGTATTACTGTACCAATTTACTACATACTTATTGGCACTATGATGCTTGTTATTGTATCAACTTGCTGAACGCAATAAGAATAAAAAAAATCAAGTAAATCATGAGCTAAGAAAGGTAAGAGACAGACTAAAGAGGTCACAAAAAAACAAGGTGCCCAATGGCATAGGGTCTGAACAGTGAAATAGGAGAAACCATTCACCCCGCCCAAGGGACCTCAGCACTGAAATCAGGTCATTGAAAAAAGATTTTTTAAAACCGTTTATCCCCTGAGGTTGTGGGGAATGGGTACAGGGACAGAGGGACACTATAGTGTTACGAATACAGTTTAGTATTCCTAACACAATATTGTTCCTTTAAGTTTGACCACTAAAGTAACAGACCTGGATGGAAAGTTGGTAAATATACAATGTGATTGGCTGTCTATACAACCAATCATAATGCAGATGTGTAAAATTTGGAATAAACCCCTGCTTGTAAGGTGTTCCAGAAGGAAGGAATATGGGACAATGAAACAGCAACATGTGTTAATGGTTCTTCAAGTGACTGGACCAAACAAATACCATCAGAAAGAGAAAAATTAATTGTACCCACTTTTTAGGACAGAGTCAGAGATATTTATTTTCTGCAAAGTACCCAAAGCGTGTTGGTTTTTTGTTTACTGAAAATGCTTTATTTAAAAAAGAAATGGCAATGCTTGGACTAGACCTTAGCCAATTCCAACATTTTCACTTCCTGAGTTCCAGCCAGGCCAGGGCGGGTGTCTGAGAGCCCGCCTGTCACATTTTACCATTACAGTACTTTGTAATCCAGCTTATAAAACCTTCTTACTCATTCAGTACACTCATGACTCTAGGTTTTTGTTTTTTTTCCCTGTATTTTGATTATTAAAACTGCATTGTAACATTACAACTCAATAATGGGAAAAGTATTTTTCAAGCAACTTTGTTTACCATTCACAAGATCCTCCAGGACAGTAAAATTTACTCAAGTTTCATTAGTAAGAAACAATGTGAGATAAAATACCTCCTATTTTTAATGTATCGTGTGGTATATAGTAATTTAATGCAGGAAGAGATTTTTATTCAGTTGCATCTCTCATTGGAAGAGAGGAAACTCAGTTCACACAGGTTGGACAAAATGAAAGACATGATAGATAACCCAGAGGGACTATCTTATAGCTGCGTCAGGTGTACAAATAATCGAGTTCTAAGCCCCACATAAAGACCAGGTAGGAATCATACAAAGCTTTGATAGGCTCAGTCAGAGTGCAATGACCGCTCCTTCAGATCACATTTATGTTTCCTCAATCCATTCTTCTACTTTTAATGTCTCCAAAGCCATCCTTTTTACTTTGTTTCTGTTCTTTCTTAACAAGCAACCAAAGAGAATACTTCCCAAGAGTCCCTATTTAGAAGGGATAGTCCTTATTTTAGGCCATTATCCCTCCGGCTTGCATGTCTCGAGTCTCCCATGACCACTGCGGTAGAGGGAGCAGAAGCCATGCATGAGATCTGATGCCCTCACAGAAAGAGGGAGCAAAGACATAATGTCACTGCCAGGCTGAGGAAGATGGTTGCGGCCGCCGACATCAATATTTTATTTTAATGGTGAAAGGGGGGATCTGGATACTCAAGAAATACAGTGAGACATTGAACATGGCTAGATCCCGTGACAAGTTTGAAAGCAGAGAGCTCCTACAGACATGTCCTCTTTAAAACCAAATGTCAACACTGGCAAATCATATACACCAACAAAACATATGCTCTAATGCCATAACGTAATTTCTCTGCCCCAGAGGTTGATGGGAGGAGAGAGCTAATTTGCATGAAATGCCTTGTATGTGGTGATTAAGAAAACTCAATACGTAGATCATGTTTCTAAATCCCATGATGCACTGCTGGGGTTTGTCACACAGTAATTGCAAAGGCGTGTGTGGGTTCTAAACACAGGACAGCACCAGGCCTGCAGAATATTAGAGGCGTTCTACTTGTAGCTCACACCATTATTTCAGCCCCTCTACTAAATACGCCACGACAGGAGCTACACAGACATTGGCATTCCCTCTCTCCATCTCCTCTCCCCAGAATATTACTAGGGAAAGAAAGGCTGAATTAAGAACAGAAGCAGAATCTAGCAGTGAAGCTCCCACCAATCCGAGCCCTAACCTCACTTTTAAAAATAGTGTAATATCAAAGATAATTAAAACATCCAACTGCTGTGGTGACAGGGTTAACCCTTCAATGGATAAAAGCCTTCTAGGTTTGGTGGAAAAAGTTAAAATGTACAGACTGTCATTAAAATGCTTTTGTGTTTCTCTAGATAGTAAATTAAAGGCTGAGCTCAGCCCTAAATATAAGCTGCAAATGTATAAATATCCCGTGGATCTGGGTACGATGACTGGGTGGCGGGTGTGGGCTGGGAGACGCTATTATGGTGGAGAATTCATGTCAGATTCAATTTATTCTGCAACTGGCTCTGTGTTACACCAGCAATATTTCACGTTTCACCAATGTATTCACACTGCAGCTGTGTTTGTGTTACACTAATACGTCACGTTTCACCAATGTATTCACACTGCAGCTGTCTGTGTTACACTAATACGTCACGTTTCACCAATGTATTCACACTGCAGCTGTGTCTGTGTTACACTAGCAATATTTCACGTTTCACCAATGTATTCACACTGCAGCTGTGTTTGTGTTACACTAGCAATATTTCACGTTTCACCAATGTATTCACACTGTAGCTGTGTCTGTGTTACACTAATACGTCACGTTTCACCAATGTATTCACACTGCAGCTGTGTCTGTGTTACACCAATAGCACTGCACATTACACCAACATATTGATATCTCAGCTGTCTTTGTGTAACATTAACACACTATTGTTTGTATGCATGTACTAAGATTAGTCCGTTTTTGTATAGGTTGTACATTGAACCGCAAGTTGTGACGACTTTGAAAGGACCTTTAAAATTTAGGTTGCAGTAGTAGCAGATTGGAAAAAAAACTTCTAATTTAGCATTGTTGGGAATGTTTTCTTTTGATAGTCTATTCACCAAATCACACAGCCTATTGCAGTGGTTATGGTGTCAGGATTCTCCTGGCGATGTCTCCTGAGTAAGAATCAAACTGTTTCTGTACAGTTTGGAATTAGTGACATCTGTTCCCCCTGTGTGTTGCACAGATTTAATTGGCGTCAACTGGAGGTCTCAGCCACCAAATTCCATCCAAGTCAGGATCATTATTATTTTATTATTTATATAGCGCCAGCAAATTCTGTAGCGCTGCACAATGGGACGCAATTGATACAGCTATTGTCAAAGTAACTTTCACTTTAGATATATTAAAAAGGCATCGTCAAGACTGGACAGGCCCAGGGAACACAAGTGTTAAACCATTCAAAACCACCTCCATTTTTTAATGTAGTTTTCAAACCATCACAACTAACCATTTAGTATTATATACGGCACAGCAAAAACTGTATGTCATTGCCAAAATTTTGGTAAAACCATGTCAGTAAATCGAAATTATATTGAAAATACCTGTGCGGTTAAATTAGCATATCAGATTATCAAAGAAATCACAATGAGACTATTGTAACAATTCAAGAACAAGCAAACCGCCTTAGATGTATCTAGATATAAATTTAAAAAAATGGAAAACTCCCAGCAGTACTTGCAACATTGCAATAGGCAACGCCACTTTGAACAAGAGAGAGCCCATTTAATTAAAAAATCCTGTGCAGTAAAATTTATGAACACTTGGGGGTGCATGATACGAATTAAGTTGTAAATATAAACAATGTTTTAATAAATATTTATAACATGACAAGTCTAGACATTGATCAAAAGGAACTACAGATGTTACCAGCAGATAAGATTTCTGTACAATATTCTGTATAATAGAAGCGTGATGCTATCAGAATGATTCTGATATTTTATGACAGTGTTGATGATCCAATACATTAATGTTATTTGATGGACCCAAGTCTCTTTTCAGCTATTTAACTATAGGATTATTTATCTGTATTAATACTTCATTGCATTTTGATTAGCCTGTATTTTGCAAACATCATTAAAGTGAAATTGATTACACACAGCCTTGGGCACTGATGGATAAACTCCACATTGCAGACATTTGTAAGAGAAAGGCTGACCGAGCTGCGTTGAAAAAATATCTCACAAATAACTGCAGAGACATGGTTATGGGTAATTGAAATATGGAGGCTGATCTACTTTAGTGCCCAGTAAGCAATATGGGGCTATACCGTCTCAGTGTTTCCCCCTCTCCCCCAAACACACACTTTTAGTAAGGAAGGAGGCACTCTCACTGTAGGATAGAACCTTAAAGGGACACTCGGAGAACCATATCAACTTTCTTGTTAGTACGAACATCAGCTGCAGTCCGAGGCTTGAAACCTACTTTTTTCCCTAACTGTTTTCTAAATGGGGAGTTACTGATAGGCCGAGAGCATCAGCTGACACTCTCGGCCAATCAGTCACACTCCTGTCTGTGATTTCCTGTTACAATCCCTGGACTCCAGCGCATGTTCATGGAATGTGTTAACGATTCTGGATTTAGAACTTTGGAGTTAAACAGTTTGAGGGGATTATATCGTGTTAGGAATACAAATCATCCCCCATTCCCCCGTTTGTGCCCCCAACCTCTGGCAGCTAAAGGGTTAAAAAAAACATATTGAATCAATGCTTTCCTATGGGGGTTTAAACTGATGGTGGATGAGCTCATGCAGACCGTGAGGATGTCCAGCGTCAGTTAGCCGTCCAAAGGTCTGTTAGCAAGGCCATCTTAGTCCTGCCAGTTAATTACTTAATGTTAAACATTGCTGGACTAAGTGGAATTGGACACTGCACCCAGACCACTTTAATGAGATGAAGTGGCCTGGGTGCCTATAGTGTCCCTTTAACACCTTGAGGTAATCCAGCATCCGGAGACCTCCTTACACCATAACAACTTAATTATAATAAATGTGTTATGGTTCCCCAGAGCGTTAATGATAATAATGTAGATTTCAATGAAATTCCAGTGCAATCAAGAGATATAATTAAAGTAGGGACAATATTGTCCTATGCAGATGCAGAATATTGGCTACATATGGCAAAGGGCTGACTTCCAATCAGTTTCTGTCACCTCATCTTGCCATTTCCCATCAGTAGTTACTTGTGATGTCTAATGGGAACAGGCACCTTTTCACGCAATGAGTAAAAGATGCCCATGGTATGTCACTGTGCCTGCGCAGAAGCATCTATTGCGGTCCGGCTGTCTCAAGGGATCTTTTATAGACTGTACTTTGATAGACATGTGACAGGAGCTTAAGATACCTGTGCTATGGAAGATGGGGTTCCAAGTAATGAGATAAGTATTTCACTATTCCTTTCTCCCCCATGCTCCACCATGGAAGCGAATACCCCACAAGTGTCATTGCTGCTTTAAAGGGACACTATAGTCACATGAACAACTTGAGCTTAATGAAGCAGTTTTGGTGTATCGATCATGCCCCGGCAGTCTCACTGCTCAATTCTCTGCCATTTAGGAGTTAAATCAGTTTTGTTTCTGATTATGCAGCTCTAGTTACACCTCTCCTGGCTGTGACTCACACAGTCTGCATAAAAAAAGGTTTCATTTTCAATCAGATTTTAGCTTGTGTTAGACGTTTTTATCTACTACTTCACTGCTGTGTTTAGAATGCTGTGTAAGTTACATGCAGGGAGGTGTGACTAGGCCTGCAAAATCAAAGTATTTTAACTCCTACTTGGCAAAAAATTGAGCAGTGAGAATGCAGAGGCATGATCTATACACCAAAACTGCTTCAGTAAAGGGATTCCATGGTGTTAGGAACACAAATCTGTATTCCTAACACTATAGACTGAGCCACCTGGTTCCCCTCTCCCTCGCGCTCCATCCTCCAGCAGCTAAATGGTAAAAAAAGCTTTAGTCACTTATCCGATTCCAGCGTCGATGTCCCTTGGTGCTGGGTGGGTGCCCTGCATACTCGGATGTCAACCAACAGAGGGGTCTAATGCATATGCATGGCGAGCGGTGCTTTCCTATGAGGATTTTACGGACACTGAATGACCTCATGAAGAGTATGAAGACGTCCAGCGTCAGGCGACTAAAGGTCCGTTGGCAACCAGAAAGCACCTCAAGTGGCTGTGTAATTGACAGCCACTAGAGACCGTCTTTTCCTGCAATGTAATTATTGCAGTTTCTCAAAAAATGCAAAGTTTTACATTGCAGAACCAAGTAGGGCATGGACACCGCACTCACACCACTTCCATGAGATGAAGTGTTCTGGGTGCCTATAGTGTCCCTTTAAGCTAAAGTTGTCCAGGTGCCTATAGTATGCCTTTAATTATAGTACCAGGTCCATGCTCCTGCGATGTCTTACTCCGACATACAACACAAGATGAAAGAGGATAGAAAAATACACTAAATACCAGGAGAGGGTTCAGGAAAAATACCATCCTGTTCTACAGCTGAATGCACTATTTAGTATCGAAAAATAAATCAATATTGTAAAAGCAAGATTGAACCATTATGACATCTTCCAACAATTTTTAGGTAACAAAAACTATCTAACAGGGATCTGATGCACATTATTCTACTATCTGAACCCTGTTTAATCAGATCAGAGTTTTAGAGAAGATACTATGAAATTCTCAACACGTCAGGGTGTTTTTAAACTTGTGTTAAACAGTAGTGATGATTCTAACACCGATAAATTGAAATCCTTATTTTTGAATAGTCTATCCAAGCATCAGTAAATTGGATATTCTTCAATGAGGGAGCGAAGAGATTGGTGGTGTGTCTACAAATATATTACAAATAATATCATTTATATCTATAGGTGAAGGGTGACAGGCGGCTGTTGTCACACCGTTATTCCCATGAAATAAGACTTGCTAAGCATTAAATGTAGTTCTGTATGAAATGGACAGATACCAGCAAGCCACCCCTTCACTAGACATCTGTAGAAAACCAACATATTCTGCAATGCTACAAAGGGTATACAAGCAAATCAGGTACAATTTGACAAGTAAGGTAAAGTAAAGGTATCAAAAGAGGCTGGCCCCAAAGAGCTTACCATCTATATAACTCAGTCCCACTATATAAACATTAGTAGAACATATGCGTTTCTGGCTTTAATGCACCCCTTTAGAATTAGAATGAAAATATTAAGGGACAGAAGAGAACACATGTAACCCCTTTACGACAGATGATATGCCAAGATTGAAATCAAAGGATCTGCTTAACATTTTTTCCTCAAGGGGTTAAAATAACCGTAACCAGTTTTAAAGTTTAACATTTTTTTATTTATTTTTTTAATTCTGCAGTTAAAGAATATTTGTAACCACATTACATCAATTTTTCTGATTTAAAAAAAATAAAAAATAAACCATCACTAAAGACAGGATCTATAAAATGTCACTACTGAGAAAATTGTGCAAATATCTAAAACTGGAGCAATCCTAGTAGCAGGTTTCCATGGTGATGGCTTAACTTTTTAGAACTTTGCATCAATTTTCTTTTAGTGAAATTTGTTTAAACCCCCCTCCATTAAATGTCAAACTGTCCATCTGAAGTGACACACAATGTCACACACTACCCTAACATGCCAGGCAAAGATGCAAAGGGTTAAAGAACATTTTGGGTGTTTTTTTCAGGACAGATGGGAGAGATGGTGTCGCAGACAGGGAGAAGTCCCCTTACCTTGTCCAAGGAGGAAGGGGAGCAGGAGAAGGAGGTATTTGTTGGACTCCATCGGTTTAGCTAGCAGAGGAAATAAACCCTCCCAGGAGTGCTGGTGAAGGATGGGTGTAATCTCGCCACAAACTCAAAGCCTGCTCTGTCCTCAACACACACTCCACAATTTTGTCTCCTCTCTGGGAGAGACTTTCATTGGCTACTAAAAATAATCCGAGTTTTTCTTGGCCAACAAGACAATGTTACAAAACTTCACAGCCCAACTGGAGGCAAGTAAACTGCTGAAACATGGACTGCCCAGACACATGGAAGGGACTCCCAGCAGAGGTGGTAGGGAGGAATAATTTCAGGACTAAAGCCTGAATATGGAATGATTTCTTGGGTTGAAATGGGTGAGATTAGAAGGGCAAGGGGGAGGCATGGAGAAGGATAGGCGGCTGGTTAGACTGTAATAAAGCACAGCCTGCACATTCCAGTGTGAATAGGAGAAGGGGTAGTGACAGCTGAACCAGATACTCTGCATCACTCTACAGTGAATCATGGGTAGGAGAAGGGGGTACATTCCTGCCCCAGTTTATGCCTGATAGACCCTCACTGCATGTCCTCCTATAGTTAAAATAATTCAGAATGTCCTGCAGCCATTATTGAGGGGTATCTGAATGATAAACCCACATACATTGTGTGACTGGCACACTGAGACACTTTTTTCCTGGTGTGTGGCTTTCCACTAACATACTGCTTTTTCCAGACAGGGATGTGACTCATGTACTATAACCATTCTTTCTAAAACAGAGAGGAGTGAAAAACACACTGGTCCAGCATGCAATGAGTTAATAACCATGAGATAGGAGACTGCAGATACCGCTCTTACCTGGCATGGAAGGGGCTACAACACCTATTATTCTTCCCCAGCACAGAAAGTGTTAAATTATGCATTGCTCCCCCATGGCACTGATGCACTGTTTTTCTTCCTTGGCAATTAATGGGTTACTGCACACACTGCTTTACTCTGGCTTGGAATGGGCTAGAGGGCTACTATAGACACCCACCTCTCCAGCATGCAAGAGGTTACTGCATGCAGTTCATGGAAGGGGTTAATATTTGCATTGTTCCCCATGTGTGCAAGGGGGTACTGCACACAACACCTCTCTGGCAAGAAGAGTGTGTTCTCGTATTGTTCTGCTCTAGCATTGAAAGGGTTATTAAAGGTCATACTAAACTACATATACTCCTTTTATCAAGCATCGAAGGGGTTACTGCTCTCCTCCAGCATGTAAGGGGTTACCGCTCTCCTCCGGCATGGAAGGGGTTACCGCTCTCCTCCGGCATGGAAGGGGTTACTGCTCCCTCCTCCAGCATGGAAGAGGTTACCGCCCTCCTCCAGCAAGGAAGGGGTTACTGCCCTCCTTCAGCATGGAAGGGGTTACTGCTCTCCTCCAGCATGGAAGGGGTTACCGTTGTCCTCCAGCATGGAAGGGATTACCGCCCTACTCAAGCATGGAAGGGGTTACCGCCCTCCTCCAGCATGGAAGGGGTTACCGATCTCCTCCAGCATGGAAGGGGTTACCGCCCTCCTCCAGCATGGAAGGGCTTACCGATCTCCTCCAGCATGGAAGGGGTTACCGCTCTCCTCCAGCATGGAAGGGGTTACCGCCCTCCTCCAGCATGGAAGGGGTTACCGCTCTCCTCCAGCATGGAAGGGGTTACCGCCCTCCTCCAGCATGGAAGGGCTTACCGATCTCCTCCAGCATGGAAGGGGTTACCGCTCTCCTCCAGCATGGAAGGGGTTACCGCCCTCCTCCAGCATGGAAGGGGTTACCGCTCTCCTCAGCATGGAAGGGTTACCGCCCTCCTCCAGCATGGAAGGGGTTACGCCCTCCTCAGCATGCCTCCTCCAGCATGGAAAGGGTTACGCCCTCCTCCAGCATGGAAGGGCTTACTGCCCTCCTCCAGCATGGAAGGGGTTACTGCTCTCCTCCAGCATGGAAGGATTTACTGCTCTCTCTGCCGTCTTCCAGCATGGAAGGGGTTACGCTCTCCTCCAGCATGGAAGGGGTTACGCCCTCCTCCAGCATGGAAAGATTTACTGGCCTCCTCCAGCATGGAAGGGATTACTGCTCTCCTCCAGCATGGAAGGGGTTACCGCCCTCCTCCAGCATGGAAGGGGTTACTGCTCTCCTCCAGCATGGAAAGATTTACTGCTCTCTCTGCCCTCCTCCAGCATGGAAGGGATTACTGCTCTCCTCCAGCATGGAAGGGGTTACCGCCCTCCTCCAGCATGGAAGGGGTTACCGCCTTCCTCCAGCATGGAAGGGGTTACTGCTCTCCTCCAGCATGGAAGGGCTTACTGCCAGCATGGAAGGGGTTACCGCTCTCCTCCAGCATGGAAGGGGTTACCGCTCTCCTCCAGCATGGAAGGGGTTACCACAGTCTTTGTTATTCTGCGCCATGGAATGAGTTGGCGCCTTGCTCTAGTCTGGCATGGTACATGGGAAGGGTTAGCATGCAGACGCCACTGTACTGGTTGTAATTTGTACAAATCAGAACACAAAACATTTCCTGGCATCTGACATTGGGAAACCCTGCCTACGAAGGCCTCGATTATCTTAATGTCACCACGATCAGATATCACCCAGTGACAGAGAAAGTCTCTTAACTGATCAACTCACAAACAATACTTAGAGGGAGCACTGACATCCAGGGGTTAATGGCAGCGAGCAGAGTTTAGCTAAGGAAGGCTGCGTTATCAAAGAAGATTTATAACCTTGGTGGACATAAGAGTCAAAACTGATAAATCAATTGATCTGTGTATTCCATCAAACCATTCGATCTAATCTACCATCCATTCTATCTATCATACATCAACATAATCTATCTGTCCTCCCAACCAACCAATCAAAATAATCTATCACACAAGCACTGCATCCCTCTAATCCACACACTGTATCCATCTAATCCATGCACTGTATCCATCTAATCCACACACTGCATCCATCTAATCCACACACTGCATCCATTTAATCCGTGCACTGCATCCATCTAATCCACACACTGTATCCATCTAATCCATGCACTGTATCCATCTAATCCACACACTGCATCCATCTAATCCACACACTGCATCCATCTAATCCGCGCACTGCATCCATCTAATCCGTGCACTGTATCCATCTAATCCACACACTGTATCCATCTAATCCGCACACTGCATCCATCTAATCCGCGCACTGCATCCATCTAATCCGTGCACTGTATCCATCTAATCCACACACTGTATCCATCTAATCCGTGCACTGTATCCATCTAATCCACACACTGTATCCATCTAATCCACACACTATCTAATCCGCGCACTGTATCCATCTAATCCGCGCACTGCATCCATCTAATCCGTGCACTGTATCCATCTAATCCACACACTGTATCCATCTAATCCGTGCACTGCATCCATCTAATCCACACACACTATCTAATCCGCGCACTGTATCCATCTAATCCGCGCACTGTATCCATCTAATCCGTGCACTGTATCCATCTAATCCGTGCACTGCATCCATCTACTCCGTGCACTACATCCATCTAATCCACACACTGCATGCATCTAATCCGCGCACTGTATCCATCTAATCCACACACTGCATCCATCTAATCCGTGCACTGCATCCATCTAATCCACACACTGTATCCATCTAAACCACACAATGCATCCATCTAATCCGCGCACTGCATCCATCTTATCCGTGCACTGTATCCATCTACTCCACACACTGTATCTATCTAATCCGTGCACTGCATCCATCTAATCCACGCACTGCATCCAAATAATTTGCGCACTGCATCCGTCTAATGCACCTACTGTACCCGTCTAAACCACGCACTGTCTAATCCACACACTGCATCCATCTAATCCACGCACTGCATCCATTTAATTCGCACACTGCATCAATCTAATCCACGAACTGCATCCAACTAATTTGCGCACTGCATCCGTCTAATGCACCTACTGTACCCGTCTAAACCACTCACTGTCTAATCCACACACTGCATCCATCTAATCCACGCACTGCATCCATTTAATTCGCACACTGCATCAATCTAATCCATGCACTGTATCCGTCTAATCTACGCACTGCATCCATCTAATCCACGCACTGCATCCATCTAATCCACGCACAGCATCCATCTAATCCATGCACTGTATCCATCTAATCCATGCACCGTATCCATCTAATTGCACTACATCCATCTAATCAGTGCACTGCATCCATCTAATTGCACTGCATCCATCTAATCCGCGCACTGTATCTAATCCACGCACTGTATCCATCTAATTGCACTGCATCCGTCTAATCCACCCACTGTACCTGTCTAAACCACGCACTGCATCCATTTTATCAGTGCGCTGGATCCATCTAATCCATGCACTGTATCAATCTAATTGCACTGCATCATCTAATCCATGCACTGTATCAATCTAATCCATGCACGATATCCATCTAATCTGCGCACTGCATCCATCTAATTCATGCACTTTATCCATCTAATCCACGCACTGTATCCATCTAATCCACACATTGCATCCATCCAATCCGCGCACTGCATCCATCTAATCAACGCACTGCATCCGTCTAATCCACCCACTGTACCCGTCTAAACCACGCACTGCATCCATTTTATCAGTGCACTGCATCCATCTAATCCATGCACTGCATCATCTAATCCACGCACAGCATCCATCTAATCTATGCACTGTATCCATCTAATCCATGCACCGTATCCATCTAATTGCACTACATCCATCTAATCAGTGCACTGCATCCATCTAATTGCACTGCATCCATCTAATCCGCGCACTGTATCTAATCCACGCACTGTATCCATCTAATTGCACTGCATCCGTCTAATCCACCCACTAAACCGCGCACTGCATCCATTTTATCAGTGCGCTGCATCCATCTAATCCATGCACTGTATCAATCTAATTGCACTGCATCATCTAATCCATGCACTGTATCAATCTAATCCATGCACGATATCCATCTAATCTGCGCACTGCATCCATCTAATTCATGCACTTTATCCATCTAATCCACGCACTGTATCCATCTAATCCACACATTGCATCCATCCAATCCGCGCACTGCATCCATCTAATCAACGCACTGCATCCGTCTAATCCACCCACTGTACCCGTCTAAACCACGCACTGCATCCATTTTATCAGTGCACTGCATCCATCTAATCCATGCACTGCATCATCTAATCCACGCACTGTACCCGTCTAAACCACCCACTGTACCAGTCTAAACCACGCATCTCTCTAATCCATGCACGGTATCAATCTAATTGCACTGCATCATCTAATCCACGCACTGTATCCATCTAATCCACGCACGGTATCCATCTAATCCACGCACGGTATCCATCTAATACGCGCACTGCATCCATCTAATTCATGCACTGTATCCATCTAATCCACGCACTGTATCCATCCAATCCACACATTGCATCCATCTAATCCACGCACTGCATCCATCTAATTGCACTGCATCCATCTAATCCGCGCACTGCATCCATCTAATCAGTGCACTGCATCCATCTATTTCACACACTGTATCCATCTAATTGCACTGCATCCATCCAATCCACACATTGCATCCATCTAATCCACGCACTGTATCCATCTAATCCATGCACTGCATCCATCTAATCCACACACTGTATCCATCTAATCCACACACTGCAGTCATGTAATCCACGCACTACATTCATCGAATCCATGCAATGTATCCATCTAATACGCTCAAAAGGCAGACTTTATAAATAACTTCTTTGTCTTCAGTATATATTGAGGATAAACCTAAGGCTAGAGATATGCAGATTATTGCTGGAAAAAAAATTAAATAAAAAGGAAAAAGAAAGTTAATATAAAAAAAGCTCCAAGACCTGATGGTACTCACCCACTAGTATTTAAGGAGTTAAGTGTGGAAATAAGTGAACCTCTGTTTTTAATCTTTCAGGATTCTTTTATTTCAGGAATTATACTGGAGGATTGGGAATACTGCAGCACTACTCACACTAGGGGAAAAGGACATCTCTGGTGGTGGATATCCCTCCTTTCTCGGGGTGACCGCCACACTTACCTTACAGC
The DNA here is from genome assembly GCA_933207985.1 of Pelobates cultripes. Classification (NCBI taxonomy): domain Eukaryota; kingdom Metazoa; phylum Chordata; class Amphibia; order Anura; family Pelobatidae; genus Pelobates; species Pelobates cultripes. The sequence goes on from OW240924.1 coordinate 21,067,595, forward strand.
CGATCGCTTTGCATGCTACTTTACCGACAAGATTGAACAGCTAAGGAAAGAATTCTCCCCACCCTGCCTTTCTCTTTCTCAACCACAAGTAGATCATGCCTTTCCTACCCTTCATACTTTCTCCCTGGCTACTGAATAAGAGGTTCTCTTTTCCTCTCGCCCCACCGCTTGCCCGCTTGATCCTGTCCCATCTCACCGTATCAGATCTCTCTCCTTTGTCTTGTGCCTTCCTTAACACACATCTTTAACTGCTCTCTCTCTCTTCTGGCATTGTCTCTGCCGACCTTAAACATGCCACTGTAGTACCTGTCCTGAAAAAAACATCCCTTGACCACTCCTCCCCCTCTAACTATCATCCCATATCCCTGCTCCCATTTTCCTCAAAGCATCTGGAAAGACTTGTCTTTACCCACTTGTCTCACTTCCTCAGTTCCAACTCTCTCCTTGACCCTCTTCAATCTTGCTTCTGCCCCCTCCACTCTACTGAGATTGCTCTTCAGGGCCACCATCAGAAATGTTGGGACCTCTAACACAACTCAGGATCTGGGCCCCCGGGGACCCGCCAGCAAGCCCGCCCCAGGACCCACCTCCAAATACCACACACAGCAATACACACACAAACACATGCATTGATACAAAAGGACACAGATACACACATACTGACACACACACATACATACGAACAGACATACATACTGAAACAGATATACACGCATATAGGCATACATACTAAAACAGACATACACATATATACAGACACACAGACACATACTAACATACATACAGAAACACACAGATGCATAAGGACAGACAGATGTATACATACATACAGATATACCCACACAGACTGACAGACATCCACATACATACAGACACAGACAGACTGACATACATACAGACACAGTGACATCCATACACATACATAGAGACACAGACAGTGACATATACATGCATACAGACAAACATACACAGGCATACTGACATACACATACACACAGCTCATTTTTCAGCCACCCTCCTGTTTCTTACCTTTTGCAAGAGGGTGGCTGGGGCTGATGGGAGTTGGTGTGGGCTTGAACTCTCTCCCTTCATGGCCTCCAGTCTGCCTTCTCCTTCCCACGCGGAGTGAGCTGGGAGGACGTGACCAACCAACACTTCCTCCCAGCAGTACTTGCGGGCCACGGCTGCAATTTTTTTTAAAGGGGCCCATTTGCGCTATTATACAGCCACAGAGTTGACCGTGCCCCTGAAGAAATAGGGCTCATCAGGTGCGTTCCCCGGTGTAGCTGCACCGGCGGCAGTTCCGCCGCTACACATGGGGCCCGGGCACTTGGGGCCCCCAGAGCCGCCAGGCCCATGACAACCTCATGGTTGTCACCCCCTGATGGCGGCCCTGCTGCTCTTATCAAAGTTACTGGCGGCCTAATCGCAGCTAAATCCAAAGGCCACTACTCCATACTAATTCTTCTTGACCTCTCTCCTGCCTTTGACACCGTTAATCATGCTCTCCTTCTTCAAACTCTTCAATCACTCTGTCTCTGTGACTCTGTCCTCTTGTGGTTTTCCTCCTATCTCTCCCAACGCTCATTCAGTGTCTCCTTTTCTAATGATACCTCCTCCCTTCGGCCTGTCTCTTTTGGAGTCCCCCAAGGCTCTGTCCTTGGTCCCCTTCTACTTTCTCTTTATACTGCCTCTCTTGGTACCACCTGTACGCTAATGACACCCAGATATATCTCTCCTCCCCGGACCTTTCCCCTGCCGTCCTGCAACATGCCACTGCTTGCCTATCTTCCATCTCTCACTGGATGTCCTCCTGCTTTCTGAAACTAAATATCTCTAAAACGGAGCTCCTTGTTTTTCCTCCTCCTACTGATCCTCCTCTTTCACTCTCCCTTCAAGTTAGTGTTATCCACATCAGTCCATTCTTGCAAGCGCGCTGTCTTGGTGTAATACTTGATTCTGGCCTCACCTTTGAGCCTCACATTCAGCGTGTTATCAAGTTCTCTAGATTCCATCTTAAAAACATAGCCCACATCCGCCCCTTTCTTACGCAAGGTGGTACTAAGGAGCTTGTCCATGCTCTAGTAATTTCCCGCATTGATTATTGTAACCCCTCCTAATTGGTCTTCCCAAAAGCCGTATTGCCCGCTATAGTCTGTAATGTATATTGCCGCCAGACTGATTTAACCCCTACCTCACATACCTGTCTCTTGCTCTCTCCTAAAGGGCAGCACTCTACTCTCTCCTCCAGCTGCTTCACACCCCACCTACAATAGACTGTAAGATCGTTTGAGCAGGGTCCTTGTGACGGAACGCTGGCACTCCGACTGAGTACCTCCGCCAATCGATGCTCCTAGTGCTCGCTGAGGACTCCAAGCACTCCAACCGACACCATCAGCACTGCAGACCCCACTTCCAGCGATGCAACTGCGCCGGGGTCTCTGCTGTCTCCACCCACCCTGGACCCAAGGCCAGGATCCAGCTTCCAGTGGGTGAACCTCTCTTTCCCCAGAGAGCAGGAACAGGAACAGGAACAGGAACAAGCTCTTAGCAGAACTTAGTGATCATACCCTGGGGAGTATAGTGATTATAGCAATCCCCAGAGTGTATTTCTCCAATCCCCCAAACATGAGCCAAGGCTTAATGCTGGAACAAGACTGATTTACTGGCACACAGAACTCACAATTTATGCAACACAAAACTCCTCCTCTGGGCCAGGCTAGATAATTGAGTTTCTACAATACACAAAGCTCAATTATCTGCTGGCCAGAAACATTACAATTTTTACAGCATTCATAACTTCTAAAATATACATCACAGGGACCCCAAAACATGCAATAACCCCATAAAAAGTATATCCTTGGAACCGGGGGATCTGGGTGAACCACATATCCAAAATTCACCCAGATCCGTTCAGTACTTTGGAAAATACAGTTTAATGCAGATTCTGCAGAACATATACAGGCTAAATGAAAAACAATTACTGTATAATGTGTCCCCTGCTGTATAGTCCAAAACCACTGCACGATGTCTCTGTGCACCAAATACTGGCGAGATGGCACCATGTTGAAAAGTCCAAACAGTGTCTGTGAGTTAAAATGGCCACCATCCATTGTTCTCACCATGTGCTTCTGATACAGGAAATGGTGGCCACCCAGTAACTCCACAGTATGTCCCCAGATGGTTCTTAAAGGGCCAGCAGCAGCACAACACAAATCCATTATGCCCAAATCATGTCTTTAAAGGGCAATACATCCCAGGGGCCATAGTCACAGGGCAAGAGGCGGGCAAGCAGTCCTCTCCAGGCACAAGTGGCGAAGGGCACTTCGTCACACATCTTCCCTTTGGGGGGAAGACTAAACAGGTACCTGACCTTCTGCCGGTCAGTACCTAGATTAGTCGGGCAGCCCACCCACAAAGAAAAATACGCAGAGTAACCCCCCCACAATAAATGGTACTTGCCTGTAGGTTCAAGTTTGTAGTGGGACAGCGCAGCACTCTCGGTCTCCCTGGTGCAGCTAGGCAAACTGCTGGTGTTGCTTGGGGGGCAGAGGCCAGCGGCGCTCTGCCCTGCTGCCAGCTCTTCCACTGGGGTAACCCGTGGTAAGTCAGGCTCTGATACAGGGGAAATGGGGGGGCAGAGGCTATCAGAGCTCTGCCCAGATGCCAGCTCTTCTGCTGGGAGGGGGTCAGTGGGTATCGCAGGCTCATCCACTGCCCCCAGGACCTGGTTGGGATGTAGCTGGGGAGGGGAAGTTTCACTTACCACCTCCTCCTCCTGGCATCCCTGCGGAGTTGGTTAGGGATCTGGACCGCCCGTCCAGCCTCCCTGTAGGACTGGCACAGAGACCGCGGTCCCATCTGCGCCAGTGTGGGTAGGTTTGTCTTCCCCCTCTCCCGGTATCTCTGGCTGCTGTTGGAGGGGGAGGCTGGTTGCCCCCACTCCCCAGGACGCTGGTTGCTGTAAGGTGGAGGGATCGACCATCACCTCCTCCTGGAACTCAGGCCGCCGCTGGGGAGAGAGACCAGTTGTCTCCTCTCCCTGTATATTATGCTGCCGCTGGGGACCTGGGCTGACTGCCCAGCATCCCTGTAGGGCCGGCAGAGAGACTTCGGTCCCATCTCCGCTTGCCATCTCTGTGTGTCCCCAGGACAAGTCTATGAGGTCGCCCACCTCCGGCTGCTGTTGGAGAGGGAGGCCGGTTGCCTCCCCTCCCCAGGACGCTGGTTGCTGTACGGGGGAGGGATCTACCATCACCTCCTCCTGGAACTCAGGCCGCCGCTGGGGAGAGAGACCGGTTGTCTCTTCCCTCTGTACGGTGCACTGCCGCTGGGAAGGGAGGTCGCTGCTCTCCTCTCCCTGTAACTCACTCTGTCGCTGGAGACGGGGTGTCAATACCCCCAAACTCCACAGTTGGTACTCGAAGTTCCGTGCGTCTTGGTTCTCAGCACTCAACATGCGCATCACTTGATGGACCACCTCATCTGAAGGGTTTGGGACAAACCAGACCAGCCGCGCCTTTACTTCCTTCATGAAATCAGCACCCTCATAACACTGTGGCAGGCTGATTTGCAATTCACTGGCTGCTGTCCAGGGTCTTGCTAGCTCCATGTTGCTGTAGGTAGGGACGCTGCGCAGAGGCTAGCGTTGCCCTCAATTATAAATCCGTAACTCCACACGTTACCGGTGTCTCCGAGCTGCTGGTCCTCGCACTAGGACGCCATCCCGCCGCTGCCACCAAATGTGACGGAACGCTGGCACTCCGACTGAGTACCTCCGCCAATCGATGCTCCTAGTGCTCGCTGAGGACTCCAAGCACTCCAACCGACACCATCAGCACTGCAGACCCCACTTCCAGCGATGCAACTGCGCCGGGGTCTCTGCTGTTTCCACCCACCCTGGACCCAAGGCCAGGATCCAGCTTCCAGTGGGTGAACCTCTCTTTCCCCAGAGAGCAGGAACAGGAACAAATCAAGCTATTAGTGATCATACCCTGGGGAGTATAGTGATTATAGCAATCCCCAGAGTGTAGGTATTCTCCAATCCCCCAAACATGAGCCAAGGCTTAATGCTGGAACAAGACTGATTTACTGGCACACAGAACTCACAATTTATGCAACACAAAACTCCTCCTCTGGGCCAGGCTAGATAATTGAGTTTCTACAATACACAAAGCTCAATTATCTGCTGGCCAGAAACATTACAATTTTTACAGCATTCATAACTTCTAAAATATACATCACAGGGACCCCAAAACATGCAATAACCCCATAAAAAGTATATCCTTGGAACCGGGGGATCTGGGTGAACCACATATCCAAAATTCACCCAGATCCGTTCAGTACTTTGGAAAATACAGTTTAATGCAGATTCTGCAGAACATATACAGGCTAAATGAAAAACAATTACTGTATAATGTGTCCCCTGCTGTATAGTCCAAAACCACTGCACGATGTCTCTGTGCACCAAATACTGTCGAGATGGCACCATGTTGAAAAGTCCAAACAGTGTCTGTGAGTTAAAATGGCCACAATCCATTGTTCTCACCATGTGCTTCTGATACAGGAAATGGTGGCCACCCAGTAACTCCACAGTATGTCCCCAGACGGTTCTTAAAGGGCCAGCAGCAGCACAACACAAATCCATTATGCCCAAATCATGTCTTTAAAGGGCAATACATCCCAGGGGCCATAGTCACAGGGCAAGAGGCGGGCAAGCAGTCCTCTCCAGGCACAAGTGGCGAAGGGCACTTCGTCACAGTCCTCTTCAACCTATCGTTCCTGTAAGTTTTCTTGTAATTGTCCTTTTTATAGTTAAATCCCCCTTTATATATATATATATATATATATATATATATATATTTGTAGTCTGAACTTAATTGGTATATGAAAATAGAGAAGAAAGGGAAAGTTTGTAGTGGTGTGCCGAAACAAACTAACGGGTAGACCTGTAATAAAGAGGGCCCACCAGAGGTAATGTAATGATGGTAGTAAGTTTATTAGAGGGAGTGGTGGGAGGGGTCACTCTAACAGGAACCAGCATAGGTGAGCGGGGGGGGGGGTAGATAATAGGGAAAACTCCTCCCACAAATTCAGACCTATGGCCTTTTACTTGTAGTAGGAACCCTATTCGTATATGAAAATAGAGAAGAAAGGGAAAGTTGGTAGTGGTGTGCCGAAACCAACGTACGGGTAGATCTGTAATAAAGAGGGCAAAAGATATTGCAGACTTTACACACTTTATTCATAATTTACAATGATAGACCTTTGAAGGCTTTCCTGATTTCTTTCTCAGGATGTGGAATATAAGGGCTATAAACAGAGGATTTCCATCTGCCAAGTCCTTTGATGATATGGACTTGTGTGTTCGTGCTAGAGGCTGAGGAGGTTGCCCCAATTCTAAAGAAATTACCGGAAAATGTGGCCAGGTTATGTGGGTTATGAATTTTGAAGTGGTAAAAGGGTGTCCGTGAAGAAGTAGTAGGGGAGAGTTAGCAGGGAGACTGAATTTTTTTGGATAGAAATAAGTTGAGTATTTTAACGGGGCACAAGAGGTTCTCTGTAGGAAACAGAGGGATTGTAGTTGGGTAGTTTGTGTGATTGGTTTTAGATGAGTGAAGAGACAACACGTAATGGTCACCGTGTTTGGTAATGCCCGATAGTTTTAAACAGGATCTGATATCTGTTTGATGTATCACAGTAAATTCTCGGGGTCTGAGGAAGCCTTAGAAAGCAAGGTAAATGGCTACTTTGAAGATGGAGTTAGTCTGGGTATTAAAAGGGATTTGTGTCCAATAAGTCTGACATGTTCCTGAATATGGTACTGTCTATGGGTAATCTGTTGGTAGTTGGAGGTCGGTCTATTTTGTTGATGCCATTAAGAATAGATTTGATGGGGTACGTGGGAAGAAAAGGTGGGTGATTGGGAAAGGTAGTGAAGCTGTGGTGCTGTAAACCTGTAAGATATCATTTAATAGTGTTATGTGCTAGTTTAAGGTTTAAGTGGCAAAAGGAGGAAAAAGCCACCATGGTTTCAATAGAATAATTCTCTGAAACGTGGAATTCCACATAGGCTTTTTTGGTGTTGGCGGACAGAGCGTTACGTGAGAGTGACCTGCGTGGGTCAACAATCTTGTCAATCTATTGTTAACTCTGGTAATATCTGTATTCTGGATGGAGTTGGTTGCTGACGGGATGAACCTTGCAGAACGCCTGAAAGTTAGATGCGACAAAGCGTCAGCAGCCATATAATGGATGCCTGCCATGTGTTTGCATGCTATAAGAACTGTAGTATGGTGACCATCTACAGTCAATACCGTATAAACCGCGTAATATTTGACGAGGAAGCGTGCCTTATTAAGGATAATAAAAATGCTAAACCTGAGAAACGCTTGACTGTCTTACCGGTCCACAGATGCTCCCCCCAAGTATAGTCTGCTGCTACACTAGGATAGATCTCGAAAGGCAGAAGTTTCACTGAAGGCCGGTAAGGCAGGCGCTACCTTTGCCACATGTCCTTGAACCAGTGCTTACCAATTGTAGTCAAGCATGAGTGACCTGCTGCGCCGTCTCAATAACAGGAGAGTGCTTGGTCAGTGGGGGAATGAACATAGTTATGCTGTTCCGCTCTTTAGGGAGGAGCTTCCTCATGATAAAGTCGGTTATGCTGGTGTTATGAGGACTATCGTTCTGCCTGCCAGGTAGGAGTGAATGTATCTAGGAAATGCTGGATCTCCTTTGTGAAATGATACGCATTGCAAACTTAGATATCCCAGTAGAGATTGGGGGTCTCTACGAGTACCTGTACCTTTGGAGGAACTGGTCGAGTTTTTGCCAGATGTGTACCAATCTACACAACGGGGAAGCGTGTCTGACTGGACAATGGGTCGTGTGAGATACCCGGGAATACCAAATGTCTTGTGGCCTGTTGTATAACAAGGGATAAATGGGGCACCTAGTGCCGAAGTCAGTGCAGTGGTTAAGGATATCACTCTAACAGGAACCAGCATAGGTGAGCAAAGGGGTAGAGCTTTTATAGGGAAAACTCCTCCCACAAATTCAGGCCTATGGCCTTTTACATATATACGTGTACCTGCCTTGTATATTTTTAGCTGGTGCTTCTGTGTTTCAGGCCTTGGTATTCTTGTCATCATAAATATCTCCTCACTATCTCTTTCTCCTCCTAGCCGTTCTTATCCTTTCTTAATCTTCTCCATTTTTTATTTCTTAAATTAATAGATGGTAAGAGATGAAAGGAAATAGAAGGGATAAGCTTAATTATTCATATACTATTAAACTCCCCAATCCTTCCCACCCAAATATCCCCCCTTACCCTGATTCTTAAATACTATTAGAAATTCTAGTTTGTAAATCTTTCATTCCCTGCCTATCCTTGGAAAGAGAGAGCACACCTTACGCCTTGTTTAATACAATTCATTTTGCAATCCTGTTTATCTGCCTGTTTTTTGGGGATCTAATTCGTTTTTCCCTCTTCCTTTTCCTCCCCATCACCTCCCCTCTCTATAACAGGAGGTAAGTGATACACACATCAAGTGTTAAGCTAAAAGTACAGGAGAGAGGAGAGTAATGGTGTCAATTCTTGCCTTGGTTTGTTGTCATTTAACCTTAAAAAAAGGCCATCAAAAGAGAGAGAACACAAGAGAGATTTTTAACTCTGCTGTGATAATTGTTACGTTATAGCTTCCATTTTATTTATCCATCTGTCCCAGTCTTCTATTTGAGTATATCTATAAACTAGGTTCACCAATATACCTCCTTCCATTTTTGTCTACCATATGACTTGTGTTATTAATTCTTGAATGCTTAGGATTTTCCCTGTTTTCCCAATTTCGTTCGTTGATATGTAGCATTACCATTTTGTCATTTTAGGTCAATTCAGGTTTAACAGGACCACTTCAGACTTGAAGACTAGTTTCATTTCCGTTATTTGATATATTACATTGAATACATCTTTCCAAAATGTATTTATGGATACGCATTGCCACCAAATGTGGATCAAATTACTTTCATTGACATTTTTTTTAATGTTTCGGTGTTAAGTACCATCTGTTTGAAAGTTTGAATTCTGTTTCCTTAAGGTTTAGGCAGTGTATATGTTTGTATAGTTTATTTAGAGAGCCTAACCACTCTTCTTCTTCTATATGTACTTGTAGCTCTTTTCCCCATTTGTTGACCAGTGCTATAGGTTTATCATGTCTCCTATCTATATTTAACCTTGGCGCATTTTGCCAGTAAGTGTTTATAGTTCTTTAGTTCGAGAAGGTGTCTGAGATCTGTGATTTTCTCCCCCTTATTTTTAAGAAGATATTCTGAAATAAAACCTTTGATTCGCAGATCATTAAAAGTTTCTTTAGGGGGGGAATGAAATTCCTCCATAATTTTTATTTATAAAATTTTATTTATAAAATATTTTACCAGGAAAGATACTTTGAGATTTCTCTCGTTTTCAAGTATGTCCTGGGTCCACAAACCGTAATAATGTGGTTGAATGACTTCATTTTATGTTCCACTACTATGTTTTTAAATTTCCTTATCCCCCCGGTCTTCCAGGTATCTATTTATATTATCCAACATATCTGAAATGGTAGAAAATGGAAGCGCATCTATTACTCTATTTCTGAGTCCTATGTTATTCTCCATAAATACAGCCATTTTGGTAAAGTATATGTTTTTAGAATATTGATTCTACCTGACCAAGAGAAGCCCAATCCTTTCCAGTCCCTTAGCTTTTTATTGGTTTGTTTTAGTAAGGGTAAGAAGTTGGCTTCTATTAGGTCTTTTAGATATGAGGTTATGGTTATGCCTAAATAATTTAGCCTATCATTTTCAGGGTGATCGATATTTTGTACAAGAAAGTCAGTTAATCTTTTGTTCATATTTTTAGCAATAAATATCGCTTTTTCTAGGTTCATTTTATATCCTGAGACTTTAGAGTATTTATTTATCTCCTTCAGTAACTCTGGGACCAAGATTTTTGGTTCTTCTAATGTTAATAAGATATCATCTGCATAGATATTTAGTTTTGTTTGTCCTGACATGTTCGTAAAACCTTTAATTTTTTGTTTTGTCTTAATGAAATAGCTAGAGGTTCTAACAACATTATGTCCAATAAAGGGGAAAGAGGACATCCCTGTCTTGTCCTGTTTTTTATATTGACGTTTTGTGATGTAAATCCCGACTCTGTGACCTTTGCTGATGGAGAGTTATAGAGAGCGTATTTAGCTTGTAGTATTGAACCCGCAATTCCAAATTGTTTTAAGGTAGCAAACATGAAACTCCAACCAAGCCTGTTCAATGCTTTCTCTGCATCTATTGACAGTAACATTAGAGGGGTATCGTTGTTGTTTGTTTCTTCTAATATATTTATTATTTTTCTGATATTATTAATTGAGGACCTCCCTGGTATAAATCCTGCTTGATTACCAGAGGTGGCTTCCAACCCTCCCATAGTAAAACTCACACACTATACCACCCTATAGAAAATGGGAGTGGTCAGAGGACCGAAGCAAGTACCAAATCTATAACTACACTTATCACGTGCTCAGAACACATACTTTCCAAACATCAAAACTACACGCACCTCCACTAGCTTAAGGGTAATTCACACACTGCCTGTTTTTCAAGACAAAGCAACATAGAGGACAATGGTGAGGGGAACATACGCAATACAGGCTTCTGCTTTCATGGCATATGACGCCACTAACGAGTAGGCAGATGCACACGGTAGCCACTGAGACCCCTTCCCATACGGAAGCTAATATCAACAGGTTCGAACCTTAATGCAATACCGAGATAGTTCTGCCGATCTGTGAACCCAATCTTGTACTCTCAATTGAAGCTTAACAAACTAAATATACATAGCTTGCATAGATCTAAGGATAAATGCAAAGACACATTATTGGACACAGGTCTGATTGTTTAACTTGTTATATCCTTTTATCACATCTCAGCTGCTTAGTGATACTATACTCCTTATGCCTAAAGGACCTGCGAGTCCTTATGTTACTTTTCTTTCAAGAGTGCAAATAAAAACACATTTTCAAAAAAAAAAAAATCCTACTTGATTATTGTCGATTAATTGTGGTATAACTATTTTTAATCTTTCAGCAAGAATAAAAGATACAATTTTAATATTGGTATTGATTAGCGAAATAGGTCTATAAATTGCCAATCAATTCTGGATCTTTACCTGCTTTAGGGATGGGTACAATATACGCTCTCAACAACTCTCCAGGACAGCGTCCTGTTCTCATTAAATAATTAAAAATATTAAAGAGTTCTCCTTCTAGTTGCTCTTTCATTAGTTTATAAAATGTATTTGTAATGCCATCTGGGCTTGGAGCAGTCTTTATTTTATTTTAAAGCTGTGATCTGACCACACTATATGCTGTATCTCTATTCTTTTAACTAGATATAGCATGGCCACGTTTCCCAAAATAAGGTCAATTCTGAAATAATATTTAAATGTTCTAGAATAGCATGTATAATCAAGATCAGAAGGGATGAAATGTTCTCCATATATCTATCAAATTAAAATTATTCAGTAAATTTAGCATTCTGTTCTCACTTGCCTTCCTACTCTTTCGGTCATTCTGGCTCTATCTTTCAGAGGGTCAACTACGCAGTTGAAGTCCCCCATAATTAGAACAAACCCTTGTTTAATCTGCCCCATTTTCTTAAAGACTTTTGTAATAAAGTTTATCGTAGATTTATTTGGTGCGTAGATGTTCGCTTGTAAATAGCTTATTGTTTATTTCACATACTAATATGATCTATCAGCCTTCTGGGTCTAGTTCTTCATCTTTAATATTTAGGGAAAATAATTTTCGAACATGAATTCCACACCTCTTTTTTTTTTTTTTCGATGCCGCACTTATGATGATGGGGTATCTTGGTGAACCTATTGGATTTTTATTGGATTTTATCCAGTGGGTTTCTTGAAGGGTACACATTTTTACCCAATTTTTTGTCAAGAAATTTAAAATTGTAGACCTTTTACAAGGTGTGTTTATCCCGCGGGCATTGATTAAAATTAACTTAAATTACAGTTTTCTATCAATTCTCGGGGCTCTCTCTCTCCAGAAAATACTGTGGATTTATTAAAAACAAGAAAACAAATTTTATATGCATTTACATAAAAATACGAGTTGTTCCAAAAAATTTAAATCCACCTTAGACATAAATTTTGTATGGCAAAACCCCCCGCCATACAGTATCTCGAGTAATACAGAACATTACTTGGATATGGGTCCCACGTGTTGTGCAGGAAAAGCGTACTGAGGGTATACGATCTATGGAGGGCCAACCTTAACGCAAAAAACAAAACAAAACAAATGGAAAGGAATAGGGACAAAAGAAGACCCCACTAATCTAAACCACACACACACACCTTTCAGCTTATTATTGACTCAATCATGATATGTGTTCTACTCACTATTACTGTATTTCCTTATTGTGCAAAACTTATATTATTACTAATCTAACCTCTCTATTTAATATTGTTTTTTCTTTCTTTTCTTTTTTTCTTTCCTCTTTTTCTGTCCCCTTTCTGTTTCTCTTTTTTTCTGGTTTTCCTTGTGTAGGTGTGTACCTTTCTGTATCACTATATCTTTTTTTTGTTCTTAATTTTTATTTAGTGTGCATTTCGTGTCATTTCGATTTTAATTACTGTGGACTTTTATTTGAGGATAATTATACTTCACTTCGTGCTTTGCTTAACTTGTTACCTATGTACTTAATCAAATTCCTAATATTTTATCTCCATTTTTATTACTAAATATAGCGCTACATCTATTTTCCATTTTTACAAGTTCTATTTTTAAAGATATCTTGATGTTATAGCAGCTATTTTATATATATTCCTTGTGCATTGTCAGAATATTTAGAAATATTAGCGCTGGTACACCTCCTTTTCTTCCTTTCAAATTCCTAATATATTTATACTTTTTCCCTATTCTTTGCTTGTATTTCCCATTATCCCCTTGTTCTTTTAGACTCAAATTTATTTTCCCCTTTTCTTTAGATATGGAGCCTCGCTGTTTGTTGATGGGTGATTGCAGCTACTTCCAATTTTGTTTGCGGTTAGCCAGCTTTTTAGATCTTCTGCTCGGTCTATAGGAGTAATCTTTCCTTCGTTTGATATAATAATTTTGGTGCGGAACCCCATTGACATTTGATGTTATTGTGTCTCAGAATTGATGTACTTTTAGAAAAGGTTTTCCTCTTTTGTCTGGTTGGCCATGACAAGTCCTGAAATATTTTCAGGGTTTTGTATTCTTCTGCACATTTATTACTTCTTGTAGCTCTTAGTATTTTCGTCTTAAGTTTAAAAGAGGCGCAGCATACCAGTACATCTCTTGGAAGATGGTCTGGGACACCTTTAGGTTTATTCACTCTGTGGCATCTCTTCATCATAGGGAATCTGGCGTCCCATTCCACATCCAGGTGTTTGATACAATCTTCTACATATGGCTCCAGATTTTCTGCAATTATTTGTTCTGATACTCCTCTGATTCTTAAGTTTTTCCGTCTTGATCTATCTTCCAGGTCTATCAATGTGTTCTCCATGTCCGCTATTTTCTTTTCTAGTGCCAGGTGTTCTTCTTTGTGGACTTTTTCCTTGTATTCCACCTCGTCTAATTTCTCTTCTATCCCTTGTATTCGTAGGTTAAGAGTCATCAGTTCTTTCTTAATGTCCAGGGTATTAACTTGAATTTCTTCTTTCCCAAATTGTGTACCTTGGTGTCTGATGGTCATATTTGTTTCTTCCTTCTCTTGACTCTTGATTTCCCTCCGTTTGTTCTTTTACTAATATATCCCTCTATTGGGATATTTGACAGGCAAGATTCCTCCAGGTTTGACTTATTACCTGGAGGATGGGGTGAAAAAAAAGGAAAGGCATCCCAGTAGTGGGATGCAAAATTGCATCCCAGTAGTGGGATGCAAAAATTTTAGTAACCAGTTCCGAATTTTCATATGTTTTCAACTCCACAGGACTGTCCCAAGACATTGTACAGCCTGGGTAGAAGACATCCCCCTCCCCAGTCATGCACGCACACACAAGCACATCGACACAGTTACACATGTATATATTCTGGGGGCAAAGGGAATGCTATTAATGCATAAATGTTGTATATCTTGCCAATGAGCAGAATATACAAAATATAGGTATACCATAAACTTGATATATCATGCCAATAGAAAGTAAATGCATTCACTTGGTATATCATGCATACCAATGAAGCAATAAATACATAAAATTTGTATATCAGGCCAATGCGCCACATGTGCCCCCAAACAATGCCAATGCCCTTAACCTACCCTTAACCTGTGTGTGCCATCTCTCTGCCACTAGCCTCTCCGTGCCATCTCTCTGCCACCAGCCTCTCTCTGCCCTTAGCCTCCCTGTCCCATCTCTCTGCCACAAGCCTCTCTCTGCCCTTAGCCAAATTTGGACATTTCCACTTAGGGGTATACTTACTTTTGTTGCTAACGGTTTGTAGATTTGTTTGGTGAGTAGATGTTCGCTATTGTAAATAGCTTACTGTTTATTTCACATACTAAAATAATCTATTAGACTTTTATGTCTAGTTCTTCATGTTTAATGTTTAACTTATCCAATAAATTGTTTTTTGTTTTTTTTTCCCTTCACTTACGTGTCCAGCCGGGTTCTTCTGATAACACAAAACTCTGTAAAGTGATACAATGCGAGCAAGGTATTTGCTACAGAGGGACTTAGATAGACTGGGTGACTGGGCATTCAAATGGCAGATTAAATTTAATGTAGAAAAATGCAAGGTTATGCACTTTGGGGTAAAGAATGCACAAGCAACTTACATCCTAAATGGCAGTGAATTAGGGATAATAACATACTAGAAGTATTTGGGAATTGTTGTAGACCACAAACTAGCCAACTATGTGCAATATCAATCAGCGGTGGCTAAGGCCAGTAAGGTATTGTCATGTATAAAAAGGGGCAATAAAAAGGAGAATATAATTTTGCCTTTGTAAATCACTGGTAAAACCACATTTTAAATATGCTGTGCAATTTTGGGCACCTGTTCTAAAGAAAGATATTATGGCACTAGAAAAAGTGCAGAGGCAGGCTACAAAATTAATAAAAGGAATGGAACATATCAGCTATGAAGAACGGTTAACAAATTTAAACCTCTTTAGTTTAGAAAAACAGCACCTCAGAGGCGTTATGATAGCATTATATAAGTATATTCGAGGCCAACAAAAACCATTCTTTAGAAATCTGTTGTACACAGAACTATACATAGGACACAACGTGACGTGTTTTGACTGGAAGAAATGAGATTTAGTCTAAGGCAAAAAAAAAGTTTTGTTTTTTTTTTACAGTAAAAACAATAAGGATGTGGAATTCTCTGCCAGAAGAGGTGGTTTTATCAGAGTCCATATAGATGTTTAAATAGCAACTGGATGCATACATGCAATAGCTTCTTGATACACGGAGATATTGCACTGCCATTCTGGGGTCAAGAAGGATCCCCCCCCCCCCCTGTTTGTTGCAAAATTGGAAGTGCTTCAAACTGGGTTTTTTTGCTTTATTTTGGATCAACAACAAAAACGTTAAAGAAAAGTTAAAGAAAGAAGACAATTGATTTGCCCTTACTAGAATAAGCCAGGAAATGTAGCTCTCCAGGTAGTAGGTGATCAGTAAATATCATTTTATGATGACTGATTCCCTGAGGTAGCCGGTTACTTTATTGGTGTTTCAAAAACTTCACACAACACACCCTCTGCCCCCGTTCTAAGAACCCACACATCTAAGTTCGTTGTGGGCAACTTAACATAAGAAAAGGAGACAGATGGACGATCAGGCAGGAGATTAACAAAAACAGATAGGATGTGATAATAGCAATGATCCACCATGATTTACCCAGCAGTAACTAAAGGTTACTCTAAACTAATGAGACGCTAAACCAGAGAGAACTTTAACGTCTAAACCAACTTCGTTAGAATAAATTCACTTTGAATTCCCAGCACTGCACAGTTTAGCAAATAATTCTAAAAGTGTTTCTGAATTCATGTTAAAGACATGATATATAAAATAAGAACTGATAAAGAACAGGACAGATTTTTTTATTTCATAGATGGCTGCACGAATGCCATTGACATGATCACAATGTGTCTATGTATTAAGAATCATTCTTGACAAAGTTCTTAATGTAGAACAGTCACCGTGGAAACCAATGGAATGTTCCTGCCGATGGCCACACTTTACCTCTTTGTCCCACAAATACATTTTGTAAAGACCAGATTCTAAATGTGAAATTGCAACACAAGGCAACAGCATCACCTAGTGGGTGATGTTAAGTACTACAATGACCTATCTTATCACCACTTGAATGCAACGTAAATACAGAAAATTCACTAAAATTAGAAATTCAAAGGAATTTAAAATTTAAGGTCATTGTAGCTGAACTGGAACATGGCAGCAGTGTGCAGCAATACTGACAACGCCAGAGTAACGTGGCAATATATGAGACTATATGCGGGGATTATTTGAGTAGAAATGTGGCATGTAAGCGACTACATTTGCAGTAACATATATGGGGCAATATGGCACATATTGCAAGGTGACACTATGAGGGGAATGTAGAAACATGGGCTGTGGCGGAACTACAGGAGTCGCTGAGATCATGAGTGTGAATCGGAGCCTATGTGCAGGGCTGGTGCAATGATTTTTGCCGCCCTAGGCAAATATAAATTTGCTCCCCCCCATATGCTCAGTCCACCATGTGACATCACAATGCCCAACCTATATGATCTGCCATGTAGGCAGACAGTGTCTTTTCTCTGAAAAGGCAGAGTGTTTACATTAAAAAGCCTGCAGGGACAGGCTATAGACCCCAAAACCACTACCTCAAGCTGTAGTGGTTCTGGTGACTACAGTGTCCCTTTAATGTAAATGAGAGATTAGTGAGACTACTTACCACCAGATAAGGACAAGAGGGTGATGATGGACTCCACTGGTCTAGTGTAGAATTGGCTCTTTGTGTAGAATATTGCATATTCTATATGTTCCTATTCAAATACATATTAAGGTGTGGCTGTCTAATGGGTTAAACAAGAACAGATGGCGTTTGCTATTCTGTACCATGAGGACTCTGGAATTTGCTGTATAAGAGATTTGGGGTGGTCTTTATATGGGGAATTTCCTTATATGGCCAGAGTCTAAACTAAACGTTATGACGTAATTTGGGCTATAAAGGGCAGAGGACAAAGTTCCATGCTCTCTTCCTTCTACGATCAGTTTTGCTCTCCTCTCTGATGTCCTGAGTTGCTGATACAAAGACGACTCTCTGTAACGTCGTTAAGAAATACCACCTTTTAAGTATGATTGTTTGCTATTGAAGTAGAATAAATGCATATTTTTTTATAAAGAACGTCAGATTGCATATTAGTACTTTTCATTAATATGGCGAGCATTTTTTGGCCCAAGAAGAAATATATATATATATATATATATATATATATATATATATAAATAAATAAAAGAATTATTCAACTAAATAAACACACAGCCAGTTATTACAGTTTGTAACAGTGCTCACAAATATCAACGAACAGGAAGCAGCTCAATTTTTTGGGGCCCCTTACACAGCTCAATGTCTGGGCCCCCAGGGCCTGAACGTGAGTATGCCTACAAGGCCCACCCATAAGTCCACCTACAAGGCCGACCCATGAGTTCGCTCACAGGGAGTGAAGTGTATGTGTGTAGGGGATGTGTTGTGTGTTATTGTAGAGGCTGTATTGTGTGTGTGTTCTTATGGAATGTAGTGTACAGAGATAACAATTTGTGTAAGGGATGTAGTGTGTGTGTATAGGGGATGCAATGTGTATTTTTGTGTAATTAATGCATTGTGTGTTTCTGTGTTTGTATGTGTGAGAAGCAAGGGGTATGTTTCTGTGTATGTATGTAATGTAATGCATGTATGTGACTGTATGGGGCAGTGTGTGTGTGTGCGTAAGGGATTCATTGTGTGTTTTTGTATGTAAGGGATGCAGTGTGTGTGTGTGTGTAAGGTATGTGTGTATGCATTGTGTGTTTCTGTGTGTGTAAGCGAAGCATTATGTGTTTCTATGTGAGTAGGGATGCAATGTATATTTCTGTGCATATGTGTGTGTGTGTAGGGATGCATTGTGTGTTTCTGTGTATGTGTAAGGATGCATTTTGTATGTGTGTAGTGTGAAATAGGGTTTGTGGGGTAGGATAGGGGCTGAGAGGGGAGCAGCTCTTTATTTTTATTTTTACATTTATTATGTTAATAGACCCTTTTTTGTATTTTTTCTTTGTTTTGTGTCTTACACCCCCTTTAGTTTATCTCTTACAAGCTCCTTGTGTGTCTCTTACCCCCACCCTTTGTATGTCTCCTACATCATCCCAACCCCTTTACATGCCTTACTCTTCCCAGCTCCTTTGTGTGTCTCTTTTCCCCCCAGGCTCCTGGGTGGAAAAGTGTCTCTCTCACAAGTGACTCTCTCACAAGTGACTCTGTGTGTCTTTCTGTCCCTTAGTGCTCTCCCCTCTTATCCCTTAGTGCTTTACCCTCCTATCCCTTGGTGATCTTTCCTCCCCTCTTGTCCCTCAGTGCTCTCCCCCCCCCCCCTGGTCCCTTAGTGCTCTGCCTTGCCCCCCCCCCCCCGCCCCGCCTGCTCATCACCTGGATCTCCTTGGTTTCTCTGAGGATGATGGGATTTGTCCGCTGGATCTGTTGTGGCTCTGTTTCCCGGGGGTCGTGGCTGCCCTCTGTGGAGGATTGCTGGCTGGGCTCTCCCCTTGGATCGCATTCAGCTGCTGGGGAGTGACCATTGATTCCCATAATTCCCATGACCATTGATTCCCGTGCCTTGGCTTCTACTCACTTCTGGGGCCCTGCATGGCTGACAGGACCCTGCCTAGACACCAAGGGTGGGCAGAGGCTGCCTGCACTCTGCCTGCGCCTCCAACCTTTTTTGTTTCTTGGGCCCCACACAGCTGCCCAGGCCCCACTTCTGCACCAGTGGTGGGCAGAGGCATCCTGCCCTCTGCCTGGGGGCCCACGCCTCCACATCAACTCGCTCCTGGGGAAGGGAAGAGCAGAGGCTGGCTGTGCTTTGCTCAGATGAAGCTGCATCCTTAAGGGAAGGGGTAGCGGCGGCCGTTGTCTTGCCCGCTCCCTGCTGACCAGACCATTGCAGGTTACTGGGGTCAGCCCCCGGAAGAGTCAGAGAAGCCTGAGAAACCACCTGCAGGGTGCCTGTGGCGACCGACGTCTCATTCACAACACCCGCAGTACCAGTGGTTACCTCTCCTGATAACTCACACTGCTGCTGGGGAACAAGACCGGTTGTCCCCCTTGCCAGGACCTTACACTGCCACTGGGGAGTGAGACCGGTTGTCTCCACTCCCAGGAACTCACACTGCTGTTGGGGAGCAAGGACAGAACCCTTCTCTCCCAGGACCTCACACTGCTGCTGGGGAACGAGACAGGTTGTCTCCACTCCCTGGACTTTACACTGCCACTGGGGAGGAAGGGTAGAATGCTTTTCCCCCAGGACTGTACTCTGCTGCTGGGGATTGAGACCAATTGTCTCCACTCCCAATAACTTACACTGCCCCTGGGGAACAAGATTGGTTGTCTCTATTCCCTGGACTTCACACTGCTGCTGGGGAACGAGACTGGTTGTCTCCGTTCCCTGGACTTCACACTGCCACTGGGGAGGAAGAACGGGACACTCCTCTCCCAGGGTTGCCCAGTCCATTAAGTCTTCAGTCTCTGGAACCTGCTGCTATGC
The DNA here is from genome assembly GCA_933207985.1 of Pelobates cultripes. Lineage (NCBI taxonomy): Eukaryota > Metazoa > Chordata > Amphibia > Anura > Pelobatidae > Pelobates > Pelobates cultripes. The sequence continues at coordinate 21,087,419 of OW240924.1, forward strand.
AGCTTCGAATAGTTGCCTGTAGTCCTGTTCCAGCTCCCACTCCAAGTTAGCCACATAGGTCAGATCAGGCTGCAGTTCTGCTATTCCTGCCAGGTTCAAGTAGTCTTTCCATTCCTCTCAGATGTCCCAGAAGCGGAAAGGGTCTGGGTTTCCGGTTTCCATAATACAGAGGATAGTCAAAACTATGCCACAAAAGACCAGGGCCATCGTAGTCCTCCCTCCCTCCCCCCGATGCGTTGGAGCTGGACCACCCACGGGTAGTTAGCATTGTCCCGGTACGATTAGTTAGCATTGTCCCGGTACGAAACTTCGGTCATGACAAGCGTCTCCAGTTCTATTATCCATTCCTCCAATGGCTGGTCTCCCAGGGATGGCATCCGCAGCTCTAGTTTTTCCTATGGGCTCTGGTTGGAGTCTGGTAGTTCTCCGATACTGAAGGGTCAAAATTTTGTCGAGGTCCTCCTTCCAGAGATCGTTTCGAATGGCCTCCCTCCAGTTCAGGTCACTCTCTTCTGAGGCAGGGCCATGATCCTGGGATAGAGCTTCTTGCAGCCTCCGCTGGAACTTCTCCTTGAGTACATTAGGAATCTTAGAGGCTGGGTAGGGCAATTTGGGCTTTTGTTCAGTAGCTGGAGGATCCACTGGGGATGCTTCCCTTGCCTGCCATTCATGTGGTGGTGAGTTTTTCGCCCAATCTCTCTGAGTCAGGACACAGACTTGGATCTTGGTAAAGATCCTTGTTATGTATTCTTCGTAGGGGGTTTCTTTGTAGTATGCCAGGCGCCGGATCACTTCTTTGTGAACGGCATCCTCACTGTAGCTGGGGGCCATGCTTGTTCCCTTTACAAACGCCGGTTTCAACAGGACACAGTTCCATACATTAACACATATTGCAAATAGTAAAACACATTACGTATATGGGAGAACACTTACGGGCTCCGTGCCCCAGCAAGGGAATGAGGTACACACATGAAACATACATCCATGGATAGCCCTGGGTCCCAGCTAGGATCCCTGCAAATAGCGGGGCAATCAGATGTACAGAGCCTGAGAAACCATTGTATAAAGTCTGGGGCTCGAGTCTCTGAACATCCCCAAAATTAGTTCCAAAGCGTCGCTTGGTTTGGTCCGGTGAATACAAACTTTGTGCCCAAACCAAGCAACAGCCAATCAGCTGAAAGGCGCAAAACCAATCAGCGTTTAAGGTGGAGAGGGGTTTAGCCACTCAATTAGGAGAAAGGGAGCAAAACCCCATTTGAATGGGCACTTCTTCTCTGATTGGTCGCCTGCACCCTTTAGCGACCAATCAGCACTCACTCATGGCGACCCATCAGGAGTATGGCGCGAACCCAGTTTGAATGGGAGCTTCTTCTCCTATTGGTCGACACAGACTTCCAGGCGACGAGCGGGACCTCTGTGGATGTGAATAGACACTACCAATTCACTGTCAGCATTACATTATTATTCTAGAGAGTGAATAGACACTACCATTTCACTGTCAGCATTACATTATTATTCTAGAGAGTTGTAGCGAACCAACCTGGCTGGTTACATCTGCTAATTCCTTCTCTCAGCCAGACTGGAACCATTAAAACATGCAGACATCCATTCTCCCAGTAACCAGACAAAACATTGTTCTGGGAGTCAACTAATTTATTTCAGGCCACGCACGGTGTGACAGAACCATCTGTCTGCTTGGATTTTTACTACGTTCGTCTGTTTGTCCCCCGTTCGTATGAATGGCTGGTTTCTATAGCCCAGCCATTCGAATGACTCTTTTTCCCGAACAAACCTGCCGAACGAACGGCCACCCAAGTGAGGAGTGTGCTGCTGGTTAACGAAGTGATCCCAATTAGAACGTTGTGGTTAACCGCAGACACTTCTCAATTAAACCGAATTCAGGGTGGTCGTCGTTCGTATGTCGACCACGAGGCAGCGGCCATTTTAAATCACGCGAACGCCCAGCGGTGTTTGGCTCTATTTCTATGGAACTGAAAACGGACACTTTTTCTGCCGAACACCGCTGAAACAAGGGAACGCCTGGCTGCCTCCACGAAAGCATGCGAACACCGGCCGTTCGGGAGATTGAGAGCATACAAAAGACTTAACCCAGATAGCCTTCCCATGGAGTCATTCGTATACCGAAAGACTGTAAGAACTTTGACTCCATGGCGATTGAACTATGTGTGTGGGATCTGAGCGCTATTCGCTAATAATATGCACTCAGATCCAGGCTATCTGGGGACATGTAATATGAATGGGAAATGTTCAGTTTTCATGTAGTTATATATTTTTATGTCTTTTATTATTTTATGTCTAAGATGGCGACTGGCTTTGTCCTGGAGTTAATTGAGTTACTTGGTAATTAACTCCAGGGCAGAGGGGAGGGAATCATAATGCACTGTGGGTAAAAGCTGTGACTGTGTGTCTGGGATGTCCCCAGATCTGTCTGTAATTTAAGTCTCCCATTTGGTCCCCTAGGGGAGTGTCCACCAAGTGGGAGACCTGCATAAATACGGGCAGGTAGCCCACAGTAAAGCCAGATTCTGTTTGACCCTCAATGAGGAGCTTCTGTCTCGTTATTGGGGGGGATTTCTTCTTCACGTTTAGAGACTGCTGGATGGAACGAAAGCCGCTTGGGGAATATTGCTGTTCGACGGTTACCAGCAGTTCGTGTATTGCCGTTCGGGAGTTTGGAGCCGTTCACGGATCTCGATCGGGAGAGTGCCGCTTCCCCTGCATTTCGGTTCGTGTGTTACAGAGTAAGCGAACGGAGACTGTACTGCAGCCGGGGAAGGTCGACTAAACGGCGGTTTGGCTTAAAGACACTAGAGGTGTCTTAACACACGGCTTTTATGCACAGACCCCTACATGGGGTGTCCAACACAATAATACAGGATTTTCCTTCCCAGGGTCCTCTGTGCCGAGAGATAATTGCATGAGAAAAACTATAATTCAATTATCTCTCAGGTACAGAAAAACTTACATGAAATATACAGTAGCCCAAAAGTATCCCCACCATAACTAGGAACCCCACAAAAGTTATATCCTCTGATAGCCCTGATCTGAGTGTATAATATACCCATATATCACTCAGATCAGTTTGGTGGAATTGGATTGCCACCAGGGTAATGTTTTGACCTGCCGGACACGAGGAGATAGCCCAAAACAGTTCCAGAAGAATAGGTGCCCTGGCCGGTCTCTGTTCGGGGGGTTCCTGTGTGAACACCATGCAAGGGATTCAATAGGGTATACAAATGCTCCCCCTATTTGGTAGTTCCCATCTCCCGAACGTCGTTCGCATAGTTGGTCGGGAAATAGAATGGCACTTAAGTTACTGGTGGGAACGTTCTAATAGGGTACCAGGTGGTCCTTGTTCGGGAGTTGTAATATTTAGTATGTGTTTTCTCAGTTTCTCAATAAGTCTTTTATATATCTTTGTGGCAAACCTAGCCACTTGGACAATACAAAGAGACTGTGCCTTTAAGGGTTGCCTGTATGTCTAGAGAGATATGTGCTTCATTCTATATGTGTATGCTTTATGTATGTTCTGCATTGCCTTTTGCCAAATGCAAATGGCGGTTTTGTATGGGGGTTTTCTTTCGTTTCACGAACGGCACTTTGGAGGGCCGTTCGTGAACCGAACGCAATACCCCCTAATAGCCCACACACTTAGAGGCGTGTGGCGCTAGTTAACCGATTGCAACAATGTTGCAATCGGTTATTAGAGGCTCTCCTGGGTAGCCGTCGTTCGACTACCGACCATGCGGCGGTCGGCCATCTTGGATCCTTTGTTCCCTCAGCGGAGCTAGGTCGTCGAACGCATGGTACTAAAAATGGCTACTCGACGGCACGAACACCGCTGAGCCTCCAGGACGTTCGGGAGTTTCGGGACATTCGGTATTTTGTTCCCTGCAAGCAATCGGTTCTTTTTATATGTTTTATCAGAAATCTGTCTTTCGTGCGGCGTTCGGTTATTTTAGCTGGGATCTGAGCGGTAATCTCACGAATGATGCGCTCAGACCCCAGCTATCTACCGAACGTCCATTCGTGTAAATCCACCATATATTCAACAAGTTATGGATTTTTGTGTAAATTGTTGGTTCTGCTGCACGAGGGGATAATCCACTTAACGGTGCATTCTGGGAAGATGATCCCTCTCGTGCAGCGGTGCCTGATGGGATAAATATGTTGTAATGTAAGTCCCCCATGTAGTCCCCTCTGGGAGTGCCCCTGGGAAGGGACTCAGGAAACCCCTTGCATGGGGACTTGTATAAATTGTCCAGCCGATTAAAAGGATTTCAGTTGACTCTCAGAACTGTGTCTCGTCCGGTTACTGGGAGGTTGGGGATATTGCCTTGTTGTTTCAGCGCTTGACTGTGGATTCGTTTCTGAACCAGCGGAATTCGTGGATTTATTATTGGCGTTCCGCTACAATCTTCTTTGGTTAAAGGCCCGCCAGGTTAATATACATCTATATTAACCAAAATGTACTAATACGCAATCTGTTGTTCTTTATAAAAAATATGCATTTATGGGGGCGGAGCCAAGCCAGCAAGCTGACAAGTTGTGCCTCACATGAGCTCCTGCTGTATGGGCCACACACTCGACGACTACTCGAGCTACAGTGCTGGAAATCCCACATAATGCAACTACATGGATGGGGGAAGCCTGTAGGTACCCGTGGATACCAAAATCGATGCCCGTAACAACCGGGAACAGCTGCTGCATTTCAAGGCCTAGAGGAGGCAACGGAGGGGAGGGACGGCCGCTTTCCCCATTCTGCTGCTAACCATAAGCGAGCAAACCACACTCCCCCCATGGACCGGTGGGGGTTATCCACTTGGGCAACAGCAACCACAGGCTCAGTGCACCATCAGGGAGCTCTGTGTAGCCGCACCGAAATCACGAGCCACAATCAAAATGGCCGACGCATCAGGGAAACCGCCTGAGACGAACTGGGAAGCCAAGTTTCTTGCTGACTTTGATAGAATCTGCATGGAATTCTGGCAGCGGATTGAATCCCGAGCATTACAAGCACAGCCACCTGCAACCCAGGACATAAAGCCCACGACGGAAGACCCCATACATACCAGCCATCCAACATCTCCCACTACTCAAGGGGACAACGTCATTCCTGTGACTGCACAATCTTCTTCCGAGCTGGGGGCTCACATGGAGGTAACTCTCCAACACCACCCATACACCCAGGGAGGCTGCTGAGACCCGGTGGAACCTTGGGCCCACGACCCTGATGATGGGGTCAATGGACATGTGGTAAGGGCTCCCGCTAAGGCCCCGGGCCGAAGATACACGGCACTCAAGCGACGGTAACCCAGGAGGTGCAAGGGAAGAATCGCAGCACAGAGGGTCAGCCGACCGGATGGTCAGAGCAGACATGCAAAAGAAGCAGGGCAGACCCCAAAACATATGTGGGATCGGGGAGGTTTCCCCCCCACAACCCGATGGACTAGCTCCCATATATTATAGCACCATCACACCCTGTGGGGTAAGCTGAACACTCTTGCGGACTATTGCAATGCTCATTACCCTGGTTTATGGCAAGTAATTGAAATGTCACACTGACACTCCTAGAGGGTCTTAGGGCATCGCTATATATTGATACATATACACACCTTCGTCTTAAAAGATGAATAATTGTCTTAACACAGATTACCCTAACTACTACTGTTATATTGCAACCTAGAATGTGGGCTGTGGACCAACTGGGCTTAGCGAACTTGCTTACACACCCAGTGGCATTCTCAACAGAGCAACACGTGGGCAGTTGAGCCATAGCGTATTTACACATGGCATATGTGATTGGTTGACATGTTAGACCTACCTACCCTATAATCTACCTGGTCCCCTGGACAGTTAACCCTCCGATACCTAAGGGCTGGGCACACCAGCATAACCAGCTACACTAACCTGTACAGTACTCTGACAGGGGCCTAGCTTGTTTTCGCTAACCTAATGTCAGACTCTGTAGAAATAGCAAAAATTAAGTCATGCCGTACTCAGTGAAATGTTCTCTTAATCTCAGGGGCAGAATACCCACCATACATGCAACCCCCGGCACAATTGCCCTTACTAACTGTAACCAAGCTGTAACTACCTGTTTTAAAAATGCATAATAATTCTCAGTTGAAACTCGTAAAATAGAGGCTGTTATTCGCAGGAGTTCCAGCAGTGATTTAGCTATCTCTATGTTTTACACACCCTGTGATGTACCGTGTTTCTCCGAAAATAAGACCGGGTCTTATATTAATTTTAGTCACAAAAAAACAACTAGGGCTTATTTTCAGGGTAGGGCTTAGAGCCAGTCTGTCAGCCGGTGTCCGCGCTGTGTAACCCGCCCGAGACCCTCACCTCCCTCCTTGTAATACTCTCCCTCCTCCCTCCCTGTAATATTATCCCCCTCCCTCCCTGTAATACTTTCCCCCCTCCCTCCCTGTAATATTCTCCCCCCTCCCTCCCTCCCTGTAATACTCCCCTCCTCCCTGTTACTTTCCCTCCTCCTGTAATATTCTCCCCTCCTCCCTCCCTGTAATACTCTCACCCCTCCCTGTAATACTCTCCCCTCCCCCTCCTTGTAATACTACCCTCCCTCCCTGTAATATTTCCCCCCTTCCTCCTCCTCCTGTATCTTCTCCCTCCTCCTGTAATATTCTCCCTCCCTGTAATACTCTTTCCCTCCCTCCCCTGTAATATTCTCCCTCCTGTATTACTTCCTCCCTCCTTCCTGTAATATTCCTCCCTCCCTGTAATATTCTCCCCCCCTCCCTGTAATACTTCCCCCCTCCAATCTTCTCCTCACCTGCTCTTCCCTGTAGCGTGGCCGAGCTCCTCTCCGGTCTGCGACCCGGCCGCACTGACAGGAAGTGCACACCCAGTGTGCACTTCCTGTCAGTCCGGCCGGGTTGCGGACCGGAGAGGAGCTCGGCCACGCTACAGGGAAGGGGAGGTGAGGCAGTGCGGCTCAGTCGGCTGTGGCATTTAAAGGGCCGTCAGCCGCCGGCCCTGCCTAGGTCTTATTTTCAGGGTAGGGCTTATATTGCAGCCCACCCCGATAATCCAGCTAGGGCTTATTTTCGGGGTAGGGTGTATTTTCGGGAAAACAGGGTATGTGCACTAACTTCTTGCTTTACTTTCTGTACTGTTAAAAATGCATAATAATACTCAGTTATTTATTCTACTTCAATAGCAAACAATAATATCCTTAACAGATGGTATTTCTTCACAATGTTACATAGGTTGAGAAATCTGTTTAAGTAGTCTTTGTATCAGAAAGTCAGGGATACACCAGGAGAGTAGAGCGGAGCGGAGGAGAAAGAGAACGTGGTCCTTTGTCCTCAGTTTTTTATAGGCGAAATTACGTCATAACTTAATTTAGACTCTGGCCATATGAGGAAACTCCCCGTATAAGGAACCTTGCCCCCGAACTCTCTATACAGCACATTCAAGAGTCCTCATAGTACAAACGCCATCTGTTCTTTTTAATCCATTAGACATACATACCTTAATATGTATTTGAATAGGAACATATAGAATATGTTATATTCTACAGGAGTCGAATGCAGAGTGTTCGTATACCATAACTCCTGAATGGAAAAAGAAAAAGAATATGAAAACACTCACAGGCCAGCAAAACATTACCAATGGTCAGCCGATTGGGGAATTACCAAACAGACAGATAACCCAACTTGAAAACCATGAATCCTGTGCCGCCCAGTGGTATATCCTGGTTTTGTGCTGCCCTAGGCAGGACAAAACTCAGGCACCCCCCTTCCCCCCGCCACTCCCACCCAACCCTTTCCCCCGCCCCATCTTCTAAATACACACACACACATTCACTGACAGATACGCATACACTTGCTAACAGAAACACACACACACACTAACAGACACACACACACTCACTGACACACACACTCACAGGCAAACACACACACACACTAACAGACACACTCACACACACTAACAGACACCTACTAACAGACACACACACACACACTAACAGACACACACACACACACACACACACTCACTAACAGACACACTCATACACACTAACAGATACACACACACACTAACAGACACACTCACTAACAGACACACACTCACTCACTGACAGACACACACACACACACTAGCAGACACACACTAACAGACATACACACACACTCACATTAACACATTTTTTTATTTTTTATTTAACCCCCCCCCCCAGCCTTCTTACCTTTGGGAATGCTGGGGGGGGGGGTTCCCGCTCTCTCTGGGGGTGCAGTGGCTGCAGACATTTGCCCTGGGCATTTGGGGGCGGCCTTTTTTGCCGCCCCCTGGAAAATGCCGCCCAATGCAAATGCCTTGTTTGTCTCGCGGCTAAAACGTCCCTGGTGCCGCCTGCCTTTTGCCATCTGCTTTCAGCAATCTCCAACTTCCCAAACGGCTGGAATGGACAACAAACGTCACCTTCTCCTTTTATGCTGGCCAGGATATCCGCCAAGCTGTGACAACAGAACAGAAAGACAAACAAATAAACCCTGCAAATAGAAGAAGGGTGGCCAGAGTGTTTCTGTGTGCTAAAATGCAGACATTCTTTTTACATTCTGTTACCATTTTTAGTAAGCTATACTGCTAGTAATGCCTTCATGGTCTTTACAGATAGTTAAAAGCAAGGTATTTGACCTTTTTTCATTTATCTGTTTTTGTCGCACCTACTGTAAGTAAGAACAAATACATTTTTGCTTTTATACATTTCTACAATATTTTCTGTCCCAGTGTGAAATCTTGCAAGATAAAGGATCCCGTATATTGCCAGAAGCTTTTAATTACCCAAAAATATTTTTAAAAAGCTAAAAAAGTCCAAAACCAATAAGTGAAAAATACAATTTGTGTACATTTATATGATTTGAAATTTGTCTGCACAGCCATATAAAAACATAATTGCTCTTATCTATGTTTATATGCTACTGCAGCTATACAGTATCCCACAAAAGTGAGTACACCCCGCACATTTTTGTAAATATTTTGTGTGTTGAGTTATTTTGAGGGGACAGCAAATTTACACTGTTATACAGGCTGTACACTTACTACATTGTAGCAGAGTGTCTTTTCTTCAGTGTTGTCACATGAAAAGTTATAAAATATTGACAAAAATGTGAGGGGAGTACTCACTTTTGTGAGATACTGTACATTTGCTTTAAATATGTTATGCTTTCTATTTTGTTTTTCAATCAAAAAGTGCTTGGTAGTGAAGTTGTGTCAATGCCCCGAATGCACAATTCAGTGGTTACTCTGGGCACCATGATCACTTCAGTTTTTTGGAGTGGTCATGGTGGCTAGAATCTGTATGTGCGCCGTTTCACTAAGAAATGTTGCACACACAAAGCTTAACTAATTTGGTGCTGGAGGTGTAACTCCACCTCCGTCAGCACCATTGGGGTGTCATTAGCCAGCCCAGAACAAAAGTTAATGGGCTTGTATAAGCAAATATCCCCAAAAATTTTAAATCAATTTACAAATTCTTAACTTAAAAATAAAAAGTGGAGCGATGGAAATATACACGCAATAGTTTTCTTAACCCTAATAAAATATAGTTAAGGTCTTGATATTGTTTCACACGTAAAAAAAAAAAAAAAAACAATATTAGGGCAGGTTTAAAAAGTTTTAAAAAGTGCCTCGTGCAAAGATAAACAGGTGATTTTGGGGCCTGCTCTTCAAATCTGAGAGTCAAATAGAAGCGTCTAATAGTGCGCTTATAGCGCACTTGTAAAAATTCTTATTTTCTTTGTGCTAATCTGCTAAATAGTACATTTTACGGCCTGCTCTTCATATCTGAGAGTCAAATAGAAGCGTCAAATAGTGCGCTTACTGCGCACTTGGAAAAATTGTAATTTTCTGTGTGCTAATCTGCTAAATAGTACATTTTGAGGCGTGCACTTCATATCTGAGAGTCAAATAGAAGTGTCTAATAGTGCGCTTAGAGCACAGTTGGAAAAATTCTTATTTTCTGGGTGCTAATCTGCTAAATAGTACATTCTGGGCATGCTCTTCATATCTGAGAGTCAAATAGAAGCGTTAAATACTGCGGTTACAGAGCAATTGTAAACATTCTAATTGATTTGCTGCCAAACAGTACGTTTTGGGGCGTGCACTTCATATCTGAGAGTCAAATAGAAGCGTCTAATAGTGCGCTTAGAGTGCAGTTGTAAACATTCTTATTGTTTTGGTGCTAAACTGCTAAATAGTACATTTTGGGGCGTGCACTTCATATCTGAAGTCAAATAGAAGCGTCTAATAGTGTGCTTACAGCACAGTGGTAAACATTCTAATTGTTTTGCTGCTAATCTGCTAAATAGTACATTTTGGGGCGTGCTCTTCATATCTGAGAGTCAAATCGAAGCGTCTAATAGTGTGGTTACATCCCACTTTCAAAAATTATAATTGTTTGGGTGCTAAATAGTACGTTTGCGGCCTGCGGTGCATTTCTTGCAGTCCAATAAACTAAAATTTATTTTTTTTAAATTGTTGACTGTTGGCGGTTACATTGTCGCCTGACATAAAACATCTGTTAGTTTGGTGGGTGAACGCAAAGAATGAGGAGAGCGTCAAATAAGGGACGTGGCCCTGGTGCTTCTGGTGTTGGTGGAATCCCTGTTGCAAGGAGAGGACGTGGTCGATCTGTTGCAGCTACACGCACAAGTGAAACACCTTTCTCACGTGCGAGTACGCGATAGAACCTTCAGCGTTATTTGGTAGGCCTGAATACCGCTCTACGAATGGTGAGGCCAGAACAAGTTCAGTCGATAGTAGATTGGATGGCTGACAGTGCCTGCAGTTCCTGCACATTGTCTCCCACCTGGTGCCCTGCTTAAAGCTCAAAGTTGGCACCTGCAGCCTATGGCCATCTGTCTATCACCTCAACCCCTTGCAAATCACCCAAGCAGTCTGAGCCACAAGTCATGCAGCAGTCTCTTATGCTTTTTGATGACTCTGCTGGCGGGGTTTCCATGAGCCATCCACCTAGCCCTGCCCCAGAAATGGAAGGGATTGAGTGCACTGATGCACAACCACTTATGTGTGAGGATGTGGACATGCAAGGACCACCGCAGCACATCTCTGATGATGATGAAACACAGGTGCCAACTGCAGTGGCTTTCGGCAGTGTGCAGACCGGCAAGGAGGGCAGGGTTGAGGAGTGGGTGGAAGATGATGTGGAGGATGATGAGGTCCTAGACTCCACATGGAATGAAGGTTATGTGAGTGACGTGTCCAGTTTGGAGGAAGAGGCGGTGGTCGCACAGAGGCACCAGCACAGCATAAGAGGGAGCAGGGTGAAAAAGCGGTGCGGCCGTCCCCTAGATGGTACGCCTGCTACTGCCCACCGCACCCAGGGACCGAGCACACCAAAGTCAGCTCCAAGGAGTTCCCTGGTGTGGCAGTTCTTCAGACAATGTGCTGACGACAAGACACGAGTGGTTTGCACGCTGTGCAATCAGAGCCTGAAGCGAGGCATAAACGTGCTAAACCTGAGCACAGTGGAGCAAAGCAAAGCACGAGCTGTAGTGGAGTAAGCACCTCAAAAAACAAGAAAGCTGTAGTGGAATAAGCACCTCAAAAACTTCTGCTGCTGTCTCTGCCTCTTCCTCCACCTCTGGAGTCACCAGCACCACCAGCTGATATGTCTTAGCAGGAGGCAGCATTTCAGCAACATGGTGGAACAGTACATGTGCCCACGCCTACACGTACTGACTGATGGGTCTGCCACATTCAACTTCTGGGTCTCCAAATTGGGCACATGGCCTGAGCTTGCCCTATATGTCTTGGAGGTGCTGGGCTTCCCTGCAGCCAGTGTATTGTCTGAACGTGTGCTTAGCATGGCAGGGGGCGTTATCACAGACAAGCGCAGCCGCCTGTCCACAGCCAACGTGGACCAGCTCATGTTTATTAAAATTAACCAGGCATGGATCCCACCAGACTTGTCTGTACCTTGTGCAGAATAGACATTTATACCGGCCTCACCCAGCCATTGTTATACTCAAGTGCACTTATTATTTGTTTTCTTTTTTTATATGTCCAAATATTTTGGGGGCTACCCCAATAAAAAAATGAAATAAAAAACAGTGTAGGCTACGTCCTCCTCCACCGCCGCTTCCACCAACACCGCCACGGTGTATACCCAGATATATCAGAGCTGCTGCATAAAGTGCGGGCCGTCTGTGCGCGCTTTCGGCGTTCTCACCCTGCTGCTGCTCTCCTGTCTGCGCTGCAGCGTAACTTTGGCCTTCCCACTCACCGCCTCATGAGACTGTGTGAGCAGCAGCAGGCGATAGTGGAGTTTCAGATGCAGCACACACGGGTCAGTTGCTCTGTGGAACAGAGTTTTCTTTTTTTATATGTCCCAATATTTTGGGGGCTACCTCCTCCACCGCCGCTTCCACCTACACCGCCACGGTCACCGCCTCCTCAACCTATGGGTCACTTAGTATAAACTATGTACACAATAGCAGAGGCTTGTGAAGGGCTTTTCTCCATGCATCAGGAGTTGAGCTCTGTTTGAACAATGAAAGAGAATACCCTGCACTCCAACCCTCTCTCAAAGGGATAATTCTGGCGATACTCCTGACAGCCATGCTTCAAATTTTGATTTATGTTCTTCCAAAGCTAAAATCAAAGATTCCATCTAGTGCTATTTTATGGCTCAGCTGTATTTTTTATTTTTATGTTATTTTAAGTGATTTCCCTATCCACATTTGTTTGCAGGGTACTTGTCCTACTCTTACCCCCATTTTACTTACTTTTGCAGCTCTCTAGCCCTTTCCAGGAGTTTTTTAGAGGCATTTTTGTGCCCATAAGTTCGGGTCCCCATTGACTTCAATGGGGTTCGGGTTCGGGTCAAGTTCGAGCCCGAACCCGGACTTTTTTCAAAGTTCGGCCGAACCCGAACATCCAGGTGTCCGCTCAACTCTAGACTCTAAACTTCCCTAGAGTCCTGATAGTCCAATTCACCAATGCCAAGACACGGTTCGCTATAAGCAGCTTGTCTGCATGGTAGGGTGGTAGTTGGGAAATATCCCAAAAAAATACACTGAAAATATATGGTTATTCAAGCCCCTTTCCTACCTGTTCTGTGTATGTGAGGATGTCTGGCAATATGTATTTGTGTGTGTGGCAGTATGTATTGTGCATTTGTGTGTCTGGCAGTATGTATATTTGCATAATGTGTTTGTGTCTATGTCTGTAACTTACTATGTATTTGTGTGTCTGGGAGTATGTATGTGTGTGTGTGTACATACATATTAAATTGTGATGCCTCATAGAATTGCACAGTCGGATAGCTGTGTGTGTTAATAGTGTTTGTCTCCCGCCACATAACTATTAAAAAACAAAAAAAGAAACACTACACTCTTTGCCAGATTTTGTAAAGGGATATTATAGGCACCCATACCACTTCAGCTAAGTGAAGTGGTCTGGGTGCTGGTTCCCTATTGCACTCAGTGCTGCAATGTAAAGCATTAGAGTTTTAGAGAAGTTTACCTCCAGTGGATGTCTGCTAGCGCTTCCTGGATCCAAATGGACCTTTGGTCAGGTAACTGACGCTGGACCTCCTCACACTCTGCATGAGGACATCCACCGTCAGATTTTTCCTCATAGGAAAGCATCGATTCAATGCTTTCCTATGGTGAGGTCTAATACGTGTGGCATTGGCCGCTTATGCGCACGTTCGTCGCAGGACTTTGGAGGAGGAGGAGCCGCAACCCAGCGCCAAGTGAAAGTAAATAAAGGTTTTTTTTTACCCATTATTCTGCTGGGCGGGGAGTGTGAGGTAGCTATAGTGCCAGGAATACAGCTTTGTAATTATAGATTCTGAACTAGTGTGCCCCATCTTGTGGCCATTTCAGGAAAATTTCTGATTAATTCGAATCACATTTTCTACTTCTCTAAAATCACACATTTTCTCCAGAGAAAGCCACGCAGACAAACTGACAAAGTACAAGATGATGCTTATACAAACACACCAAGGTGGATACACAAACACACATGGAGGAATCCAGACAGGAAACACTCAGGGAGATATCTGCACGCACAAGATGGGAGATTTATCAAACAAAAACAAGTGCTAATCTTGGGCAAAGTGCTAAATAAGAAGTAATCACCATGGGAACCAACAGAATTTTCTCAACTTTAGCACTGTGCTGCAAAACCGCCTGTTTTACTTTGATAAACACTCGTCAACAAATGTAACACACAAAGTTATTCGCTAAATTCCAAATAAATGAATGATGAAACCAACCAATCAGATTCCCTCTCTGAAATCCTGTCTGATTGGCTGATTCTGCAAGCCAAGCTCCGGCCAATCAGGGAGCAAAACATCACTTTTTTCTTTGTTACATTAAGTCTTGTGGTCATCCACCAGTATTATACCCTCAGGACAAGAAGTTGGATAATTTCTATACAATGACAGCCTTGGCACATCATTGGTCATTAGAGGGGTTAAGGTAGCTTTTAAAACAAAACTTTTTTAAATGGCTGCTTCCCTCCATTACTTTTGCAGAAAACAATTGTCACCGTTCTCACCAGCAAGGATTTATGCTTTATGTATTTTTGATCTCCCACACTCACGCAAAGTGTCGATTGTAAATAACGCCATGCACCTACTGAATTCCTACAGACTGTTTACACAGAACATTTCTAAGTATTACTCAACTTGTTACGAGCAAACACAGATTATCTGACGAAGAATGTGTCGCAAAGAAATTTTTTAAAAGGAACACTCAGGATCAGAATGGAATCACATTTCAGTTACATAATAAATGTATTGATATCTATTTGCGTAAATAAATATTTTGGGCTAAATAGTCGCATGTGGTATTTGACCTTATGTCGCGAACCCGTTTCTAAGGAATTAAGATCATTTTGGAACTTAGGCTTATTATCATTCACAGCAGATTGTTGCCAATAAGCGGCAACAATTTTCTCGAATTTGATTAGATTATAGTTTTGTCCAATCAAATCCCAGACAATTCTGCAGTTTCTATAGCAACTTTAACTATTTATTTACCTTCTTATGAATTCCATTTTTTTCTAAAATGTTTATACAAATACCACGTATTTATAACACTTAACATCGCTTTCTACAGTGTCATGGATTGAATATGACAAGGTGCCTAAATGACATATTTACGGTGTAATGTTCAAGCATAGCTAAAACTTTAGTTGTACATTTACATATTTTTATTTAATTTATTTATTTTAGCTTGTCAACTTGTCCATTATAGACATAATATCTGGTTTATTTACTATAACTAAATAAAAAAGTATAACAAGCACGAAAAACGTAAGACTGTTTTCCTTTTCTCCCTACCCCACGTAATGCTCAAAATTTAGTATTTATTTTTGATGCAAAAATACAAGCTATTTTTCTCCCCTGGTGTTAATATTCTTTTTACAACTGCACAGTACAGAGATGGTTAATGCAGAATTTAACCCACAGTCAAAAGTTATCACAACAGCATTGCGGAGATCATGCTGTTAACTCTCGCTAACTCAGAACTTCCTTTAAATAAAATTCAAAAAATACTTTAACTCCTCTTGCGTGTATAGTTTCCATTGCACAAGGGGTTAAGCCTAATATTGCAGCCAGCATCCTGCTGCCCAAAAATAATTTATGTGCGTAACTCAGTGTGTGTGTGTGTATGTGGTCAGTACCAGTCAATGTTATACAATGTGTCATTGGCAATGAACGCGTGTGAGTTCCTTCAAGCATGTGAGTCATTGAGTCCATTCATAAACTTGTTGCACTTTGTGTTGTTTTTTCCCTCTCGAAGGATTAGGAAGCAAAATTTATAATGCGTATATAAACAGCAATTCAGCCTCAAATAAAAATAATGCTAAAAATATACCATGTGTGAAAATATATCAGTAATGGTTTATGGTAGTAATAATATCTAATTAGTAGGTCTAATCACACACAAACAAAAAAGGCGAATATCATAAAAAAAAAAAAAAAATACTCACAAAAAAGTATACCCCTTAGGGACCAAACTTCAGGAATAGAAGAGAATCATGACATGTCACACATGCCATGTGTCCTTAAAGGGTTAAAAGAACAATCCAAGTACCATAACCACTACAGATAACTTAAGAATGATTTGTCAGCTTATCTGGGTCCCACGTGGATGCATGCTGCCCCCTTCCCTGCTGTCATAAGCTCCTATCGCTGTGCTAAGCTAAGCCGTGCAAAACAGCACTCTCATTCAATGAGTGCAGAGACTGTTCAGTTGGGCGAAATGGAAGATTCTCTAATTCTTACTTACACTGGGAGGGGGCCAAGTTACTCTTAAAATAAGACATTGCTGTGTACATCTAGGGTGAGCAGGGGTGGGCTGGGCCGGGGGGCAGGTAAGCAATTGCCCCCCAGGCCGCCCCAAATAATTTTAAACCCCGTCTCTGCATGGCTGGTCCTAATGATGCAGCCGCCTGATCACTCTGTTAAGAGCCTCTGGCAGCTGCTTCTCTCCTCCCCTCCCCTGTAGCGTGGCCGAGCTCCTCTCCGGTCCGCGGTAGCCAGCCGGACTGATAGGAAGGTGCACACTCCTATCACTCTGGCCGGGCACCGCGGACTGGAGAGGAGCTCGGCCACGCTACAGGGGAGGGGAGGAGAGAAGCAGAGGGGAGTAAGAAGAAGAAGAGGGGAGTAAGAAGAAGAAGGAGGGGTAGTAAAAAGAAGAAGGATGAGGAGTAAGAAGAAGAAGGAGGGGGAGTAAGAAGAAGAAGGAGGGGGAGTAAGAAGAAGAAGGAGGGGGAGTAAGAAGAAGAAGGGGAGTAAAGAAGAAGAAGTGGGGAGTAAGAAGAAGAAGAAGGGGAGTAGGAAGGGGAGTAAGAAGAAGAAGTGGGGTAAGAAGAGGAGGGGGGGTTTTAAAGAACAAGGGGGAGTAAGAAGAACAAGGGGAGAAGAAGAACAAGGGGGAGTAAAGAAGAACAAGGGGAGTAAGAACAACAAGGGGGGGAAGTAAAAACAAGGGGGGGAAGTAAGAAGAACAAAGGGAGGGTGGAGGGGGGATGAGAAGAGCACAGGGTGGTGAGTGGGAGAAGAGACCGCTACCGGAGTGGGCCTTATGGGCATACTCACCGCCAGGCCTTGGGGCCCAGCATAGGCGTGCGCAGCCTATCGTATTAGGGTGTGCACCCTAAAGCACAAACACACGCCGCATGTATACATATACACACACATACTGCTGTTTGTGTGTGTGTGTGCGCTGTTAGTGCGCGGTGTGAGGGTGCTGTGTGTGTAAGGGTGCTTTGTGTGTGTGAGGGTGCTGTTAGTGTGATGTGTGTGTGAGGGTGTTGGTAGTGTGCTACGTGGGTGAGGGTGCTGGTAGTGTGCGGTGTGTGAGGGTGCTGTTTGTGTGAGGGTGCTGGTAGTGTGCTGTGTGTGAGGGTGTTTGTGTATGTGTGTTAGGGTCCTGTTAGTTTGCTGTGTGTGTGAGGGTGCTGTTTGTGTGATATGTGTATGTGAGGGTACTGTTTGTGTCGTGTATTTGTGAGGGTGCTGTTAGTGTGCTGTGTGTGAGGGTGCTGTGTGTGTTTGTGAGGGTGCTGTTTGTGTGCTGTGTGTGTGAGGGTGCTGTTTGTGTGCTTTGTATGTGAGGGTGCTGTGTGCGCGCGCTGTTTGTGTTAGGGTGCTGTATGTGTGTAGGTGCTGTGTGTGTGTGTGAGTGCTGTATGTGTGTGTGTGCTGTATGTTTGGAGGGATTGTGAAGGTGGGGGCAGCTTAGTAAATAACCCCCCTCCCTTCTTACCTTATGTAGGGAGGGGGGATCCTTGCTGTCCAAGGGAGAGTGAACTCTAGCCTGCGGTGCTAGAGTTCACTCTTGCGAGATCTGAGCATTGCCGCGAGAGGAACCTGGCGGAGCTTCTGTCTAGAGCTCCCCAGGTCCTCTCCTGCCTCCCTCCATGCTGCTGTGGGCTAGTGATCTTTGATCTCCCAGCTGGCCCATGGAGGCTTAGATAGCGCCAGCCCTGCATGAGCCGACAGAGAAGATCCGGCATCACCCGGCAGGGGTCAAGTCCTGGGGAATAAAGTGTGGGAACTCTCCCAAGATTTCCCACCCCCCAAACAAATTATATACACTTGTGTGTGTATATATATACACGTGTACACACACATACTCAGACACACACTTACAGACACACACACATATATTCATAGATACACATACACACACTTACAGACACATACACATACATTCACAGACACACATACACACACACACACACACACACACACATTTACAAGCACACACACATACATTCACAGACACTTACACACACACTTACAGACACACACACACACACTCACACACATACACAAATTATTTTACATGGAGAGCTGGTGTGGACTTGTCCCTGGGGGTCCAGTGGGTTGGGCGCCTGTCTCCATCTCAGCCGCGGCGAGGGAGCTGTGTGCTCTCTGCTACCCCTCGCCGCGCGGGCTGTTTGCTGTAGCTGGGAGCCGGCATCAGCAAATGGCGTGTGGCGAGAGGAAGCAGAGAGCACACAGCTCCCTCGCCGCTTGTTGTATGGAGATAGGTGCCCGACCAGGGGGGTGGCGGGGGTGTCCATCACCTCTTGCTCCCCCCCCCCATGACAGGGGGACACGGGGAGGAGGAGGGCATTTGGGGGTGGCAGAGTGTCTGCAGGAACACCCCGTGCGCATGCCTATGGGGCCCAGACCTTGAGCTGTGTAAGGGGCCCCCCAAAAATGGAGCTGCTTCCAATTCTCCCAGAACATTGAATTTTGTGACCACAGTTGCAAACAGCCTCCAGAGATCCTGTTCTACACCAGACCAGTGGAGCCAAACTGCAGCCCATCATCATCCTCATCTGCTTGTAAGTAGGCAATCTAGTATATTATTAGTGACACTAATCTATAACTTACCTCACATTAAAGGGACACTATAGCTTAATGAAGTGGTTCTGGTGTCTATAGCTGGTCCCTGCAGGCTTTTTAATGTAAACACACACTGTGTGCAGCACTGGCGTTAGTTCATATGGCAGATCATATGGGTGGGGCATTGTGATGTCACATGAGGGGGCAGCAAATTTTTCTTTTGCCTAGGGCGGCAAAAATCCTTGCACCTGCTCTGATCCTGGGCAGGTGCACCAGTCTACTGGTGACCCACAGGAGGTGAGTGCACTAATTTAAACCCGGTCTCTGCATGGCTGGTCCTAATGATGCACTCTCCTCCTGCCCAGACCCGTCTTTATCGCAATGCAAGTGCCCTCTGCCCCTAATTTACAGTGGCTCGCACTCACAGCAAGCAGTGCCTGGAGCCCTTTGCATAGACGGGAACAAAGAGGTTCTGCAGCAGCTGGCCGCCCTACAAGCATTACATTTAACAGCTGTTCCCCATGCAGCCACCGGTGGCGCTGTGCTGGGAGAATGTGATTACTCTTCACTTCCTCCCAGTTTACAGAGCAGCGCATGGGAGAGAGAGGAGGAGGCATGATTTAATCTTACAACAAATCCACTAAGCAGATCTTATTAAATTTGGGGGGATCAGCTCTGTTTCCACAGTTTATTGGTGTTTACTCTGATGTCTGTATTAATATTGAGGGATGTCTAAGTAGTAACGTCAGTGTTTGTCAGCAGGTCCAGCTGTTGGGGTGTGCAAGCTGTGCGGTCACGCAGGGTGCCATGACAACAGAGGCGCCCGGCGGCCAACGCAGCTCACAAGTTGGGGACACCAGCCTATTCAATTTAAACGATTCGCTGGTGGCCCAATGGTGCGCACCAGCAGTAGGTGCAGTCAGATCATATCCTCTCCCTCGTGGTTCCGGCGCTCAGTTAGTGGATTAAGTAAATCAGAAGACAAATTTTAGTAAATGCAGAAAAGTAACTATTATTTTTTTAAAGGAACACTCAGAAACCCATAACCACAACAGTCTAATAAAACCACAAACAGCTTTGGCAGGCGGAAGGACTCAGGTAAATGTCAAACCTTGATAAAATAGTTTTACTTATTATATTTGGATTGTGCTAGGCGCTTCTGGCACCATAAGCACTACAAAGAGTTGCAGTGGTTGTGCAGATTGAGTGTTTATTTAATATATTTATTATTTTCATATATGCGTTAGTCTCTCCTTAGCTTGCTACCATTTTACTGTAGATGATTAAGATCTTTTTAAGAACCTGTAATATGTAGAATTCCAGCTGTCATCAGGAGGGAGGTGCAGCAGAATACCATCAGTCTGTCAGTCCTGTGATGTCATCGGCTGTTCTACCAGACCAGGAGCCACTCCTTGTAGAGTCATTTCTGTAACTTAAAAAAAATATATATATTTTTTGTTTGTTTACTAATGTTACACACAAATTCTGGAGAGAGAGAAATGTAGTTAGTGGACAAGTTTCATTTCATGGTAAACAAACTCTAATAACTGGCAATGTAAGGGTTACTCCATGCACCATGACCACTTCAGCGGCGGTTTTTGTATGTGCCGGTTGTTTGTCAAGGTGTGTATCAGTGTGTTTGTATGTGCCAGTGTGTGTATCTGTATGTGTATGTATCTGTGTGTCAAGGTGTGTGTATCTATGTTTGTATGTGCCGGTGTGTATATCTGTGTTTGTATGCACCAGTGTATCTGTGTGTATATATATGTATCTGACACACAGATACACACACACACACACATCTTGACTCACATACACACAGTGACATATACACACACTTGCACCCATAGATATACACACACACACACACACACACAGGCACATACAAACACACTGATACACACAGTGACACATACATTCTCACTGACACACACATACTCTTTTACAGACACACATACAAACACATATACACTCTCACTGACAAGAACAGATCCATTCTCACTGACAAAAACCATACACTCTCACACACTCACTGACAAGCACACATATACTCTTTGACAGAAACACAAACACATACAATCTCCCTAACAGACACACATTCAATTTTTTTTCACATTTTACTCCACCCAGCCACCCTACCTTTAGGAGTGCTGGCATGGAGTCCCTGCAGCTGCTGAGCGGCTGGCGTGCGGTCCCTGGGGTCCAGTGGGGCTGCTGAGCGGCTGGCATGCAGTCTCTGGGGTTCAGTGGGGCTGCTGAATGGCTGGCGTGCAGTCCCTGGGGTCCAGTGGGGCTGCTGAATGGCTGGCGTGCAGTGCCTGGGGTCCAGTGGGGCTGCTGAATGGCTGGTGTGCAGTGGGGCTGCTGAATGGCTGGCGTGCAGTGCCTGGGGTCCAGTGGGGCTGCTGAGCGGTTAGCATGTAGCGTGTGGGCGGTAAGGGAGCAGTGATCTCCCTGCTCAGCTCCCTCGCGTGCCTCTTAGTGATGCCAGAATCATCACAAAATGGTCCCTGAACACCCTGGACTTACTCCGAATGTCCTACTAATTCAAAACTAGCACCCGTATATATGTTACATTTAAATGAGTATGACATTCTACTATCATATATTATTTAAATGCTTGTTTGTTCAGATGTAATGACTTCATCATTGGTCCCTAAGGGGTTAACAATATATCCCAATCTCCATTAAGTCACATATCAGAAAGGTAGAAAACTCGCTGATAACTGACCATCCAATCAGAAGGGAGATAACTAAGAATTGTTCTAAGCACAAGGAAACTTAAGTGCAGATGTTTAACCCCTTAAGGACACATGATGGAGCTATTCCGTCATAATTCCATGTTATTCCAGAAGTTGTGGCCTTAAGGGGTTAAAACCCTAAATCTAACTTTTGCTTTGTTCTCACACAGTGTTTCTCATGGTCACAGTGAATGGAGTTGAAAAAGGTTGTTTTTGGATTACTCTTTGGGTTTCTGGCTGTACCATGCCAACGGTTCAATGGTCAGATAAGAAAAGGCATGGACCATCTGTATGCTCTGATATATAAATCTAGCTTAAAGGGACAGTATAGTCACCAGAACAACTGCAGCTTATTTAATTTGTTCTGGTGAGTAGAATCATTCACTTCAGGCTTTTTGCTGTAAGCACTCTCTTTTCAGATAAAATGCAGTGTTTACATTACAGCCTAGTGATATCTGGCCACTCCTCAGATGGCTATTAGAGATCCTTCCTGGGTCATGGCTGCCTAAAATGTATCCAAACATTCAGTGTCTCCTCCCTCTGCATGCAGACACTGAACTTTCCTCATAGAGATTCATTGATTCAATTAATCTCTATGAGGAGATGCTGATTGGCCAGGGCTGTGTTTGAATCATGCTGGCTCTGTCCCTGATCTGCCTCTTTGTCAGTCTCAGCCAATCCTATGGGGAAGCACTGTGATTGGATCAGGCTACCACTTCTGATGATGTCAGCAGACTGCTTGTTTTTCTCAGGCAAACAGCATGCAGAGTTACAGCTTCAGTCTTGAATACAGTAAGAGTTTGCTATATTTATGGAGGCATAAGGGGCCCAGGGGGGCTAGATGGTGGTGTTAACACTATAGGGTCAGGAATACGTGTTTGTGTTCCTGACCCTATAGTGCTCCTTTAACATTTTAGAATTTCTGACTTCTGACTGGTTTCCACAGGGAGATTTCATGGTGCTGACCAATGATTAGCACAGTGTGTGAGTGACCCTTTAAAGCAGAGGTATCCTCTGGTACTCTATATATTGTGGAATACTCTTACAGCCATAATGCTGGCAAAGCATAGCGGTAATGTAATCCACAACATCCGGCATGCCAACGGTTGTATAGCCCTGCTTTAAAGGGACACTATAGGGACCCAGGCCACTTCATCTCAATGAAGTCTTCACCCCAGAGATTTAAGCTGGAGAGATAAAAAAAATACTATCAATGAAACACGAGGCCATAAAAATCTGCCTACATATCACATTAAACATTTTTTAAGAATGATTCAACAGTTTAAATCAACACAATTTTTATACTTCATCTCAATGAAGTGGCCTGGTTAACCCTGCAACGTAAAAGACTGCAATTTCTGTGAAACTGCAATGACTACATTGTCTTCCAGACAGGAGTCGCATTCTGGTCTCTAATGGAGTTTTATTCCGTTAGATGACATTGGACGTCCTTACGCTTTGCAGGAGGACGTCCAACGTCTTCAAATTCCCATAGGAAAGTACTAACATTGCGGGAAGAGTAGACCTAGCCAGCGCTGAGGAAGCCTTAGCACTAGAATGAAGGGAAGTAGAAAAGGGTTTCTAGCGGTGGGGAGGGACCTTATATGTACTATAGCATTAGGAATGCAGGTTGCTATTCCTAACACGATAGTGTTCCTTTAAGGCACGTTTAATCAGGATGTGTAGCTAATAATATTGCTCAGACAAAATAAATAATAGCAAATTAACTTTGCTCTCAGTTACATTCTGCTTCTACAATTTAAAATATACTTGGCAAAAGGTTTTATCTTGAAATCTTACAAGATCCCATTTCACAATCAATTCCAACAATGTACTCATGTTAACTCTATTATCAGCTTACCTGCCAGTTTATACTTTACTAGCATATCAATGGCTGAAATATATACATTTACAAATACAGAACAAAGTTGTAACTATATCCAGTTTTTGAACCAGAAGGGGAAATCCATTTTGCCAGCTTACTTCCTTGCAATTTACCTCCGTTTCCTGCTCAGGTAAGAGCGCATAGGGGCTACTTGAAAAGCAAGAAACAGCTTTGCAATCTCAAGTAATTTGAGTTAAAATAAAGGAATGGCATTTTAATTTTGTATAGAATAGTAGACAAACCTCCAAAAGATTGGGATTAGGAGGGCAGGCCTGTGACGCAGACCCACCTTCCAAAAAAGGTGCAGCCTACATAAGGAGAACATAAGGAACGGGGGCATTCATTTCCTTATAATTCCTTAATTATGCATTATGCATGCACTATTGAAGTGACCTTGCATGGGCTGAATGCCCGGAGTACACTTCGCACAGTGTGAGCTTGCCATGGTGCCTGGTGAAATTTAAAGATGCTGGGGCACTACCCTTGACGTTTCTGCTCACTTAATTTCATTTACAATAATACACCAATACATTATTTTGTTTTGTCCTGCCACATCAGGCAGGGTCTGTTGCAGATCCACTGTAGTAAACAGTCTGGTGCGGGAATTTACCAGGGACCCATTAAATAATATCTGCACCTAATTGTGGGTCTTGTCCCAAGAGTTAAAAACCACTGACTTAAAATCATGTACAAGATGTAAATCACGGTACCAGTCCGATTAACAAATTTTATTTTTTTTACATATTTTAAGGCAGATCATATCCATTGGGCATTTCATTTACTTGTTTATATCCTGATTTTATGACTTGTCCATCAAGATAAGAGTCATATTTAAAAAAGGTTTAACTAACCATAGTTTTTATCAGCTTTGAAGGGCTTTGAGCCAACATAACTCAGCATTCTGTACTGAGATTGCATCTAATGAAAGTGATTGGGATTTGTAGGGTTTTGAAACAATCCAGCTCTGTTTTTAAGTGACTCTTACAGGAAAGAATTTCACATGCTTTACCTAACCACTAGAGAATAGTCATTAAACTACAAATTTTTGGAGCAAGACAAATATTTAAGAATAAATACGTATCCAGACAAAGGAATTACAAAGTCAAAAAAAAATTAATGTCATGCACCAAATGTATTGAATACAGTTTAAATATACAATTCTTCACTATGCACAAAGCAAATCCAAATTGCCTCTAATAAAGTAAGAATTGTAGTGTCTCTGATTTAAACCAAAATATCCTTAAAGTGCCTCTATTACCCCCCACCCCACCCCATGCCTTGTCAGTTAGAGAGACACTTTCAGCCTCACAGCATGTGGGAAGCAATCACTTGCAAATCTCTCCAAGTCAACTCTAATGTACTAACTCGTTCATATGAGTTGTTATGACAGCCAGGAAGTGTCATTCCTGGCTTTTGATTGACAGAGCTTGTAGGTGGAGCTATGCTTTCTTAAACCAACAGTTTGCATGTATGTGTATCACACAACACTGAAAAGTTTTATTGCTGTAAAGCACTGTGACACACCCATAAATCCCGCATATTACTGCATTTAATTGGTCTGTAATACACATGAACGTATTACTGATTATTTTGAGTTTTATTGCTGTGGAGCTCTGTGACACACATATACAATCTATACATTACATAGAATTTTTGATTTTATTTTTTGCAGTGCTGCATATAAATCAGAATTTTATCACTGTGGAGCTCTGTGATAAACACACACCTTCTGATCTGTTAACAGGATACCACATCTCGCCCCCCCCAAAAAATTAAAAAATGATAAGGTTCAAATTTAATTACTCAAAGAGGATGCTAGTAATATTTTTACACAGACATACAAAAGCATGGATACGCAGGTATTAAAGTAAATATTTTGAGTAAGATAGTAAATTGACTTACCTTGCAGGAGATCCATTGATTTAACAGCTAGATTAACCACTGTGTTATATTCAGCAGCTATCAGGAGATACACAATAGATGTAGATACAGTTATATTTTTGCCTGAGCTGCGTAAATAACACAGATAAGGCTGTTTGCTCTGGGAGCAGTTTGGAACAGCAAAGGTCTAGGGTACCATGAAATATAGATTGCACAGGAACAATGGGTGCTGACATTATATGTGTAACTGTGTGTATCTACATGAAAAAATAGAACGCTATGATTACACAAGGACTCAGCAGGGCTTCCTGCTTTGGTCTGTTTTATTGATTCACGGCCCTTGGGGTGATCACCAAGGACAGAAAACATGTCCTGTTCCTGCATTCCAAACTGATTTCATAACCAGGGCTATAAAACATACATTCTTGCCTAATGAGCTTACAGTCTAATGAAAGGACAGTCTGTAGGTTGCAATCTAGTATTACAACGGTGAATTTCATCCCAAAACACTTACAATCCACTGCTAGAAAGAGTGATTGTGTCCGTAGGAGCTTACAACCCACTAGTAGTCTTATGGGAGACCGTAAAAACCAAAGCAAAAAAAAGAGTTACTAAAAGAAGGCTGAAAATCATGTGTACACTATCCAAATTTCTGTATACCTTGTGTGTCATGATTCCCTTTTATTCCAGAAGTTTGGTCCTTAAGGGGTTAAATAACGGGAGTTTAAAAAAAAAAAAATATATATATATATATCACTCCAAGGGCTATTAAAGTGTAAGCTCCTTCCATTCCAAGGCAAAACCTCTTAGGTAAGTCTTACACTAACAACTTACCTTGCTGTGTTCAGCTATAAGGTAAAATATCTAATCTCTGTCTCAACATAGATTTTGCTTTACACCTGAAGACAGCACGGTGAATTGTTAGTGTAGGACTCACCTAAGAGGTTTTGCCTTGACTTGGAAGGTGAGCTTACATCTAGTGGACGTTGGAGTGATACGAAAAAAAAAAAAACTTCAGTTATTTAAATGTGCATAAGGATTTGGGATAGTGCCCAAGTAACTTTATTTTTTTACAAAAAGAGAAGTCCTGCGCTCACTCCCATCACTCCTGGGCGGCAGCAACGACCACAGTACACACCAGCACCAATACATATAGTAAAAGCCAAAGGAAAAAGTTACCTGCGCTCTCTCCTTAATCCCTATGTATATTTAAACAAAGGGTCATTTAGTTACTCCAATGGCCACTGGAGGGAATACCTGCCTGCCAACGTCAAGGCAGACCCCCCTAACTTTTTTTTTTTTATTGTAAGTATTGGGGCTGATGAGTACTATAGCCATTGCTGCCGTCCAGGAGTAGTGGGAGTTTGAGCGCAGGTTCATTTTGTATGTTTGTAATAGGAGACTGTCTCCATAAGCTTACAATCGACTAGTAGAATGGGAGAGTGTGCCTCTAGGAACATTACATCTAACAGTTAAAGAGGACAGGCTGTCCCAAGGAGATTACAGTCTAGTGGTAAAATAGGATGCCTTATTTTAAAGCTTTACCCCAAGCACCATGACCACTTTAATAATCTGAAGTTGTCATGGTGCCTGGAGTCTATTTGCAACATTTCGCTATGAAATGCTGCGCATACACAGTTTAAAGGACCACTATAGTGCCAGGGAAACAAACTCATTTTCCTGGCTCTATAGGGTCTTTGGGTCCCCCCCACCCTCTGGGTCCCCCTCCCGCCGGGCTCTAGGGGGAGGAAGAAGTTAAATTCTTACCTTTCTCCAGCGCCGGGCTCCCTCGGCACTGGGGACTCTCCTTCCTCTGCTGACGTCACTGGCTGAATGCGCAATTTAGTCAGTCCATAGGAAAGCATTTCTCAATGCTTCCCTATGGATGCTGATGTCTTCTCACTGTGAAATTCACATTGAGAAGCGCGGAAGCGCCTCTAGCGGCTGTCAATGAGACAGGCGCTAGAGGCTGGATTAACCCTAATGTAAACATAGCAGTTTCTCTGAAACTGCTATGTTTACAGCAGGCAGGGTTAACCCTAGATGGACCTGGCACCCAGACCACTTCATTAAGCTGAAGTGGTCTGGGTGCCTATAGTGGTCCTTTAACCCTTTTGCTGGTTGAGTTGTAACGCCACATCCAGTGTCACTGTGGTGTCATCAGCCAGCTTGGAACAAGAGCGCTGTGCATTTTGGACGTCTGATATCAGCAAGCTTGTGACAGGTGCTCAATGGGGGCTCGGCCACCCCCTTGTGCCCATGCTCTCTCCTCATACTGCCCTCCTCGACATCCCTCCTCATTAAGTAGGAACGGGACATCAGCAGAGGAGGGTAATGCAGAGAGAACTTGGCAAGTTTCAGGAATGGAGATAAGTTTCATTTATAAGCTTTTTTAACTTTTATTTTAATAATGGGGTAGGGGGAGGTTCTAAGCACGACCAGGGTTACTCTAAGTCTAAACAAAAAAAGTGTTTTATTTAAAAAAAACAAAAACTTTTTTTTTGGTTGGAGTAACCTTTTAAGTAGATGGCATTCCAGGGTTGGAAAAAATAAAGGATGGAAATTACTGGGTTTTACAAAAGAAGCCAATAGCACTATCACCTGACAATATATACAGGAAGAATTATACTATATAATGGTATTGGCGAAACTGCGAATGAATGTATTTACAAGAATGTCACAATAGGGACCGAAACCAATAATATCGATGTATCTATTTATCTGTCTGTCTGTAGAGAAAGAGTGGAGATTTAGACAATAACAGAGCTGAATTTGATGGGATGTTTTGCCAAGTTTGGAAGCCAGCACAATACCTGCACAATTAACCTTATCAAGTTATTGAGCACAAGAAACACAGAGACACATTCCAGTATTTTAACTCTTTATGTGATTTCAATAAAAAAAAAAATTAGAACCTGCATTTTTTTTAAACTTTTACCAAATAAAACACTGAAACATATTTGCAAAGTATTTACACAAAAACATTTGATAAAATATTGCTCTTTGTCCCTTATATTCTTAGAAGTCGTCAACTGGATATTTCACATCTACATCCAGAAAAATATACGGCTAGTAATATTTCAGATTTAAAAGGTTGCCAGTGCATTCAAGGGTTAAATGTACATTCAAGGGTCAACAAGCGTTGTTTGCGTTTATTTAATTGTAAAAGTTAGTGAAGTAGGAAACGGAACGCTTAATTGATCTAATTATCCCCACTTTAACATTTTTAATCCTTCTAATGATGTAGAAATTTCACAGTAAAATCTATATAATCCAACTGTCTTCTTTCGCTGCCTAACTAGATCTGAAGGTGTGAATACATGTTCTCTTGAAACCAAAAAAGACGTCACTCAATAAAAAGAAAAAATAGTCTGTGTTTGTACATACGTTTCATGCGCCAAAAGATTTGGAATTTGAATCAAGAAATACCAATTAGCATTATCAAACGCAAACCTCATTGTGGAATAGAGAACAAATCGCATGACTTCATTTATTTTATTTTCTCAGCTGCAAAACTAAACTATAATTACGTCTATATCGGTATGCAAAACGCACGGAGAAAAGGACTTTAAATAGATCACAGTGAAGGCGTTTCACGTCTCTCGTCACTTTCTTGACAGCAATGTTTAATCCATCAGGGTATGTAAATTAAATAGCTCATCTTTGATAAGAGCTGTGTCTCCTTATTTGATTAAACCTCACAAAAAATAAATTTAAAAAAATGCGCTTTGTGTTGTAAACGGAATGTCATGATTTGAAAATAAATCAAGGATGCCCCCAGCGTCTGCTGCCTGGCCACTCTTTCAGCATGTTGCGGGTGTAACACTTGCATTTGCTAATCAATTCAATCCGTAATTGGATGATATTCAGCTGACGTGCTCGAGCAATGAATGACGTCCATATGTGGACAAATTCTTCCTGCAATAGCAAATTGCCAAGCAAGGGGCCAGCAACAGGCATTTAGGTGATCCTCAATTTGTGACAAAGTACTTGATAATGGCTTGACCCATATTCGAGAAATGGCGCAAAGTGTTTCGTGGTACCATAACCACTGAATATGCATGTAGTTGTTATGGTCATCAGAGTGCCCTTTTAAATATGAAAAAAAGGTCCCAACACAAATAAAGAGTCCCGTAGCATGGTAAAGATGTCCACGAGTCTGCGCCTTATTTACATATAAAAAACATGAAATATAACCATCAATATCTTACTGCATTTACATATCCACCATTCTGACAATGGCGTACAGTCAGGTGTACTGATATTGAATCCTATTGCATGATAGCATTTTCTTGTATACATTCTAATTGGAACTTTAAAAAATTAACTGCCATTTGTAAATGCCCATATGCATTATCAATGACGTAGTTATCTGTATTATTACTTTATGCACAATTTGATGAATGTACCTTGTTTATACTGTATTTAACCACCATACACAAAACAGCGACCTTTTTCATAACATATTTACATTTTATGTTGTATAATGTATTGGTCAATGCTCCAGTGCTAAAAGGGTTAAGAGAAACTCATCCTTATAATGACTTTCGGAGTTTATTCGGAAAGCTGTGAGTTTAAGAAAATTGAAAAAAACAAGTTGCAAACAAGTTTAGGTTGAAACAGACAGATTGGAAGAAAAACCATTTAACTGATTATTTATTTTTCCAAAGAGCCTACTGAGGCCTAAAGCTTGCAATTCTGTTTTCAATACTCTTTGAAGAACAAACTCTTATAGGACGCTGTTATTCAGAAATATGTGTGCGTGCTGCTTGTTCTAACATTACAAGTCAACATGTGTTCCAAAGCTGTAACTTTAACTACAGACAAGTCAAACCCTTCTCAAGATTAGGAAAGGAAACGAGTGCGGAACATTCCAGCATGCAAAGATTGGCCCTTACAAGCATCAGTGATTTTTACAGTAATGTTTACGTATCCCCTATATTTAAAAAATACATGCCTTTGTGAGGTCTGGAAAATTAAATTAAATGTTAAAATCCAAACTACTGTGTTAGGTTCTAACCGCCATCTTGGCACCCCGTCAGTCATTGTGGTAAGCTCTGCCACTTTTTCTTATTGAACATAGTACGTGGAAGAGTAGAAGCAAAACAGGTGATGTCAGTCACTAAATCTTTAAAGGGACACTAAGTGCCAGAAACACCACACATGTAGTGATTACGAGACAAAAAGCCTGTCTTTGAAGGCTGAACGATATATAAACAATGCCTTTTCTTCCACTCCTGCCTGACACTAATTAGGGCCACCTCTTGGACAACAAATTTCTATGAGGACATGCAGATTGGCGCGGGACATGCTATTAACATGCATCGGCACTAGCATCCCAATGCTTCTCTACGGAGCCAGCATTGATGTTCTCACCCAAAGGAGGCGGGCGGTGGGAGAGGGGAAAAGGAACACTAGGGAACTGTCTTCATCAAGCACAGCGCAAGTACATCATTAGACATGCTCATGCTATGTTCAGGAGACTCGGACTCTGTAGAGAGCACTAAATCAGTGGTCCCTTCTGGGTTTGCCCTCAATGGGCTCGCCAGGATGATGGACAAATAGCCTGGAGTGCATTCACACCAGGATGACCCGCCAATCCTATGGGCCAGTCCATCCCGCTGTGACGCAATCACATTACTAGCCTGCCTTCCCCCCCAGGCAAAAGTGGGACAGGTTTGCGGAAAATGTTTAATAGGGTATAGTCAGATTTTAAGAGCTCCAAAATGGTTTGACCAGGCAACGATGTTTATAGACTCCTAGTACCATAACCACTACAATGAGCTGTGATAATAACTGTGCTTAGAGGGACCGTTTAATTTGCCTGCTAAGATTATAGATAAAAAAAAAAAAAACAATTTAGAAACTATAATACATCAACATTATTTTGTATATTACAATATACATATATACAAAAGTAGATTTCCAATTACTTACAGTTACAGGTTTCAAAAAAGTGTGCTTAAAATAAACACTGCCACTCCCATAACAAAGTGATCTCAATGGAGTTATTATAGTGGAAGTGTACTATCACCATCATTTCTGCCAGGGGCAGACAGTAATTCAATCAATCATTTATCAACTACCCAGTGAACCTTCTTAATCATAGCTATAGTCGGCGTACAGAGGTGAGGCTCAGCAGCCATTAGCAAGGGAACCAACTTTGGAGTTAAACTGTTGAAAAAAAATATAAAACTAATCCCTGAAGGTAAGCGCCGAGACACTCCTGTCCTATAATAACTTCATTGAGATTAATAATATTACAGGAAATAAAACAATTATAACGAATGCTAGTGTATTATTATTATTGGTTATTATTTATATAGCGCCAGCTTATTCCGCAGCGCTTTACAATAAGAGGGGAATTTACCAAATGAGACAATAACAAAATGTAACAGGAACAAAAGGTATTGGAGGACCCTGCTCAAACGAGCTTACAGTCTAGTGGAGGTGGGGGGTATAAAAACACAATAGGAAGGGTATTGAGAGAGACAGCAAAAAGACACGGTGGTAAAGTAGCAGAACTGGAGGGGAGAGTGGAGTGTGGCCTTTTAGGAGACAGCAAGAGGAAGGTTTGAGAGATAGAAGTTACTCTTGGAGGCCATAAGCAATCCTGAAAAGATGGGTTTTGAGGGACTTCTCAAAAGGATTGAAGACTAGGGGAGAGTCTGACAGGGGTAGGCAGGCCTGTGAGAAGTCTTGCAGGCGTGAATGTTTTCTGTAAGGGTGCGAGCAGCAGACAGAAAGTCACCAGTAGAGCGGAGAGGCTGAGAGGGGGCATACCTATGAATCAGTGAAGAAATGTAAGAGGGGCTAGAGTTGGTTAGGGCCTTTATAGGTAAGGGTTAGTAATTTAAATTGACAACTGTAGGGTACAAGAAGCCAGTGTAAGGATTGACAGAGGGGTGAGGTGTGAGAGGAGCGACAGGCAACAGCATTCATCACAGATTGTATGGGGGCACTACGGCTTCTGGGGAGACCCATTAGGAGGGAATTCCAGTAATCCATGCAAGAGATTACTAGAGCATGAACAAGCTCCTCTGCAGCATCTCGCGTAAGAAAGGGGCGTATGCAGGCAATTTTGTTAAGCTGAAATCGACAGGTTTTAGTAACAGACTGGACATGAGGTACAAAGGTAAGGCCAGGATAAAAAAATGACACCAAGACAGCGAGTTTGAAAGGATCAGGTGAGGAAGGTACCGTCAACCTGCCGGGAGATTGAAGGAGGAGGATCAGTGTTATGAAGGGGAAAAATAAGAAACTCAGTTTTAGGGAGATTGAGTTTCAGAAAGGGGGAGGACATTCAATCAGAGACAGCAGAAAGGCAATTGGTGACACACTGTAGGACAGCAAGGGAAAGGTCAGGGCAGTGGAGGTATATCTGGGTGTCGTCGGTGTACAGGTGGTAGTGGAATCCAAATGAATTAATGAGTTTGCCAAGAAAGGCAGTGTAGAGAGAGAACAAAAGGGAACCAAGAACTGAACCTTGATGGACTCCGACTGAGACAGGAGGAGAGGAGGTGTCTTTGGAAAAAGAGACACTAAAGGAGCGTTGGGAGAGATAGGAGGACAACCATGAAAGGGCTGTGTCACAGAGACCAAGAGATTAAAGTATTAGGAGAAGGAGGCCATGATCAACAGTGTCAAAGGCAGCAGAGAGGTCAAGAAGAGTTAGTATGGAATAGTGGTCTTTGGAGTTAGCTGTGATTAGGTCATTTGTAACTTTAATAAGAGCAGTCTCAGTAGTGTGGAGGGGGCGAAAGTCAGATTGAAGAGGATCGAGGAGGGAGTTGGAATTTAGGAAGTGAGTCATATGAGTAAAGACAAGTTGTTATTATTATCAACTAGTGACCCGATAATGAATTTGTGTAAAATGCTAATTTAGCAAATATTTCCTCCTCTATCAATATAAAGGGCGCAGAATATTAAAAGTGCTAAAATGGCAGTACCCCCACCCCACCAAAAAGTAAAAAAAAAACCTGCACTGGTTTACCTTTTATAAAAAGCATTTTTTTTAAAATAAACCTGCATGCTTAGAGAATTTAAAGAATGCAGACCTCACAGAATTTACCAGAAAACACAATCCAGATTCTCAGAACAACGGATAAGGTTTTTACGGCAGGGCTCTTTTTGAGTACTTGTGATTTTAGGGGCAGTAAGAGTAACTTTCATTGGTAATACAAAGACTGATCTTACTGCTGGACAGTCCTAAATAGGGACCCATGGCTGGACAGTCCTAAATAGGGACCCATGTTCCATTACCTATTTGCCCATTTCCAAGTTTGACTTCTAACAATGGATGGGCGCCTGGCACCATAAATGCTTCAACTATCTATAGTGGTTATGGTGTGTTCCTTTAATACTGATTTAGCGCACATTATTGTTGCTGTGGAAGTAAGGAGTTTGCTTTCATACACCAACTATTTTAAAGGGGCAGCTCACTGTAGTACTTATGGAGCAATAAGTCTTCGGGAGCTATCTCCCTGATTAGTGTTAGACAGTTATCGAGGTACTTGACAAAAATCGGGGATCTTCTGCCACAAAGTGTAGTCACTCTGCTGCAACTTGCCTAACAAGGAAAAGAAA
Organism: Pelobates cultripes; assembly: GCA_933207985.1. Taxonomy (NCBI): domain Eukaryota; kingdom Metazoa; phylum Chordata; class Amphibia; order Anura; family Pelobatidae; genus Pelobates; species Pelobates cultripes. Next base: position 21,121,410 of record OW240924.1, read on the forward strand.
TTTCACATTAGCCCGTCCAACATCGGACAACACTGGAAACATCCTGGCTAATCAACCTCCAGTGCTCTGAGCCGATCAATGCCAAGCTTTAACGCGGGAGAGGTTTAATTCTACATTAGCAGAGTCTCAGCAGCGTAACCCTGTATTAGGGTACATTCATCAGCTTAAAGCTATATATCCTTATTCGAGTCACTATTTCTCTTTTTCACAGTAAAGAAAACCTGTACAAAAACTAAAATTACAATGTACTATTGGAATAGTCATAAAAACATAACATAAAGTACAAACTTTCTATAATGCAATCGCACTACAAGAACCCAAAAAAAACATGAGCAACTCGGAATGCAAACGCATGGATCCATAGAAACATTCTAAGGGAACAGAAAGCCCTTTTTAACTGACAGGAAATGTTTGAGAGGAGTTTGTTACAGTGGAAACCACGCAAGGATCTGTTTGTCTGTCCACAACTGTCTCACTAATCACAGACAAATTATCTTGTCCTGTAACAGTTTGGTTTGCTCCACCTAGAATGGACTTCAGCTGGACCCAGAAGAACGGCTGCCGTTTCTGGTCTGAAGGCCACTCCAGATAAGTCTTGGCTTTCAGCATTTTTCTCAGCCTATAGAACCGTTTTGGGAGATCCTCCAAGCTGACATTCTCCTTAACCACCAGGATGACATCTTCAAACGCATGTCCAATGTTCCTCTGGTGGGCAAAGTAAAGCTCGTAATTGCACCATTCGCTGTTGACAAAGCTGCGTGAGAGCACGAAGATGATCTTGCGGCTGTTTTCAATGTTGTCGATGATGTTGTCAATAATCCATCTTCCAGGAAGAAAGTCCCTCTCGTGTATGCACAGCCTGTAAGGTGGAGTAGAATTCTCCAAACGAGGTAGCAGCACTTCTCTCACCCAATCTGCATCCAAATAGCTGTATGAAATGAAGGCATGATAGACAAATTCTCTGTTGTCCTCACTGTTTTTGGAGCGATATTTCGAACGGATGATTTGGCACGTGGCTCTCAGGTACCACGGAACATTATACTTCCAGCATAGCATCATGCAGATAATGACTACTACAGCAGTAACAGCCACTGATATAGCTACCACCAAACCCACATCACACTGTAATTTTCCAGGATTAAAATACTCAATTTTGGTGTCCACAAGGTTCTGTGGGTGATAGCAATAATAAGAACCTGGCCAGTCAAGTAGTGATATATTTTTATCGGAGAGGGTCTCTGTGATGAAGGCATATAAGTCACAATTGCAATAGTATGGGTTGTTCCCTGCAGTTAGATTTCGTAGACTCGGCAAATATTTAAATGAACCCCCATCAATAACTCCAAAAGAATTGCCTTCTAGTGCCAAAACTTCCAGACTCAAACTCTTCCAACCTGTGGGTATAAATTTGATTTTATTGTTACGGAGAATCAATACACGCAGGTTATTGACTTGGTTGAAATAATTCATATTTAAGCGCTCTAGCTGAGAATTAGACATGTCCAAATACTCCAGAGTAAGGGGCAGGCACAGAGAAATATCATAGATCAATGGGTTGTCATGTAAAATAAAAGTTGTTATTTTAGAAGGCCATATGCAAGACTCGTTGATGCTCCCAATATTGTTAAAACTAAGATCAACAACAGAGAGGTTGGACCATGTGGCCATTAACAAAGAAATTGTCCTGAGGCTAGTCATTGTATTGTCACTAGCATTGAACATCTTGATTGCAGGTAATGAAAGTTGGCAGGTTGGATTGTACAGATACCTGGCCAAAAGACGGTTTCCAGTGATGTTAAGACTTTCTAACTTAGTCATATGATTCCAAGCATCGCATGGGACAAAATTAAAATTAACATTGACGATGTGCAAATTTCTGATGTTGCTGAACCAGGTAAAAGTCCAATCAAATCTCAAAATGTCTGGATTGGTAACATCCTGAATGACCAAGTTTTCCAGTGACAGATTTTCAATTCTTTCGCCAGTCTTGTTGGAGTTTGGAGAACGGGCAAAGTCTACAGACAACAATAAGAGATCACTGATATTAGATGGCTTCTCAATGTTGTTCAAGACCAGATAAAGAAGGTACTCATTGAACTTCCCTCGGTAAAAGGTCAGGGAATCAACATGAATGTATTTTAAGCCAGAGAAAATATCCATGCTTTCTGTGTAATAAGTGAACTCGAACAAATTTCGGAAACGCATATTCTCAAAGGATTTCTCAGCCAAATCTTTTAAGATGAGAGGAAGAGCATCTGCATACTTATCCAATGCAATATCAAACCATATATCACGCGTATTCACCATGCTGAATGCCCCAACTTCATAACCCTCTAGACTAGACTGAGTTTTTAAGGCAAATCTTTCTAGTTCAATGTCCTGTATGGGTACAAAGTCATCTTTCAAGATTGTCTTTATCATTGGGCCACCAAAAGATAAATTCTTAAGGTACACCAATTTTTTAAACACATTCCCAAGAGTGGAAGAGTTGTAGAAATTATTGGACATATCAAGGACTTTCAAATTCTTAAGAGGTTCCAGCAGTTCTGATGGCATCTCAGTCAAAGAGTTGTTAAACAAACTTAGGTTTTCCAGAAGTATATTTGTGTTTAAAGAATCATTGTCTATACTGGATATATTGTTGTAGCTCAAGTTTAATATCCTTAAATTGGATAAATGATAAAAATCCTCCTTTTTAATTTTGGTGAGTATGTTGTAGGACAGATCCAGTTTCTCAACATCATGAGAGATATCTGTTGGCACTTGCTCAAGATTCAGACGAGAGCAGTCGACAAATTTCTTCCAAATGTCAATCTTACATGCACCCTCGGCAAGGTTAACGATCAGAAAACATATAAACAGAGTGCTCCCATTGGGTTCAACCATAGTTATATCCTTCACATGCTCTAAAAAAAAAAAAAAAAAATATTCATTTTTTTTTTTTTATAAGAAAAACACAAAATACAGCATGCACAAGACATTTAAAAAAATTACAAGATGTAGTTCCTGGGTAGCCGATGTGGTCAGAACACGTTAATGAAATATCATAATGAGTCTACTGTTACTGGTTTGGGTTGCGAGAACTGTAAAAAACAAACAACATTGATCTGGGCAACTTTCAATATGGTGATTATAAGAGAATAGGCAGAGCCAATCTCCAGGGGTTGGCATTAGGATATAAAGAAATTACAGCTTACTGGGGCAACAAACATTAGTGCATAATACATTGAGCAGGAATCACAATTTCAAGTCTGATGCTTCCTAACATGTCTACTAGGTATTTGCCACTGACAGTCTGGAAGGTCCATAGCCCACTCACAAGGGATGAATTTCTACTTGCCACAGCTGAATATTCAAATCGCCAATGGCTACCGGATACGTAGAAATTTTAAGCTCTGCGTTGAGCCATTCAAAACTCAAAGCATTTCTCAGCCCAATACAGTTCTAGCTTAAATAATGTAATATAGTTAATAACATGTATGCAATAATAATGAGATTCACACTCAGATTATGTTCTAACAGTCAGTAATATTACCTACAGCATTGTGATATGTCTACAAGCAGACAGGAGCCAATTTCAAGTTTCCAATCCGATCTTAAAAGGACCACTATAGGCACCCAGACCACTTCAGCTTAATGAAGTGGTCTGGGTGCCAGGTCCATCTAGGTTTAACCCTTTGTGCTGTAAACATAGCAGTTTCAGAGAAACTGCTATGTTTACATTAGGGTAAATCCAGTCTCTAGTGGCTGTCTCATTGACAGCCGCTAGAGGCGTTTCCGCGCTTCTCACTATGATTTTTACAGTGAGAAGACGCCAGCGTCCATAGAAAAAGCATTGAGAATGCTTTCCTATGAGACTGGCTGAATGCAGGCGTGGATCTTGCCGTGCATTTGCATTCAACCAGGGACGTCAGAAGAGGGAGGAGAGTCCTAGCGCCGAGTGAGCCCAGCGCTGGAAAAAGGCGAGTGTTTAACCCCTTCCTCCAACTTCAGCCCGGCGGGAGGGGGACCCTGAGGGTGGGGGCACCATCAGGGCACTATAGTGGTCCTTTAACAGGTCGAAACGTTGCAATAAACCTGCCTGGAAACAATCGCAGTGAGTGCCTGAGATTTTTCTATTTGTACATATTCCTTGGGGTTTTTGCTGACCCATGCTCAGTAGCACCCTGGGCTGAATTGTTGTGACTGAGTGCGACCCTACCCTTTTTCTCTATTACAAAACAAAGCTACAGTGAGATAATTAAAAAGTAGGAGTAACGTGTTTGTGTATAAAGCCTATTTAAACAGACCATCTAAGTCATAGATAAGGCTACATGGGCTAGATTTAATCCAGTAAGCAGAAACTCTCATTGTGCTTTCTAACAAAGAATTAGCCAACATTTAAAATCCCACAATAAACTAATTTCCTTTCTCTAGAAGGGATACTGGAGAGTTTGTTGCAGGAAATACTTTGCTGGGTAATTTGGCCTCACGGCATTCCATAAACAACATTTCGGATCCATATGGTTTATCAGTAGGGTGTGAGGTCTTGTGAAAGGGGAAAGTGAGCGGAGACAATTCTTTGACCATTTTGGATGTTTTACAAATCGTAAACTGTACTGTACAAAAACAGAAATATCTTGCTAACTGAGCACCTTGCAACAAAGTTCTAGCCAACTTTTAGATTAAACTAAATTGCAAGATTTTGCCAAAGAAACGTGAGTTTGAAAAATTCTACAGCTCAGCAATAGCTCCTGTAGTCCAAATATTGCAATTAATTTTTCACTTTACTACAACTGTGTTTAGTGAATTAAGCCCCAACATCTCCACCTCCCTTTCAAGGGAGATCTTGTACATTTTGAATTCTTCTGTTGTGTCCTGTTGTACAATGGACAATACTGCAATATAAAGTGGTGTGCTGTTGTTTATTATAAACAGTTTGTGTCTGTAATCAGATTGTTACCAATTTTTTTCCAGAGTAAGTATTCTAATCTCTCCCGTTTCTATGTACCCTGATTCTCCAGATGCATACGTTTATTAATTTGTATTCTTGTTTTTTTCAATAAAGAGGATATTGAAAAACTATAAATATCACAATGGCCATCTTAGAACACCACCCTGCAAATGTTCAGTATGGTTGTTCCTAAGATGGGTCGATTCACTTTGCTGACATTACTAGGCACAAATATTTAGGAGTTAATTCGCTAAACGGTGAGTTAACAACAGACTTTTACAATTTAAGCTGAAACAGCCAAATTGGAAAAACAATTCAATTTTACCGGATTTACAGATATTACCGGCTATTCTAGCCTATATTTTGTAATTAGAATGCAAATTTGCCAGAGCTAAAAGTTTAGAAAAATATCCTGTATGGAAACATTTCCTCCTTACTGTCAAATGCCACATTCTGAAAATCTGTAAAAACATGATCTTTCTTAAAATCGATATTTTACAATAAGGACACTTACCTAGCAAATGGCATTTTGGGGATACGCGTGTTTTATTCCTGGTGAGAAACTTAGGTAATTGGGGGATTGATGTGCAGATTCAGGGTTCCTTTGGTGTGACACCCCATCATTCTATAGGCACCTTAAATCTAGGGAGGAAAATGAAGTAAGACAAAAAAAAACATCAATATTCAATATGTGATGTCTATGGCAAAGAAGTAATAAAAGCATAATTTTCATATCATGTTCTTAATTCAATTTCAAAATTATCCTTCCAGTAATCAGTTCAGTAAGCATTCACCTAATTTCACTGGAGCACTGGTAACATAATGTTAACCATCTAACCAGCACCCATCACTAAAGTCACCAGCCACCAATATAACTATATGTCCACGGAGGTTCTACATAAAAGTAGAATGGGTTGAGCCACAGGGTACAGAAGGTATCTTTATTGGACAAGGTATTTTATAAAATGGGTTTAGAATGTGCGAGGCATGATAATATGAGTCTTAAAGGTCTGATACATGACTCAACAAAGGCCTTATATAAAATGTAGGACTCGTGACTTTCTAACCTCCTACCTTCTTAAAAACACTTCCTACCCTTTTTTCTTCCTGCCCCATGAAACACCACCTTCCCCTTTGTGTGACTCTCCAGTCAACATACCACTCTGTGTAGAAAGTTATTTTGTATTTTTACATGCCCCTCTTGATAAAGGGCCTTTGTCTTTTGAAATAGTTTGTGTGATCGTTGTTTGCAGATAGCACGGTCCTCTAGGGTAAACAACAGACACAGTCCTTTGGTCTATCTTCACTTAATCACATTTGATATAACAATTTGCTCAAAGGATCGAGGGACCTGACTTGAGTTTGTATAGTAAAGGCATGGTGCTTAGAATGTCACCGATATTCTAAAACAGTTTGTCGGACAGCTCTCTAGTCAAATTAATGCTTTTTTTTTTTTAAAGCGTCTTTAAAAATATAATATTAATAAAGATTTGTTTTTTAAATGCATATGGCAATTTAGTAAGTAGCCACTAAATTCTGCTACATACATAGAACACTTTCCTTTTCCAAATAGCAAAAACAAATTTGTAATAAGTAATATTTCAGTTAAACCTATTTATTAACAGTGCTGGAAAATTTTCCTTTCATAGTCATCTAGATGTTACTTTAACTAGCTAATAGTTGATAGTTAGACTAAATGTTTTTCCACCTTTATGCTATCACTTATAAAAATGTTTTGTTTTTTTTGCAATTATCTTAAGACTTCTTTTATCTTGCGCAGCAAGCAATCTCCTATTGTTACAGAACATCATAAAGATAGCATTGTGTAGGACTTTTACTAAAGTCTATATAGGAGTCTGATTCAAAGGATTTTGGCGGCAAATTATAGTCAAAAGCATTTAACCTAAAGAATACATGAGACGTGTGCCTCCACAGTCACAGCCTGGGTTCAAGGCATAACATATTGTGACAACATGGCAGCAAGACGTCTCAAAGAACCTGCAACATTTATTTAAAAAATTGTCACATGGATAAACGAATGAAAGAAACAAAACCACATATTAGAATGGGTTAAATAATATTTTTCACATGTATACCAAAATGTTGATAGAAAAAGATATTTTAAAAGAATGTGGTTTTAGTTGCGTGCCAATTCACAACTATATCAGATCACCTGGGTAACCCTCCAGGCATTAGTTTACAACGGTACAGTGTAACTAAAAGAGTTAGAACAGACCGGCCAGAGACGGCATGGGACCCAGGAAATACAGAATGCCAGGGGCCCTTCAAATAGCGAGAAAAAAAAAATTGTGTCTTAATCCAAAATGGCAATTCTAAAAATACTCTCATTATGACAAATTACATATTTGTCTGTACCAATATTAAAAATTTACCTAAATCTTTTGTTCCGAAGGGAATAAAGATTTATATTGTCATTTCTATTTAAACGAACAAATGAAGATAAAAATGTTCGTGACCGCTAAACTTTTTATTTATATAAATGCTGTTATATATGAAACAAATACAGGAAAGCATAAACTGAATTATTCACAAAACGGCAAAGGATCCAAAATGAATTTTAAAATACTCAGAATTTGAACATTTCTCAAAGTCAGCAATCTTTTCCTTTCAGCGCCTTTGACCTATATGTTGAAATTTACTTTGAATTCACTTTGACAAGGTGAAAATTGAAATGTCACACATTTAATTGTCGTAGTGTCTTAAGGTTTGTTAGAGTTAGAGGGGGCCCAGTTTTTGGTTCAGGTCGCTCCCCATTAATTTCTTGATATGCATCTGTGGCAGTTGCAAAAGAGACCTTCAGATGGTCAAAAAAATGTAACACTGTTCTGTGAATTCTGGTTTAACCATTTGACTACTAGGGACGTGATAACGACTAAAAAGGCATATTTTTAAACAGTCTGGGAAATTCACTAAATAGGCCATGGTGGTAAACAAACAAGGGAATTGAAAATTTGAATTGGAAGCCAGAGTCTGGAAAGAAAATCCTCTAATTCGGCTATTTTTCAAGTAATGTTATTGTAGCCTGGAACAAACTCATCGATTCACCACAAAGTATTTAGCAAACTATAGCCCAAAATTGCATTGTTTTCCCAACTCTATAGAATGACAATACTTTTAAAGGGCCTACACTATTTCCCTTTCATTATTATGACGCTAGACAAACTAAATAAGTTATTTGGACACTTAAAAAAAAAAAAAAAGGAAGGGTTTATTCACAGAATCAAGAATGACATGGCTTGAAAAGTTTTCTCCAACTGAGCTTGACATGACAGAGCTGGCAATATAGCTTAACAATACTGAAAATAATAAAATATTACACACACATATATATTATATATTATACAAACATACAACTTTATCAACTCTGTGCCAAGGCCTAGTACATATTTGAATTGTGAGCATGTTCTGTTCTAAACCTTGACATGTCCTGTCTGTGCTCCTGAGTCCTGACACAAGAACTCCCATCACTCTCACTCAACTGGGTGAACGGTAACTGGCCAATTCCTAGCATCATCAGCTAACTGCTGTTCCTGTGGAAGTTCTAACACCCCCAGCCTGCTGCTGTTTATTGAAGAGCAGTTAACTGGCTAACTCCTAACACGTTCAGCCTGCATGGTTATTGTAGAGCAGTTAACTGGCTAACTCCTAACACGTTCAGCCTGCATGGATATTGTAGAGCAGTTAACTGGCTAACTCCTAACACCCTCAGCCCAACCAGCAGTTTTTTTTATTGAGATAACAGCAGACTAACTCCTAGCACCCTTGGGCTGCGTTCATTGGCAGGGCACTTAACTGGCTAACTCCTAGCACCCTCAGTCTAGCCTGCACTTCATTCATAATACAGGTCTGGTCGATCTCTCCCTGCCATCTCCAGGTGCCCTCTTATCACTCACCTCACCTGTGGGCAGATCCTGGTGGTCCAGGGTGGCTGTGGCCCCATGTTATGCCCATTGCTGGTCCTGGCTGGAGACCGCAGGCAGTCAGTCACCGCACTGACTCTCCAGCCCAGCTAGTGGAGGTGTGGCTCCCAGCTCCTGCCCAGCAGACATCACTTAACCCATTGTTCACAGGTCAGGTCTGTGCTGGAACAGTCAGACCTTCCATTAACCCTTTCATAGCTCACACCCAACATTATAGGAAGCCATTCACAAATGTGCTAACCCTGTCTGTTACCAGTGAGATCAGATCTCCCATTGCCCTGTTACATTCTTTCTATAATGTAGCAGTGACATAAAATAAAAACTATTACGTTTCTGTTACATCTTTGATATGAGATTTTTGCATTAAGACTACCTTTAATTGTGTGATTTTTCCCCCGTCAGCCTTCCTGTTTAACCAGTGGCATTCACCTCTATTCTGGTTGCACCAGAAGCCTCCACTCTCATTCATAATACTTTACTGGGGCTTGCCAAACTTTCCCCTGTTTGCCAAAATTACCCTCAAAAATACTTCTCTAAGGAGGCATATTGCGTTAGAGTAACAGATTTTACTACCATTCAGCTAATTTAGAGTTTGTATTAAAAAGCCAAAAAATAAATTTTTTGAAGTTATTGTAAACACCATATCTACTTCAAACCTTCTGAAGTAGTTACAATGCAAGTACCCTGTGCCTGCAGTTTTTATTTTAAAAAATAATTAGAAGAACACTATAGGGTCAGGAATACAAATGTGTATTCTTGACACTATAGGTGTAAAACACCATTTAGTCCCCCAGTCTCGCTTGCCCCCTATGAAAAAGGTAGTGTACTCACCTTTTTCCAATATCGCGCCGATCCGGTCATAGCTGGCTCTGTCCATTCTCAACCTCCTTGGCTGAGATCATCAACTCTGATAATCTCAGCCAATCCAATGCTTTTCCATAGTATTAGCAGGTGTCAATCATCATCTCCTCATAGAGATGCATTAAATTGATGCATCTCTATGGGGAGTGTTTTGCACCTACATGTAAAGCAAACTAACCCAGGAAGTACCTCTAGTGGCCGTCTGAGTGAGTACATTATTGCCTAGAATACCTCTGGTGGTAAACAATGCATTTTCTCTTACATAAAAATGCCTGCAGGGACTGACCATACTCACCAGAACAACTAAATTAAGCTGTAGTAGTAGCAGGGCTGCCTTAATGGGCTTTCAATCAGTCTGCAAGAATATTCTCATCCTATGTGTCAATATCACTTTTGTGTATTGTGTCAGCACACACAGAGTGTTTTTTGTTGTTTTTTTTTTTATAAACTCTTTTTTTTGCAGTGTGCACAAGCGTAAATGGACATTTTAACAGGAATACGTACGATAATGTCAGCAACAAATGTAACATAAAATGTTTCTGCACTTTTTTTTTCTTGTTTGTATAAAGCAGGAGTAGGGAACATTTTATCTGCCAAGGGCCATTTGGATATTTAAAACATCATTCGCGGGCCATACGAAATTATCAACGTAAAAATTAGCCTGCTCTATTTGGGCAAACATTTAATTAACTCACTCCTAATGTGATGGCTGGAACTGAGTCTCTTTGGTGTGATGTTAGCTGGTATTGATGATGTTGCAACTCGCAATGTGTGTGTGAGAGGAGTGTAGTGTGTGTGTGAGGAGTGCAGTGTAGGGGTGCTGTGTGTGAGTGTAGGGGGAGCAGTGTGTTTGTGCAATGGGTTCTGTGTGTTTGTGTGAGGGGTGCACTGTGTTTGTGTGAGGAATGCGGTGTGTGAGGGGGTGCAGCATGTGTGTAAGGGGTGTAATGTTTGTGTGAGGGGGTATAGTGTGTGTAAGGTAGTGAAGTGTGTGAGAGGGGTGCAGTGTGTTTGCACCCCACACACACATGACCCCTCACACAAACACAGAACCCGTCACACACAGAACACCTCACACAAACACACTGCACCCCACACACACATAACCCCCCACACAGTGTGTTTGTGAGGGGTTGTGTGTTTGTGTAAGGGGTGCTGTGTGTGTGAAGGGAGTACTGTGTGTGTGTAGAGGGGGTGATGTGTGTGTGTGTGTGTGTGTGTGAGGTATGCTGCGTGTTTATGTGAGGGGGTGTAGTGTGTGTGTGTGTGTGTGTGTGAAGGGTGAAGTATGTGTGTGAGGTGGTGTAGTGTGTGTCAGAGATCTATATTATGGTGGGGGATCAGGGAGAAAATCTATTTATTTTTTTTACTTAAAAAGAGGAAAAAAAAAAAACTTTATGAATCCCCCCCCCTTCCACTCCTTATTGCTGGCCTGGAAGGACATATCACTGCTATACTTGGTGGTCCAGTGGTTTTGTGTGCTCTTTAGCCTGCAGCTCCTCCGGCTGCAGGATGACTTAACTCTTTTCTTCCCACGAGCACAGCGCTGTTGGAGTGTTGCCATAGTAACGCGCAGCAACACTCTGACTTGCCTGCTCGTAGGAGGATTACAGCCTCATGAGTCCTCCTCCTATCCAGCAGGCTTCCAGGTCCTAGTTCCCTCCTGCTCCATTAACAAACTGCCAGGAGGCCAGTGAGGGAGATCTTTGATGATTTTGCTGGCCTTGTACGGGCCGCGGGCCGGACATTCCCCACCCCTGGTATAAAGAGTATAACATGAGAAAAATGAGAGTCAGGGCAGGTCCTGATAAGAGGTAAAGGAACACTATAGTCACCTAAATTACTTTAGCTAAATAAAGCAGTTTTTGTGTATAGATCATTCCCCTGCAATTTCACTGCTCAATTCACTGTCATTTAGGAGTTAAATCACTTTGTTTCTGTTTATGCAGCCCTAGCCACACCTCCCCTGGCTATGATTGACAGAGCCTGCATGAAAAAAAACTGGTTTCACTTTCAAACAGATGTAATTTACCTTAAATAATTGTATCTCAATCTCTAAATTGAACTTTAATCACATACAGGAGGCTCTTGCAGGGTCTAGCAAGCTATTAACATAGCAGGGGATAAGAAAATCTTAATTAAACAGAACTTGCAATAAAGAAAGCCTAAATGGGGCTCTCTTTACAGGAAGTGTTTATGGAAGGCTGTGCAAGTCACATGCAGGGAGGTGTGACTAGGATCATAAACAAAGAGATTAAATTCCTAAATGGCAGAGGATTGAGCAGTGAGGCTGCAGGGGCATGTTCTATACACCAAAACTGCTTCATTAAGCTATAGTGTCCCTTTAACTGAGGTTGGAGGAGACTAGCTGCCCTGACTACACAAGGATAGAGTAAAACACAATTAGGAAACGTATAGCATGTTAAAGGTTTATGTTAAACTAAGCTGGACTAAGGAAAGTATTGTATAACATGCAAGCTAAGATATATGTAGCTTTTGAATCACTGTGTACTCATCACTATGAGGAGGTAAGTGTGAAGGGGCATTGAAGACCCTGCCATAGTAATAAGAGTCACCAAGTGTAACAACATGGCAGCAATACTTCTCAAAGAACCTGCAACATTTATTAAAAAAATAGTCACATGGATAAGTGAATGAAAGAAACAAAAACACATATTAGATAGCATGGTAGACAGACAAATATATATATATAAAATATTTTTCACATGTATACCAAAATGTTGATAGAAAAAGATATTTTAAAAAAATGTGGTTTTAGATGCGTGCCAATTCACAACTATATCAGATCACCTGGGTAACCCTCCAGGCATTAGTTTACAACCGTTACAATGTAACTAAACCAGTTAGAACAGACCGGCCAGAGACGGCACGTGACCCAGGATATACAGGATTTATCCGACACCACAGGTATGTTGCAGGAGTCAGTCCACAGTTATGCGGGGTGCGTTGCTTTTATTTCCCCTTTTGTAGTGCCAGCTGTCATGCAGGAGCTTGTGAGCAGTGGAGAGTTTTCCGCACCAGAGTCTGTCCTCCCCCAGTGTCCAGGCCTCAAGAGGAGCCATTGCTGCGCCACCAAGAATCCTTCTTCTCCGGTTGGGATGAGTGCAGGCCCGAGAGAGCTCCAGTACACAGGTGAACTTTCGGGTGTATGGCTGAAAAATCCTCAGTGCCGGCCTCAGGCCCAGAATGGGATCTGTAGTCCGGTGCAGAGGCATGTATCACAGACTTAGCAGTTGAGATGGCTGCAGGGGCTCTGCAGTAAAGAACCACTGACAGACCTTGTCAAATCTGGCTTCAAAGCGCTCTTTCCAGGTCTGGATTGTTGCATCCTCTGGGTATCGTGGATGTTGCGGCACAGCAGCTATCTTGGCCACGGCTTTGCTGGGTATCCCACTGTTGCAGGCAACTGAGTTTCTCCAGCGTGGACTGGGAAATCCACCACAGGCCCAAATGGGGGTGGGGGTTGCGGGGATACAGATTGATTGTCGTTTAGAGCTTGCCATGTGTCGGGAGATCGTCCGCCTCTTCCAGTCACCAAGCATCCAGACAGACTAAGCCGAATGTTCGGACGTGTTCAAGCATTCAAGCATTAACGTGTTCCTGCTCAGTATATGTCAGATTTCAACTCGTGTAAGGCTTTAATCTTCAAGAATATGAGTGATCAAGGCTGATTTAGTGCTCAGAGTTAAGAAGAAACACGTCCGGCCATCTTGGCTGTCAGGCCCTGTCCCCCCAGCACACATAGTGTGTTAACCCCGGACACCTTGGATTGGCTGCCCATGGTTGGGTGAGTTACACACACTGTGTTACTGAATCAAGCAAATTAACTAACTCCCGAGGGAAAAAAACCAAACAAAAATCTTGTGACAAACCACCCTGGTCACGGTATGTATTCCTGTCATCCCCTATATTTTCTCCAAGAGACTATCTTCACTGCCTCCCTTCCCCTCCAAAACAATCAACTAGCAGCACCTCTCCCCCAGCCATACAAGGAGTCCAGAGAACCACAAATACTATAGCGGGACTTACAACTCCTCTGGAACTCCGTCCAGGCCGCGGCTAATCCCATCTGGATCTGCCCCTTGTAACGAGAATATACCCCTACACGCAGGATCCAGCTAAACAGAAGCCAATACAGAGGAGAGATACGTCTACCGGACCTTAGAATGGCCGGACTCGACGTATATGAGAGGAGACAGAGCCAGGAACAAACCGAGGTCAAGGGCACAGAGAGACAGCGTAAACTAGGACAAGCCGGGGTCTGGTACACGGAAAACAGCAAGCCGGCAAACAGTACAGATAAGGATAAAGCGAAAACGAAGTCAGAATACAAAGCCAAAGTCAATACGAGAAAACACAACTGAACACCACAAGCGCTAAAGGGAACTGAAACAGAAACCACGATAGGGCAACGAGCTAAGGGAAAAAGGTAAGTTTAAATAGCTTTTAAACGAAAGTGATTGGCTCCTGTCACTTCCACACCCCCAAAAGGTAATTGTATAGGGAGTGTGGTATGACAGGAGCCAATGGGAGCCTTTTGGCAATTAGGCTCCCACTGTCTCTTTAAGAGCCCGCCCGAGACTCGCGGTCACTGCCCGCCTTCCATCTAAAGCAGTCGGATGAGCCGCGTGCGGCTTGAAGAGAGGACCGCGACCGGCCCCCGGTTAAGGTAAGTAACGCTACAGTACCCCCCCCTGAGGACACGCCCTGCGGGCGGGTAGGACCAGGCCTGGCAGGAAAACGAGAATGGAAAGAGCGCACAAGACGGGGAGCATGAACAGCATCAGCCGAAATCCAACTGTGCTCCTCAGGCCCATAACCCTTCCAATGTACCAAGTACTGAAGTCGACCCCTAAGGAAACGAGAGTCAAGAACAGCAGACACTTCGAACTCCTCATGACCCTCCACTGAGATAGGAGGGGGAGGAGGAGTATGCCGGGTATAGCGGTTGCGTACGTAAGGTTTCAACAATGAGGTGTGAAAGACATTAGGAATACGTAGATTCTTAGGCAGGCCTAAGGCATAAGAAACAGGATTAACCTTATGTATAATACGATAAGGTCCAATGAAGCGGGGAGCCAATTTCATAGAAGGCACCCGGAGACGAATATTCCGCGTGGAAAGCAAAACCCTGTCCCCCACAACATAGGACGGAGCTGCTCTGCGATGCTTGTCAGCCTGAGCCTTCTGGCGAGTAGCAGAGTCCACCAAAGAACGCTGAACCTGCTCCCAAGTATTACGCAAACCAGCCAAATGCTCATCCAGAACTGGCATGCCCTGTGAGGAGAATGCAGCCGGAAGAACAACGGGATGCTGGCCATAGACAACGTAAAAAGGGCTCTTGCCGGAAGAATCATGAGTGGCGTTATTCCGAGCAAATTCAGCCCAAGGAAGCAGGTCAGACCAATTGTCCTGATGGTGAGACACAAAACAACGGAGGTACTGCTCCAGAGACTGGTTGGCACGTTCAGCAGCCCCATTAGACTGGGGATGATAAGCGGAAGAAAATGAGAGAGAAATACCCATTTCTGAACAAAAGGCTCTCCAGAACCTGGAAATAAATTGGCTACCCCTATCGGATACAATAGATACGGGAATACCATGTAACCGAAATACTTCTCTAGCGAAGATATGAGCCAGTTCCTTGGATGTGGGCAACTTGTGAAGAGACACGAAGTGAGCCATCTTGGAAAACCGATCCACTATCATCAGGATTACTGTGTTACCATTTGAAGGGGGTAATTCAACAATAAAATCCATGGACAGGTTAGACCAAGGTCTCTCGGGAACGGGTAACGGATGCAACAGCCCACAAGGAACTCTACGGGAGGATTTCATACAGGCACAAGTAGTACAAGCACTTATATAGTCAGTGACATCCTTTCGTAAGGAATCCCACCAAAAATACCGAGAAACAGCTGACACCGTTTTGGAAATACCAGGATGTCCAGCAGTCTTAGTATCATGATATAATGACATAATATCCCGTCTCTCAGGAACATCAACGAACAGTTTATCATTAGGCCTCTCGCTAGGTGCCATGCTTTGTTTCGCTTGTATGGCCTGCAAGAGGGACGAGGAAATAGACAAAATAGTAGTAGCTATTATCCTGTCTGGGGGAATGACAGGAGTAACATCAATCTCCTGTTTGTCAGTAGTTTCGAACTGTCTGGACAGAGCGTCTGCTTTAGTGTTGCGATCACCTGGCCTATAGGTGATAATATAATTAAAATGAGATAAAAACAGTGACCACCTAGCCTGCCTGGAAGACAATCTTTTAGCTTCGCTAAGGTAGGATAGGTTCTTGTGATCCGTAAAAATGAGGATAGGATCCTTAGTTCCTTCTAACAAATGTCTCCACTCTTTAAGTGCTAAAATAATAGCAAGGAGTTCGCGATTACCCACATCATAATTTTTCTCTGCTTTGGACATTTGTTTAGAAAAGAAGCCGCATGGATGCAATGGCTTTTCAGGCGACTCTCTTTGGGATAAGACAGCACCTACCCCAATATCCGAAGCATCAACTTCAAGAATATAGGGCAGTGAGGGGACAGGATGCTGTAAAATAGGTGCAGAGGCGAACGTAGTTTTAAGAAATTCAAAAGCCTGAAGTGCCTCGGTAGACCAAACACGAGTATTGCCATCCTTTTTAGTCATACGGGTAATAGGTGCTACAATGGACGAGAAACCTTTGATAAAACGTCTATAATAATTGGAGAACCCAAGAAAACGCTGAATAGCTTTCAGACCTTGCGGTAGAGGCCATTCTATTACAGCAGCAAGCTTCTGGGGATCCATACGAAAACCTTTAGCGGAAATCAAATACCCCAAGAACTGGACTTCGGGTTGGTCAAACAGACATTTTTCTAGCTTGCAATAAAGACCATTAGCAAGAAGGGTCTTCAAAACTGTCGTAACATGTCTGTGATGAGTGTGTATGTCTGTAGAATATATTAAAATGTCGTCCAAGTATACGATAACAAATGTGTGAATAAAATCTCTTAAGACATCATTAATAAATTCTTGGAATACTGCTGGGGCATTGCAAAGCCCAAATGGCATAACAGTATATTCGTAATGACCGGATCTAGTGTTGAATGCAGTCTTCCATTCGTGACCTTCCTTTATACGTATCAAATTGTATGCACCCCTAAGGTCTAATTTAGTGAACACAGTGGCATGTTTCAGCCTGTCAAATAATTCTGTAATTAAAGGTATAGGGTATGCATTTTTGATAGTGATTTTGTTTAGACCTCTATAATCTATACACGGTCTTAAATCACCTTCTTTCTTCGATACAAAGAAGAACCCTGCTCCAGCTGGAGAAGAGGATCTCCTAATAAACCCCTTTTCTAGTGATTCCTTAATATACTCCTCCATGACACGGTTTTCTTGAACCGATAAGGGGTACACCCTGCCCTTTGGAGGTATAGTGCCAGGCAACAAGTCAATAGCACAATCATAGGGTCTGTGAGGCGGTAATTTCTCAGCCTCCCTTTTATCGAAAACAGTCTTTAGAGATAAATACTGAGGGGGTATAGCCGTAGACAAAGGAGGACTGGTAGGTACCTTAATAGAATTCAAAGGTGTGACTTCAATCGTACAAGACTCGTGGCAGGCCTCACTCCATGATTTTATTTGCCCTGTCTCCCAGTCAAAAATGGGATTGTGAGCACGTAACCATGGATACCCTAATACTAACTGTGAAGAGGGAGAGGTGATGACCTGGAATCGAATGGTTTCATAGTGTAAAACCCCTGTGTACATGTGTAATGGTACAGTCTCATGAGTAACAACTGGAGAACTTAATGGTCTACCATCTATGGCCTCAACGGCCAAGGGTATCTCCTTCTCTCTGATGGGAATGTTGTTTCTCTTTATAAAGCCAGAGTCTATAAAATTTTCAGCTGCCCCAGAGTCAACCAGAGCATATATGTTGTCAACTATACAAATCTCTCCCATATATAAAGAAACCGGGAGAAGCAAGCGGTTAGGAGGCAATTTAGGAGACTTAGATATCACACCCAAGGCCAGTCCCCTATAAGGTCTTAGGTGCGAGAGTTTTCCGGGAGTAAAGGACATTCCTTTACCATATGGTCTCTCCTACCACAGTATAGGCAGAGTCCCTCCCTTCTCCTATGTAATTTCTCAGTATCAGAGAGTTTGGCAACCCCTAATTGCATAGGTTCCTCCTCAGATACTTTAACACTCTCTGGTATATTAACTCTGGGGTTAATAGGTGTAACAAAACGTCTATTCCTGTTCTTGGTATAGAGCCTGTCACGAATTCTATTATCTATATCAATGAGGTAATCAATAAGGTCCTCTAAGGCAATAGGAAGCTCCTTAGCTGCTACCTCATCCAATATCGTATCTGATAAACCTTCCATGAAGGCAGTAGTTAACCCATTGTTGGTCCAATCTACCTGCGAAGCAAGAGTGCGAAACTTAATAGCATAATCAGCCACAGACCTAGAACCCTGTTTAATTCTCATTAATGCTCTCGCGGCATTCTTTGACCTTTTCATTGTGTCAAAAGTTCTACGAAAAGCCGTAAGAAAACTGTTGAAATCATGTACCATAGGTCCATTAGCTTCCCAAATAGGATTTGCCCACTCAAGTGCCTTATCGGTAAGTTGGTGCATAAAGAACCCAACCTTAGACCTCTCTGTGGGAAATGAACGTGGATACATTTCAAAGTGGAATTCAATTTGATTAATAAACCCTCTGCAAGTCTTAGAGTCCCCTCCATACCTAGGAGGAGGTGTTAAATGGGCCGAAGTATTAGGCAAAGTAGATACTTCAGGGAGAAGGGGCGTAGGAGGGTTAGGTGTGGTTGCTGGAACGGTTCTAGCTAGGAGCGTCTGGAGAGCCTGGGCTATCTGATCCATACGGTGATCCTGCTCTACAAATCTTGCCTCATGGGACGCCATCTGTTGAGCTAAATCTGCGGGGTCCATGGCCCTATCGTAATGTAACGAGAATATACCCCTACACGCAGGATCCAGCTAAACAGAAGCCAATACAGAGGAGAGATACGTCTACCGGACCTTAGAATGGCCGGACTCGACGTATATGAGAGGAGACAGAGCCAGGAACAAACCGAGGTCAAGGGCACAGAGAGACAGCGTAAACTAGGACAAGCCGGGGTCTGGTACACGGAAAACAGCAAGCCGGCAAACAGTACAGATAAGGATAAAGCGAAAACGAAGTCAGAATACAAAGCCAAAGTCAATACGAGAAAACACAACTGAACACCACAAGCGCTAAAGGGAACTGAAACAGAAACCACGATAGGGCAATGAGCTAAGGGAAAAAGGTAAGTTTAAATAGCTTTTAAACGAAAGTGATTGGCTCCTGTCACTTCCACACCCCTAAAAGGTAATTGTATAGGGAGTGTGGTATGACAGGAGCCAATGGGAGCCTTTTGGCAATTAGGCTCCCACTGTCTCTTTAAGAGCGCGCCCGAGACTCGCGGCGCGCTCTTAGTTTCAGGCGGGACACGTGACCGGCCCCCGGTTAAGGTAAGTAACGCTACACCCCTGTCAAAGAACGGCCTCAGACCCAGCCGGCGCACCTCGTTGTGGCAGCATTCCCAAAATGGAAACACTGTTGGTTCAAACTTACCTAACTCCTGCGTTGTGTCCGCTGGTCTCACTTCGAGCATGGTCTCGGTTCCTACAGGTGCTCCTTGTGCTCCTTCCTTAACGCAGCAGTCGGGTCTGCAATAATTAGAGACGCTGCCCGCTGCAAGTCAGAACCTATTAAGGCTCCAAGTTATCCCCTAAGTCCCTGACTATTGGGAACAATTCACATGCTCCCCTGCAGCCAATCCTAGAGTATTTTAGGCTAAATGGTTTTTGAACATTTCTCAGTGCCCTGTCGTGGTTTCCATTGTGGTTATCCGAGAGCCCATTTATAGTATTAATTCTTGTGTATTTTGACTTTGGCTTGTTACTTGAGTATTCTGACTTCTGCATTCCTTAAACTTTGGCTTGTTATTTGGCTATTCTGGCTTCTTTATTCCTTACATTTGGGTGGCCTACCGTTTACGTACACTGTATTCTTGTCCTGTACTTTTCTTTTTATATGTTAAATCCGGCCGTTCTAAGGTCCAGTAATATGCCTTAGTGTTTATTTTTACTTAAGTTCTGCGTGTTGGGCATTTAATGTATCCTGACAGTAACTCAATTATCTCTGAGACACAAAGGCACCAGGGCACGATCATTTATTGTTGAATAGGGACCCCATGCTAAGGGCCGTGTATCAATGACCATGCTTTTCCTAATAAAATCAGATCTACTCCCAACATTAGGTCTCAACTAATGTATGGGGGTTGGGGGTAGCTATAACCAAGGGTGTGTGCATTGCGAGGCAAACAAAGCATTAGCCTTGGGCTGCAATTTCAAGGGGGCAACAAAAAATGCCGCCCCCAAATACCCAGGCTAATACCCTGTTTGCCTCTTTTTATGGGAGCCCAAGAGGTGGGGCAGCAGGCGGTTGTTTCTCGGGCACCCGGCGAGGGAGCACTTTCCCCTGAACGCTCTGCTCAGCTCCTTCACACGACCCACAATAATGCCGGGAGCCGGAATATGATATCATATTCCGGCTCCCGGCATCAGTCTGCGGCGTGCAAGTGAGATGAGCAGAGTGCTCAGGGGAAAGCGCTCCCTCGCCGGCCGCCCGCCCGCCTGCCTACATGTCAGGCTGCCTTCCTGCCTAGTAGCCCCACTGGACGGGTGACACCAGGTGAGAAATCCACCCAGCTATCCCAAACGGCTGGTTGCACTCACCTGAACATGCTTACATGGGGTGCTGCTAGGGGCCAATAAGTACAGTAAAAATGAAAATCCACCTAATCTAGGCAAAAGACAATGGGGATTTAGTTACATTATATGATCATACGTTGCATAAGCCTGCCACAACGCCAATGTACCCCATCTTTGGCAGGTCCTACACTAACAGCCAACTGTCTACTAAATGAGCTACTCACTTGGGGAAATCCTTCCATCTCGAATTCTCTGCAGTACAAGGCTAAATAGGGTCCTGAGATAAGACACCTGTGACAGGGAGGGTTGCAAAACCAAGGAGCCGGCTAGACTCCTATATATATATATATATATATATATATATATATATATATATATATATATATATATATATATATATATATATATATATATATATAGGAAAACAAGGGGCTGGCTGCACTCACCTGAAGCTCCTTGGTTTTAGTGGATAAGGGAGAGCGCTGGATTTTCATTTTTACTGTCAGTGAGTATGCGTCTGTCAGTCAAAGTGCGGCCTTGACAGAAGGGGTGGGGAAAATTTTACCTTACTGGTTGGCCAAGCAGCACAAAACCTAAATACACCACTGGCTATAACAGCTTTAAATGCTACTTTACAACTTGGAGGATTTAATACACAGAGGGAAGGGGAATCTTTGGCAGTGATACAGCAGGGTTCCACCATAAATCTGTTCTGCTTTTGACATCTGCCCTTCTGAGATTTGTCCCATCAAATTGCGTGTAGGAGTTGCATTGAACCAGAACTCCTATTATGCTCATTAATACTCTGCCTGAGGCTGGTGAAAGTTGAAATATACATCTAATGTAATGGAATGCTGAGGCAACTGCTTTCTTGAGAGCTTTTGTGGAATTTGTGATTGTCTGAGCCTGATAAATTTTAGTTCACAACAGGAATTGACTGATTATTGTTTATGCCGATTATTAGAATCAATATTTCTGGAAATCAGTATCGGTCTTGTATTTTAACATACTCATCTCTCCCAGTCATTGAATGCCGCCTTCCGCATCTGGAAACTCTAGCCGCCAGCCAATGAGGCACCACAATGCTATCTATCCGTCCTCTCCAGATCTCTCACCGTTCCTTCTGATTCGTGTGTCTGACTGCCTCTCTGCTATTTCCAACTGGATGGCTACTCATTTTCTTAAATTTAACCTGTCTAAAATAAGGCTTCTCGTCTTTCCTCCCTCAAGTGTTGCTACTTCCATGTCTGTATACGTCCAAGTCAATAGCACTACCATCAGCTCTACCTTGCAGGCTCGATGCCTAGGTGTTCTATTTGACTCCAACCTGTCCTTGATGCTCCAAATCTAGTCACTTGCCAAATTCTGTTGCTTCTTTCTCAGAAATATAGCTTGCACCGGCACCTATCTAATACTGCATGCAGCCAAGGTGCTGGTCCATGCTGTTATAAGCTCTCACCATGACTACTGCAATCTGCTTCTTAATGGTTTTACGTGTTCAAAGCTGGTACTATTACAATCTATAATCAATGCGGCTGCAAGGCTCATCTTCCTGTCTGCCTGAGCATCCCATGCCTTCCCCCTGGCTTCCTGTAAAATATAGGGGTCAATTTAAAATTCTCTACATAACGCATCTCTTACCTATCTATCCACACTAACACACAAGTATGTCCCATCCAGGGCCATACGCTGTGCCGAAGATTCTTCTATTACCTATTCATACTCGCACCTCTGGCGCATGCTTTCAAGACTTCCCTAGGGCTGCAGCGTTCCTATGGAACTGGCCCGGGCAGGCGATCAGTTGTTTCCCGGATGGTCGGCGAGGGAGCACTTTCCCCTGAGCTCAACCTGCAGTAATGCCGGGAGCCAGAATATGACGTCACTCCGGCTCCTGGCGCACGAGGGAGTTGAGAAGGGAGATCATAGCTCCCTTGCTGATAGCTTAGTGCAGCTCCCCGCCAGCCTTCCTGCACATCCACTGCCTTCATGCCCAGCAGACCCACTGGACCCCAGGTGAAAAATCCACACAGCTCTCCCAAAAGTAAGGAGGCTGGGTGTATTTCAATTTTTTTTAAAAACTAATAATTGTAAATGTTGGGGGGAAATGTGTGTGTGTTTGACAGTGAATTTGCGTGAGTGTGTGTCAGTGAATGTGAGTGTGTGTGTGTCAGTGAATGTGTGTGTCAGTGTGTCTGTCAGTGTGTGTGTCATTGCGTGAGTGTGCCTAAGTGATTGTGCGTGTCTGTCAGTGCTTATGTGTATCTGTCAGTGCTTGTGTGTGTCTGTCAGTGCTTGTGTGTGTGTCTGAATGATTGTATGTGTGTCAGATTGTGTCATATCAGTGAGTGTATGTGTATGTAGGTGTATCTGAAAGTGTGTGCTGGTCCGTAAGTCTGTGTTTGTCAGTCAAAATGAGTGTTAGTTAACAGGAAGAGGTGTGGCCTTGGCAGGAAAGGGCAGGTAAATTTAAATTAGGAGGTGCCCGAGATCTGTCATACCTAGGGCAGCACCATTTAAAAATACACTGCTGCTTCCAACATACAACGATAGTTTCATAGCAATAGTAGGGGGCTTTGGGCATGGTTCCACCTTGCGTTGTCGGCCTCTTTTTGTATATACTATAGAAGCAAAATAGTATAAAAGATAAAGAATCAAATATAATTAACGTAGGACCTAATGTAGTGGAAATTGCACCTCTCTCATATGTTATGGGTTATGGACAAGTTATGAAATGTTGATGAGTAGAGAATGGGAGCTGCCTCTGTAGACATCGGAGAGGGTCAAAGGCAGTTATGCCAGTTTACATTTATCAGAGACTGGCACCCACTTAGTCAGGGAGAGAATAACAAGGTAGTGCAGGTCATTAGTGGGGTGTGGGATGAGGAATATGCAGGGTGTTAAACCCCACTTGCGAACATGTACGATTAAGCCGTGTATTAAAGGGAGCATCTGTAGACACTCTATATTGGACTATAAAAAAAAACTGTGGTAAAAAAATAACAGAAACATAGTAAAATAACATAAGGCATAATGTGGCAGAACCAGCCTCGCCACTGGGCATTGGAGAAGACTGATGGCCGGCGTCCTGCCCTGTGACTATGGCCCCATGTTGAAAGGATGGATTTTCCCCTGCAAAGACCCAAAAGCTGGGTCTTTCGGTACTTTCCCTATGTGAGCAGTGTTACCCAGATAGCTATGCCATGGAGCCCATTTGTATAATGAAAGACTATGGGAAAGACTTTGGCTCCATGGCAATTGAACTGTATGTGTGTGCTCTGAGCGCCATTCAGTAATAATGTGCGCTCAGATCTGAGCTATCTGGGGATATGTTGAATGTACCTGTTTTGTGCAATGGCTGCACAGTTATATGTTTTTATGTGTTTTATTGTCTTTTGCTGCCATGTGGCTAATGGAGTTTTGCCTCTGTCCTGGAGATAATTGGATTACTTCCCCAATTATCTCCAGGATAGAAGACTCTGTGGAACTGGTTTTGGGCAGAAAAGCCATGCTGCATTTGGTCAAATAGGACTTTTCCTTAACTTTTGAACCACCTCCTCTTGTCCTTGATTTTGACATATGTTTGTATTTGGAGTATGCTGATTCTGAAAATGTAAGTTTTATGTGAATGTGATGCATACTTTTCAATTTATGAATAATGTGGAAAAACTGTATTTCTCTGGCTGTGATAATTAGATTAACCATTGTGTTCAGTAATCATATCACAGCCAGAGAGGAGGATTTTGTGTGGGGGTGTCTTTCTGTAATGTACGTGTGTTATTGGTTGTTATGTAAAACCCTGTGGGCAGTACTAAGTTTGTGGATTGGGAATAAAAGAGGCTGCATGTGCCAGTCCAGTCAGTTCCAGCTTAACCCTCAAAGTGAAGTGTCGTCTCATTATTGGGGGAGGATTTATTGTATGCTGTTCCAGTTTGACTGCTAGGAGTCTAAACCCATCCGTATGGTTTTTGCCTATTCAGCTGTTTATAGCATTCATATGCTTGAGAGAAGGTAGACGCTTCTTTGGTTCGGTGATTGTGGTGTCGGCCAGAGTGCTTGGAGTCCTCAGGAAACGCTAGGAGCATCCTTTAACGGAGGTATCCAGTCGGGGTGCCAGGTGATCCGTTACACATAAGGACTATGTGAAGAGACAGAGTTCAAGCTGATTGCTGATGGAATAGTTGCTGTTGCAGGAATTCCCTTCTTCGCGGCTGGAACCAACGGTTGGATTTTATCTGGATCCCAGGATCTCTGCTGTACTATTGTCTGTGTAGGGTGTAGTTCCCCTGGTTCAGTCTGCAGACCAAGTTGCTGAAGGGTGCTTGTAATTTCTGATGCATGTGTCACTTTTAAAGTCCCAGTATCCCAGGTGATTATCAGGAAACGTGGGGTACCCCACTTGTATGATTTATTGCGAGCAGAAAGTTCCTTAGTCAGAGGACGCATAGATCTTCTCCAGTCTACTGTTGATTTGGATAGGTCCGGATAGAATGTTAAGTCGTGGTCTTCAAACCGGTATGGAGACATGTTGCAAGTGACGGCCATGAAGGTAAGGCGATCCTGCCCGCTCTGGAAGCGCATAATGACATACCTGTTGGAACCCACATTGGCGCTGGGGGAGGCAGGAATCCTGTAGCAGCTGTCTAGCAGCATAATTTTAGCCTGTTTGGCGGGGAAGAGATTTTGTAGCAGATTCCTGAAAAAATGAGGAATTTCAGCTGCGGTAATGTCGTCCACTAGGCGGTGCACCTTCACATTGTTCCACCTCCTCTTGTCCTCCATTGCTGCCATGCGGTCTTGTGTGATGGCGTGTTTGCGTTTTAGTGCCTGCATTGTTTACTCCAGGGTAGTACGAGCGGACATCCCTCCGATGTCCTCACGGAACTGGCCTATGTCGGCCGCAATGTAGCGTCGGAGTTCGTCTAAGAGGCCTCTCAGCATGCCTTCCGTCACCAGCATGCCTGTGACGATTGTGGGTGTCGAGGGTGCAGGTTCTTTCACCACCTGTATACATATAGTCCCCAAGTCGCCCAGGGAAGCCATGACAGGTCTCAGTTGATATTGCAGCCTCCGAAGTAACTCCCCAATATCGGTGGACGACGGTGGTTTTTTAGGCTTGTATTTTTTGTTTTTGCAGTCCATCATTTGAGCAGCACTTCCCCGTTGTTTGGAAGTATTGAGGTAAGAAATTACCCTGATTTTTAGCATTTAGGTGCTGTTTCACTGGGAGCTCCTGAGATGCTCGTCTGCTCAGGATGGTGCTGGCTCCGCCTCCCGTTTTATAAACGTGGACAACAACACTTAACAGTTGGCAATACAAGCAAAACAAAAATTTCAGAATAACGAAGATAAAAAAAAGCTTGTGTAAACAACATTGATTGACAGCTAGCAATAACATTGTTTATATACTTGAAAGAGCATTAGTAAAACGATACAAGAGCAAGTACCTAGGAAGCTTCTGATATTTAGCAAGTAGAACAGAGAAACGTGAGTGCAACTTACAAAAAAAACCCTGTATCTCCTGGCCAGTCATAACAGCATCACTAATTGGTTAGCCCTGCCTCTCAGGTGTTAGGGCAGGGAGTCTAATAAAGTAATTCATTAAATTAGTAGATAAAAGCTCCATCCTTCCCAACCTCCCCAGTCTTTTTCCTCTCCTCACCTTACCTTGATAATGCCAGAGGTCGTTCAGCATAACTTTCTCTAAAGGACCCAGTATACAGCCTGCCTGAGCAGGGCTAACTAAATGAAGCTGCTTTGTGGGATTCTCTTTTTTTTTTTTTTACCAACTTGTGCTCTCCCAATTTTAGGGGATAAACTTTTTGGCAAGATTCTGGATGAGGCTATTCAGAAAGTAGCTGAAGAGGAAAAAACCTTTTCTCCCCAAAACATAAGATGTCTTCATGGTGAGACAAAGGATTCAAAGATCGTTCCTTTTGAGACAGCAGATCTTACATACTTGTCAGGGACTACTTCAGATAAGCTTCTTGTATAGTTTCCAAATTCTCTACCTCTCTACTTCTAAGTCATTCAGAAGAAGGGAACATGGAACCAATGCCAAGCCCTTATGACAGTGTAGAAGTCCAGTATCTGAAAGTAGGTGGCTGTCTAAGACAATTTTTTCATAAATGGGCCAGATGGATCTCCAACAAATGGATTGATTCCATCATCCAAGATATTTCCTAGGGAAACATTTACAATTTTTGGGCCTACCATTTGTGTTTAGCCTGGCTACAAGAAGATTTCCTCTAAGTTGTCATTTCTCTAACAGCAGTCCTAAGAAAACAAGATGCTTTTCTATTATCTGTATTCGTATCATAGTAGCAGTTTAGAGTACATGAAAAGTGATTCTCTTCCTATAAAAACATAGCTTGATTCTTAATCGAGAGAAGAGCGACCTAGTCCCATTTACATAATTGTGTTTCTTGATACTCTGATCAATACAGAGATGACGATTCTGGAATTACCAGAAGAAAGTATATTTAGTTTGAAATTCAAAATTCTGTCCCTCTTGAGCACAAACTGCTCTACATGACTACATGAGTCTTTTGGGCTCTGTAACAATAGGCCTAGTCATATAAAAATCACAGGCTGATCAGATGTGCTCAAAGGAATTTTCTCCTATTATTCCACAACCTAGATACAGACTGGAATAAGTTAATTGTCAATTCAAAGGAACTCAAGTAAAAATGCAGTGGTGGTTAGAAGATCACAATCTGTTCCAAGGTTTTCCTTTGGAGGATACTGATTGGATTTGTATCACTACTGACACCAGCCAAAGAGGTTGGGGTGCACTGCAAATAACTAATGATACAAGGAGTTTGTCTTCAGAGCTTTGAGGAGTTCTGCTTCAACCCCAAAGGGACATTAGGTCCTGATCAAGACTGAAACATAACTGTAGCATCCTAAATGAACCACCAAGGAGATACCAGGACTATGAATCTCATTAAGGAGCTGAGACCAATAATGTTTTGCTCTGAACAACTCCTCCAGGGTCTGAACGCAGTTTACCTTCCAGGGAAATAGAATGTGTTCAGATCAGTAATGGACCCAAGAGAGTGAACCCTGAAGATGGAAATGTTTCTTCAAATAGTGAGATACTGTGGAATAGATATAATCTCATATAGATTTGATGGCCTAACCTAGGAATGCAGATGTTCCAAGGTCCTTCTCTTGCAATCTCTATTCCCATATAGAAGCTCAAGATGCCTTTACACAGGGGTGGGAATGTGAACTGGGTTATGTCTTTCCTCTAATCACTCTCACTCATTGAACTCTGAGAAAAATTTAGAATGCTAATGTCAAAGTGATTGTCATCATTCCATTCTGGCTAAGGAGGCCTTGGTTTCCACTGATGCGCCGTATAAGCCTAGAGGAACCTTGGATGCTTCCAGAGATGTGGGCCTTCTTCTTTAAGGGACAGCAGTCTGTCCATTCCCTTGGTCCATGAACCAATTGGTATTACATTTGAAAAGGAGTTACTTGTGAAATCAGGGATTTCTCATGGAGTAGCAGCAACTCTTTTCAAAGCTATTAGTACAGCTTGTTATCATCGTATCTGGGAAAACTTTAGGAACAGGTCAGAAAAGAACAGAAGATTTTCTTCCACAGATGTTCTGGAATTTTTGCAGGACGGCTCAGAGAAGAGTCTGAGTCAAAATTCTCTTAAGGTATAAGTCTCTGCACTTACTGCCCTTATTGATACTAGGTGGACACTGGATCCTCTGGCCAGATTCTTCAGATCAGTATTATGGATAAAGCCTTTTGCTAGGTCTCTCTCTGCCCTGGGATCTTCGCCTTTAAGGATTTCAGAAAATAAAAAAATTAAAAAAAAATCGAAAGAAAAACTTTTCCTCCTACCCTTGGGAGCAAGAAGAGGTGAAGCTGTCACTAAAGCAATGTTGAGAAGATGGATCTCCACTTCCATTTTAAGGCCTGCACCACTATGGGAAGAACAACTGCAGTGGAGATTAAAGCTCATTCTATTAGATCTGTTGTGACTTATTGGGCTTCTGTAGTGGGGTGTCAATAGAAGAGATATGCAGAGTAGCTAACTGATCATTTGACCTACATTGGACACTGTAAATTAGACTGGGCTAAGAGTTCTTCCTCTTCCTTTGGCAGAGGTGCTTTGATGACAGTTGTTAATAATCCATAAAGATAGTGTCTTGCTGTTTTTATGAGTGGTGTCACTCCCTTCTTGGTTTTACTGGCTATTACCCATTAGTGATGCTGTCATGGTTAGCCAGGAAAGGAGAACATGTTAAATACTTACCATAATTTTCTTTTCCTGGTTATATTCCAAGACTGCATCACATACTCTTCCTATTGGCTTTTCTGGTTTTTTTTTTTCAACTTTTATCTAATAATTTATTAAAAAGGGACATTATAGTCACCAAAACAACTTTAGCTTAATGAAACAGTTTTGGTGTATAGATCATGTCCCTTCACTGCTCAATTATCTGTCATTTAGGTGCTAAAACACTTTGTTTATGCACCCTAGTCACACATCCCTGCATGTGACTTACACTGCCTTCCTAAACACTTCCTGTAAAGAGTCATCTAATGTTCATACTTCCTTTATGGCAAATTGTGTTTACTTTAACATTTCTTATCACTTGCACTGTTAATAGCATGCTAGACCCTGCCAGAGCCTCCTGTGTGTGACTAAATTTCAATTTAGAGAGCAGGAGATAAAAAACTTTTAAAGTGAGTTACAACTGAACTGAAAGTAAAACAATTTTTTTTTCATGCAGGCTGTGTGAGTCACAGCCAGGGGAGGTGTGGCTAGGGCTGCATGGACAGAAACAAAAGTGATTTAACTCCTAAATGGCAGTGAATTGAACACTGAAACTTTGGAGGCATGATCTATACACCAAAACTGCTTTATTAAGCTAAAGTTGTTTTGGTGACTATAGTGTCCCTTTTATTATTTTATTTCCTGTCCTGACATTTGACAAGTGGGGCTAACTCATTAGTGATGCGGTCATGGAAAACAGCCATGAAAAGAAAATTATGTTAAGTATTTAAAACATTTTTCTTCTTTTGCAGGGCACCTAAGAAAAACTCTTAGAAAAAGTGATGGTGGAGTTGTTACCATGCAAACATTTTCAGAAAGTTAAGACAAAGTAATATTTTTGATATAACAAAAAAAAAAAAAATGCAGCTAAAAAGTATTTAACATTTAGGAACTGAAAGTGTGAGAACAAGGAAGGTACAGAAATCTATTGCAAGGAATGAAAAATTTGGTAAAAAAGGGTAGGGTTTACAGAGAAGAGGAGATCCAGTAAGCACCACGGCAGGACATTAGAGGATATATAAAATTGCAACATATTTAAGAAGGTCCAATATTTCCAAACCTATAATGCCATGGCTCCAAAGGCATTGCTAGGGGAGGGCTTTAGGGGTTCAGTTTCTAGATATGGGGTTATTCCACTGGCATCCTGGCTGTGGAGAAAAGGCAGCAGTAAGTACAAGATAATAGCCCCCTCACCATGAAATCTCGTGAAATCTCAATAGGCTATCCGGCCCACAGAATGACTGGAGGAAGCTCTGTGCACCCCATCCCAAGTCACCAGGACTTTGAGCCCCCATCCAGTGCACCCTATAGTGGCCTTATAGTAGCTCCAGCCCTGGAGAGCAAGAGATATTGTTGGAACCTTAAGGTAGGGGGTCATTAAGGTCTGCTTTGGGTGCAAGCTCCTTGTGTTTCTGTAAGCAAGCAATACCCTTGCATGGATTCCCATTTTGTGAATACTTGAGGTGGAATCAGACCTTCAAGCTTTCTATGTGTCATGACAAGTTATGTAAGAACTTCAGATGTTACAGTTCTAGATTAATCTAGGGCAAACAGGTTTCTGCTTTAAGTGGAGATGACGAGCACTTTTTAAAATAAGTGAATAAACGCAGACGTAACAAAATTGGTATAGAATAACGTCATGTTCTCTTTTTGACACAGTATAAAAACATTGGTTTTGACAGCAAACATATATTGATGGAAACAGGTTTCTTGGAAAGTAAAATGGCCTACAGCCTGCAGGTATCAATTTACAAATGTGGCAAACTACAAACAGAACCTGCAAAGCCAGTTTAACAAGACACATTACGGCCACTGCACTGCTACCTCAGGAAACACAGGAAAACAGTGTCAGCACTTTACCTTAAAGGGATACTATAGTCACCAAAACAACTACAGCTTAATGTAGTTGTTTTGGTGAGTATAATAGCTCCCTTCAGACATTTTCATTCAAACACTGCCATTTCAGAGAAAAAGCAGTGTTTACATTGCCCCAAGCAGACACCTCCTGTCTTTAATACAATTCAGATTATTTGGTCACTAACGCTAAAATAACCCTTAATTTACACTATGTATGGAAGAAATGATACAGAATTGGTCTTGTTAAAATGTGGAGAGACCTGAGCAAGTCGTGCCCCATCCTATGAGACTGGCGTCTGATTTTAGGATAGGCCGAGAACCAGATATTGCTTTCCTGTTCCATACTTCCATATTGTGGAGCCACTAATCCAACTCTAAGCGGACTTCCTCAGTCAGAAAAATAAGTTAGTTTTAGCATGCAGATTTCCACAGATAGTAGGTTTTGAGGCATCATATCACTCTGTAATGCAATGGGCCTGGGAAAATAGCCGGAATGGAAGCTGATAGGAGACCTGTCGCCAAGTCCCGAAGATAGATGTGAGGGGAGCATAGTAGTTTCTCAATGTCCTTCTTGACAGTTTTTATTTTTGAGGACGGGAGCTGGAGGATAAACTGAATAGAGTCTATCTAAAAACCTGGATAGTTTGTGAAGGAACAAGTGAAGGTTTCTCGAAGTTGATCACAAAACCGAGGTTTTGAAGTTGTGCGGTGGTCGTTAAAGAGTTTCCCGAGACCTGAGCCATCATTAGGATGTTGTTGAGGTATATGATGGACCTGATGCCTTGAGAACAAGAGTCATAGCTGGCTTCATCAGTTTGGTGAAGCACCAAGGTTTCAGACGAGAGAATGAAAGGGAGGCAGGTGAATTGCCAGATGTTGTGATGTCAAAGGAATTGTAGGTAACACCGATAGGAGTGGGCCATTGGAACCGTGAGGTAAGTGTCCTTGAGGCCGAAGCGAGAGAACCAATCTCCCTCCCAGAGAAGATCACGTAAAAAATGGATGCCCTCCATCTTGAAATGTCGATATATGACGGAAAAGTTTAGGTTTCTTAAGGTAATGACAAGATGAAATTCCCTGGATTTTTTTCCTAACTAGGAAGATACTGCTGATGAGTTTTGGAGGAGAGATTAGATGGCCTGCAATAGGTACTCTTGGAAGGCAGCCAGCTTTATGGATGGATTCTGCAATAGCACAGAAAAGCCAGGCTTTAAGCGCGGTAGTGACAGAGGGGTCTGGTTGCTCAGACATATTAAGGTGGGAATGGGGTAATAGCCAAAGTAAAATAAACGTATTAATGAAAAATAACAATATGCACCCTATTAAGAACATATAAATAAATATATATATTTACATACACACAAACGTTGGGGGTCACCCAATACAACTAGGGGTCATCCAGTAGCAGTTGGGGGTTACCCATAATGCAGACAGGTATACAAAAAAATGGGGTCAGTCACAAAAGTTAAAGAATGCAGACAAAAATAAGGGTCACCTACAATGCAGAGGTAAAAACAATGAAGTGAGGATCACCCACAATAAGCTGATGCAGACAAATGATTTGTAAAGCACCACAGGGAATTATACAGGGAGTGCAGAATTATTAGGCAAATGAGTATTTTGACCACATCATCCTCTTTATGCATGTTGTCTTACTCCAAGCTGTATAGGCTCGAAAGCCTACTACCAATTAAGCATATTAGGTGATGTGCATCTCTGTAATGAGAAGGGGTGTGGTCTAATGACATCAACACCCTATATCAGGTGTGCATAATTATTAGGCAACTTCCTTTCCTTTGGCAAAATGGGTCAAAAGAAGGACTTGACAGGCTCAGAAAAGTCAAAAATAGTGAGATATCTTGCAGAGGGATGCAGCACTCTTAAAATTGCAAAGCTTCTGAAGCGTGATCATCGAACAATCAAGCGTTTCATTCAAAATAGTCAACAGGGTCGCAAGAAGCGTGTGGAAAAACCAAGGCGCAAAATAACTGCCCATGAACTGAGAAAAGTCAAGCGTGCAGCTGCCACGATGCCACTTGCCACCAGTTTGGCCATATTTCAGAGCTGCAACATCACTGGAGTGCCCAAAAGCACAAGGTGTGCAATACTCAGAGACATGGCCAAGGTAAGAAAGGCTGAAAGACGACCACCACTGAACAAGACACACAAGCTGAAACGTCAAGACTGGGCCAAGAAATATCTCAAGACTGATTTTTCTAAGGTTTTATGGACTGATGAAATGAGAGTGAGTCTTGATGGGCCAGATGGATGGGCCCGTGGCTGGATTGGTAAAGGGCAGAGAGCTCCAGTCCGACTCAGACGCCAGCAAGGTGGAGGTGGAGTACTGGTTTGGGCTGGTATCATCAAAGATGAGCTTGTGGGGCCTTTTCGGGTTGAGGATGGAGTCAAGCTCAACTCCCAGTCCTACTGCCAGTTCCTGGAAGACACCTTCTTCAAGCAGTGGTACAGGAAGAAGTCTGCATCCTTCAAGAAAAACATGATTTTCATGCAGGACAATGCTCCATCACACGCGTCCAAGTACTCCACAGCGTGGCTGGCAAGAAAGGGTATAAAAGAAGAAAATCTAATGACATGGCCTCCTTGTTCACCTGATCTGAACCCCATTGAGAACCTGTGGTCCATCATCAAATGTGAGATTTACAAGGAGGGAAAACAGTACACCTCTCTGAACAGTGTCTGGGAGGCTGTGGTTGCTGCTGCACGCAATGTTGATGGTGAACAGATCAAAACACTGACAGAATCCATGGATGGCAGGCTTTTGAGTGTCCTTGCAAAGAAAGGTGGCTATATTGGTCACTGATTTGTTTTTGTTTTGTTTTTGAATGTCAGAAATGTATATTTGTGAATATTGAGATGTTATATTGGTTTCACTGGTAATAATAAATAATTTAAATGGGTATATATTTGTTTTTTGTTAAGTTGCCTAATAATTATGCACAGTAATAGTCACCTGCACACACAGATATCCCCCTAACATAGCTATAACTAAAAACAAACTAAAAACTACTTCCAAAAATATTCAGCTTTGATATTAATGAGTTTTTTGGGTTCATTGAGAACATGGTTGTTGTTCAATAATAAAATTAATCCTCAAAAATACAACTTGCCTAATAATTCTGCACTCCCTGTAGGGATAAACATGTGAACAGATCAAAAGAGGGTCACCCTTGGGAAACTAGTGTAAAAGGCAAAGGTATTGATATATATCTGAAAGAGAAAAGAAAAAAATGGGGGGTATTAGGTAAAAACTTAGAGAACTATATGGGTTGAGAAAAAGTAGAGGGACTTAACTTAAAAAGGTTGTGTGAAACAGTATGTATAACTGAGGTCAGAAGGATGAAGATTTATTAGAGGAAACTCACCTTAGAAGAAGACCCACTGTGTGAGGTGATAAAAACGTCGGGAAAAATGGAAAGGCCGACAAGGCGAGAGCTAAAGGGTAGCAAAGGGAAGACAATTTTAAGGCAAGGAATAGAAATAAAAAAAATGTGTAACAAATAAAAATCTATATATTACAAGGAAGCTATAATAAGTTAAAAGGTATTTTAAATAAAACCTAAAGGCAATATAATTAGAATACACTCACCTGGCAGGCGAGCAGCAAAGAAAGAGGAAGTGGGAGGAGTCTCACAACCCTACGTTACTGAT
>OW240924.1:21156104-21184064 GCA_933207985.1 Pelobates cultripes
TCGGGAGCATTCACAATCTGTCGCATCCATCCCTTTCTACAAAACCCCTGCACCTCTTCACCAAAACCCCTGGCCAGATCTTAACCAAACTCCTGGCCACCCCTTCCCCTTCATCAATCCCTTGGCCACCCCTTCATCAACCTCCTGGCCACCCCTTTCCCTTCATCAATCCCCTCCCTCCCTTCATCAATTCCTGCCACCCCTTCATCAGTACCCTGTCCCTCTCATCAATTCCCTCCCACCCCTTTATCAGCCCTCTGCCCCATTCCTCAGCCCCCTGACCCCCTCATCAATCCCTTCCCAACCCTTTATCACCCACCTGCCCCCCTTCATCAGCCCCCTTAATAAATCCCTCAATTAATCCAACTCCTGGCCACCTCTTCATCAATCCCCTCCCCATACCTTTATCAGCCCACTGCCCCCATTCATCAGCCTCCTGACCCCCTCATCAATCCCCTCCCCATACCTTTATCAGCCCACTGCCCCCATTCATCAGCCCCCTGAACCCCTCATCCATCCCCTCCCACCCCCTTTATCACCCACCTGCCCCCCTTTAATCAGCCCCATGCCCCCCTTAATAAATCCCCTGCCAGTTAATCCAATCTCTGCCACCCCTTCGCCAAAATCCTGTCCCCCTTGATTAAACTCCTGCACCCCTTCAACAAAACCTATTTAATAAAAAAAAAAAACAGAAAAGAAAAAAAGAACAGTCACTCACAGTAAAGGCTGCTGCTCCCTAGACCGAGCTGTCAGTTCACCTCCCCGCCGATTGAAGAGCACCGGGCACCGCCTTCACTCACTGAATTGGATCCTTCCGCGGCTACCTCTGAAGACAGAGCACGTCGACGTCACGCAAGTACGCGGCATCACGCCTCCACACTCCATCCATAAGGGGATCCGCGGCTCTCTGCTCATAATTTGCAGCTTTCTGCACTTGAAATACATAACTCGGCCGGCCTGCGAGCTGTGTTGGCTGCCCGGTACCCCTGTTGCCATGGCTCCCAGTGTGGCCGCACAGCTCACACACCCCTAAGGCCGGCCCTGCCAGCACCCATTTCGCAATCTAGCTGCAGGAGATACTTCATGAAGCTTAGAGAAGCACAGTATAAAATATTTCCCTTGATGCTCAAAAAGCCTTTTAAAGAGACACTCCACAAATTAAAGTAGATTTACTTGCTAAAGTACTCTATGTGTGAAGAGTGTGTCCTTTATTCCATTTTACTAAAACATTTTATTGCTGCAGAAACATGTGAAATATCACTTCAATGGGGCTTAAAATTTTCAGTCGCCCTCTAGCGTTTGCTGAGTGGAATTCAGCCCTTGTGAGTTAAAAATTATCTTCTTGCGTGTGAGAGCTCTTGGAGGCAGCATATCCATTTTATAAGGAGCTGCAGGGCTGAAGGCTGCTGTGAACTAAGCAGTAAATCAGGTTAAACTCAGAGGGATCCAGTTTAGACCGTCTCCTTAATTCTCCCGTCACTGCTTACTGAGCACTCACTGCATAGCGTTTACTAGGAGCAGGGCCAACACTACCATTAGGCCAATAAAGCATTCGCCTGGGGCTCCGACCTGCAAGTTGCGCCCACCGGGAAGTTTCCTGGTGAGCTGCTCCTGCCTGGAGGGCTGTGTGAGCTCTTTTGTGACCCCCAGTTCAGCCGTTTCCTGCGCTGGGCTCCCTTAATGTTACTGAGAGTCCAGCGCCCGGGCAGTTGCATACTGCAGGCAGGGGAAGCCGAGACGTGATCTAGTATCCTGGCTGCCCCCTGCCTGTAAACACTAGAAATACGTTGGAGCGAGCAGGCTGTGCTCAGGGCTGGTGCAAGGATTCAATCCATTTTGCCACCCCCTCATGAACTACATGAATTACTGTGAACTGCAGTAAAGAGACATTAAGAGAAAGAGACGCACTGGGTTGACATTAAAGGGAAACTATAGGCCCATGAAAACAAACTTGTTTTCCCTCTCTGTCAAGGCTCACCCATTCTGTCACTTACCTAAAAACCCCTTGTGTCACCTGGGTCCAGCACCGTTGTGCCTTGGCGCTGGCTCGGGTCCCCCTTCGCTCCTCTCTCACCGACGTCAGCCAGCAGGGGAGATCTATTGTGCATGCGCATGTATGTATTGTGCAGTATGTGCGTATGGATGTATGTATTGTGCAGTATGTGCGTATGGATGTATGTATTGTGCAGTATGTGCGTATGGATGAATGTATTGTGCAGTATGTGCGTATGGATGTATGTATTGTGCAGTATGTGCGTATGGATGAATGTATTGTGCAGTATGTGCGTATGGATGTATGTATTGTGCAGTATGTGCGTATGGATGTATGTATTGTGCAGTATGTGCGTATGGATGTATGTATTGTGCAGTATGTGCGTATCGATGAATGTATTGTGCAGTATGTGCGTATGGATGAATGTATTGTACAGTATGTGCGTATGGATGTATGTATTGTGCAGTATGTGCGTATGGATGAATGTATTGTGCAGTATGTGCGTATGGATGTATGTATTGTGCAGTATGTGCGTATGGATGAATGTATTGTGCAGTATGTGCGTATGGATGTATGTATTGTGCAGTATGTGCGTATGGATGTATTTATTGGCAAGTGTGTGTATGGATGTATTTCTTCAGAAGCATTTGTGTATAGATGTAGGTTTTGGGCAGTTTGTGTGTTTGGATTTAGGTATTAGGCAGTATGTGTGTATGAATGTAGGTATTAGCATGTGTGTTTGTATAGATGTATGTTTAGGCAGCGTGCCTGTATGGATTTATGTATTAAGCAGTAGCGATGTGCATGGGCAAAAAATGTGGTTCGGTACGGCACTTCAGAAATTCGGGACTTCGGCAATGCCTTAATCCTACCCCTAGCTCTACCCCAACCCCTAACTCTACCCCTAACCCCAACCCTAACCCTACTAGGGTTGGGGTTAGGGAAAGGGTAGGGTTGGGGTTAGGGAAGGGGTAGGGTTGGGGTTAGGTTAGGACTAGGGTTAGGTTTAGATTCCTGTCATCATTCCCTTAATTTTCCCTCCCTTAATTCGGCAATTTGGTTTGATTCGGAAGCATTCAGATGTCTAATTGCACACGCCTATTAAGCAGTATGGGTTTACGCATTAGGCAATATGTATTTATGTATAAGGCAGTTTGTTTGTATAGATGTGTGTATTGTGTTGATGTTCCAGGAGGGATAAGCCAAATGGCAAATGATTTAGTTAAACTATAAAAATGGTCAGAGCTGTGACAGTTGACATTTAATGTGGATTAGTGCAAGATAATAAAAACGTAAAAACCCCAGGGCAGAGTACAGAATATTTGATAGAGTCCTAACCTCAACATCTGAGGAAAGGGATTTAGGGGTGATTATTTCAGATGACTTAAAGTTAGGAAATGTGTGTCTGTCTATTCCCGGTCTGTTCTCATTCTCTAAATTTCTCACAGGTGTCTCTGCTTTCTCTAAATGTCTCTCTGGTCCAGCTCTGCTCCTTAAATTTCTCCCCAAACTGTCTCTGTTTACTAAAATGTCTTTCCCAGATATTTTTCACTAAATATCTTGACCTGTCTCTCTTAAACAAGAACAGACAAATGGACTACTAGGAGTCCATTCACTAAACGGTGATGTGAAAAATAGTTGAGATGCTGCCATTATACAACCCGTCTGTTTTGGCTTAAATGTTGCACCTTATATTTCAACTCACTGTTTAATGAATAGACCGGGAAAAGAAAAGAAAATAACAAAAGACAATGGCAGGGTTAATCACTTAAGTGAGAATTGTTGGAGTTTCCAAATAAATTAAAAGTTAATTTCAAATGCAAAATCAAAGTAGCAAAATCTGGAAAATTTTACCAGTTTTTTTCTTTTTTTTCTTTGTACCCTTAAAGTATAAATTCATTTTAAATTCCCAATAATTCTCACGTTCGTTAATAACCCTATTGGAATAAAGAGAAACAGTCTGGAGAGAATTAGTGCCATAGAGTGAGCAGGGAAATCATGAACATATAGACTGCAAGCTGTGGGAAACCGGATAAAGATTGGCGATAAACGCTAATGAGAGAGATTACGCGTAGAAATGAGCACTGTGGAGGAAAGGGTCATCTGATTATTATTATTATTTATAAAGTGCCAACAAACTCTGCAGCGCTGTACAATGGGATCAAAATGGCACATTTTGACTAAGTAGCTTATTTAGAAGAATTCTCCAACTCAGCTACAGTTACAGTTCAGCTGTTTTCGCCTAAACTTTGCAACTTTGTTTTCAATTAACTAAAATTGAGAGTTTAGTAATTAAACCCCTGAAAGAATGTAGTTGCATTCACGAAATGGAGGCAAATGGATCTTTGCCTATGGCGGCAGGAATCCTTACACCGGTGCTGGCTAGGAGCATTCCGTGGCTCTATTGGCTG
Source organism: Pelobates cultripes (assembly GCA_933207985.1). Lineage (NCBI taxonomy): Eukaryota > Metazoa > Chordata > Amphibia > Anura > Pelobatidae > Pelobates > Pelobates cultripes. The sequence goes on from OW240924.1 coordinate 21,160,509, forward strand.
ATGGGCAATTGCCCTTTGTACATAGCTTAAAAATCTGCCAGTTGACCCCCTTCACATTGGCACATGTTAATGTAAAGCATAGAAAAAATTGAAGCTCTGGGTTTTGAAAGATTTAGAAGGCAGATAATTCAGGGACCCTTTCTGCATTTAATGGGTGAAACCTGACCATTCAGTTTCTATTAAACTTTGGAGCAGCAAGTGTCCCAGTGAGTGACGGGTTACTGGCAGCTGTATTTCATTACAGTACATTACATATCTATTGACTGATATATAGTAAATCATTATATTATAATCATATTTCTTGGTAATGGCATACTGAAGGGTTTGATTGTTTTTTATAACTCAAAATTCTAATAATCCAATAATTAAAAATTCCCCTAAAATTCAAAATAAATTTCTTACTTCCGCCTTTATGAACACAAAGGGCTTAAAGACTCCAAATAAATGAGAAAGGCCAGAAGGTTCCACTTGACTGATTTTTCTTCCTACTCATATCGACTGAGTGACTGGGTTCTGCCCACATTTAACCTGGTTGAACCTGACCTGCAAGTGTTTTTGCTACTTAGCTTTGTCTTCAAATTCTGTGATTTACCAACTAGACTGCTGTCAAACTGTAAGGAGACAACTGGATTCCTCTTCTAAACTTTGCAGTTTATTCACCACCACAATGTGTTGTTGCATTTCAGTAACTAAAACACAAGTATTGTCTTAAGGGCAAAAAAAACTTGATATATATTATTTGTTGCACAATGAGTTCCACAATGACATGGCGCGTGAATCACTCTTTCAGCAGAGCTGGAAACAACTAATATAGAGTAAAAATATCTTCACGATAAACCTATTAATAAAGATTACAGGAAGATTGTGAAATTATTGTAAATAGGGAATGTTTATCTTACGTATCACTCACAGTGAGTCATAGCTAATACTTTTTTGGTTTTTTTTTTAATAGAAAATACTCAAATAAAAATTAGAATTTTATGGCAAATCAGGAGGCTTCATATTTTCTTGAAGGGACATTATAGTCACCCAGACCACTTCAGCACAATGAAGTGGTCTGGATTCCAGGTCCCCCAGGTTTTAACCCTTCAGATGTAAACACAGCAGTTATGTTTACATAGCAGGGTTAATCCAACCTCTAGTGGCTGTCATCCTGACAGCTGCTAGAGGCACTTCTGCGATGCAGTATGCGAAATTCGCATCCAGCGTGCAGAACGTCCATAGGAAAGCTTGAGAAATGCTTTCATATGGACTGTTTGAATGCGCGCGCAGCTCTTGCTGCGCATGTGCATTCCGCTCCACTCTGGAGCTGACGTCAGCGGGGGAGGACAGGTCACCAGCGCCGAGGGAGCCCGGCGCTGGATAAAGATAAGTAGCTGAAGGGGTTTTAACCCCTTCAGCGCCAAGGGAGGGGGACCCTGAGGGTGGAGGGAACCTTAGGATGCTATAGTGTCAGGAAAACAAGTTTGTTTTCCTGACACTATAGTGATCCTTAAACCTTTTTTTACTGTGAACCTCCCAGCAGCAAAGAAACAGTTAAAAGTGTAAATAAAAATTAACCAATCAGAATGCATATATCAGTAACGTAGGGTTGTGAGACTCCTCCCACTTCCTCTTTCTTTGCTGCTCGCCTGCCAGGTGAGTGTATTCTAATTATATTGCCTTTAGGTTTTATTTAAAATACCTTTTAACTTATTATAGCTTCCTTGTAATATATAGATTTTTATTTGTTACACATTTTTTTTATTTCTATTCCTTGCCTTAAAATTGTCTTCCCTTTGCTACCCTTTAGCTCTCGCCTTGTCGGCCTTTCCATTTTTCCCGACGTTTTTATCACCTCACACAGTGGGTCTTCTTCTAAGGTGAGTTTCCTCTAATAAATCTTCATCCTTCTGACCTCAGTTATACATACTGTTTCACACAACCTTTTTAAGTTAAGTCCCTCTACTTTTTCTCAACCCATATAGTTCTCTAAGTTTTTACCTAATACCCCCCATTTTTTTCTTTTCTCTTTCAGATATATATCAATACCTTTGCCTTTTACACTAGTTTCCCAAGGGTGACCCTCTTTTGATCTGTTCACATGTTTATCCCTACAGGGAGTGCAGAATTATTAGGCAAGTTGTATTTTTGAGGATTAATTTTATTATTGAACAACAACCATGTTCTCAATGAACCCAAAAAACTCATTAATATCAAAGCTGAATATTTTTGGAAGTAGTTTTTAGTTTGTTTTTAGTTATAGCTATGTTAGGGGGATATCTGTGTGTGCAGGTGACTATTACTGTGCATAATTATTAGGCAACTTAACAAAAAACAAATATATACCCATTTAAATTATTTATTATTACCAGTGAAACCAATATAACATCTCAATATTCACAAATATACATTTCTGACATTCAAAAACAAAACAAAAACAAATCAGTGACCAATATAGCCACCTTTCTTTGCAAGGACACTCAAAAGCCTGCCATCCATGGATTCTGTCAGTGTTTTGATCTGTTCACCATCAACATTGCGTGCAGCAGCAACCACAGCCTCCCAGACACTGTTCAGAGAGGTGTACTGTTTTCCCTCCTTGTAAATCTCACATTTGATGATGGACCACAGGTTCTCAATGGGGTTCAGATCAGGTGAACAAGGAGGCCATGTCATTAGATTTTCTTCTTTTATACCCTTTCTTGCCAGCCACGCTGTGGAGTACTTGGACGCGTGTGATGGAGCATTGTCCTGCATGAAAATCATGTTTTTCTTGAAGGATGCAGACTTCTTCCTGTACCACTGCTTGAAGAAGGTGTCTTCCAGGAACTGGCAGTAGGACTGGGAGTTGAGCTTGACTCCATCCTCAACCCGAAAAGGCCCCACAAGCTCATCTTTGATGATACCAGCCCAAACCAGTACTCCACCTCCACCTTGCTGGCGTCTGAGTCGGACTGGAGCTCTCTGCCCTTTACCAATCCAGCCACGGGCCCATCCATCTGGCCCATCAAGACTCACTCTCATTTCATCAGTCCATAAAACCTTAGAAAAATCAGTCTTGAGATATTTCTTGGCCCAGTCTTGACGTTTCAGCTTGTGTGTCTTGTTCAGTGGTGGTCGTCTTTCAGCCTTTCTTACCTTGGCCATGTCTCTGAGTATTGCACACCTTGTGCTTTTGGGCACTCCAGTGATGTTGCAGCTCTGAAATATGGCCAAACTGGTGGCAAGTGGCATCGTGGCAGCTGCACGCTTGACTTTTCTCAGTTCATGGGCAGTTATTTTGCGCCTTGGTTTTTCCACACGCTTCTTGCGACCCTGTTGACTATTTTGAATGAAACGCTTGATTGTTCGATGATCACGCTTCAGAAGCTTTGCAATTTTAAGAGTGCTGCATCCCTCTGCAAGATATCTCACTATTTTTGACTTTTCTGAGCCTGTCAAGTCCTTCTTTTGACCCATTTTGCCAAAGGAAAGGAAGTTGCCTAATAATTATGCACACCTGATATAGGGTGTTGATGTCATTAGACCACACCCCTTCTCATTACAGAGATGCACATCACCTAATATGCTTAATTGGTAGTAGGCTTTCGAGCCTATACAGCTTGGAGTAAGACAACATGCATAAAGAGGATGATGTGGTCAAAATACTCATTTGCCTAATAATTCTGCACTCCCTGTATAATTCCCTGTGGTGCTTTACAAATCATTTGTCTGCATCAGCTTATTGTGGGTGATCCTCACTTCATTGTTTTTACCTCTGCATTGTAGGTGACCCTTATTTTTGTCTGCATTCTTTAACTTTTGTGACTGACCCCATTTTTTTGTATACCTGTCTGCATTATGGGTAACCCCCAACTGCTACTGGATGACCCCTAGTTGTATTGGGTGACCCCCAACGTTTGTGTGTATGTAAATATATATATTTATTTATATGTTCTTAATAGGGTGCATATTGTTATTTTTCATTAATACGTTTATTTTACTTTGGCTATTACCCCATTCCCACCTTAATATGTCTGAGCAACCAGACCCCTCTGTCACTACCGCGCTTAAAGCCTGGCTTTTCTGTGCTATTGCAGAATCCATCCATAAAGCTGGCTGCCTTCCAAGAGTACCTATTGCAGGCCATCTAATCTCTCCTCCAAAACTCATCAGCAGTATCTTCCTAGTTAGGAAAAAAATCCAGGGAATTTCATCTTGTCATTACCTTAAGAAACCTAAACTTTTCCGTCATATATCGACATTTCAAGATGGAGGGCATCCATTTTTTACGTGATCTTCTCTGGGAGGGAGATTGGTTCTCTCGCTTCGGCCTCAAGGACACTTACCTCACGGTTCCAATGGCCCACTCCTATCGGTGTTACCTACAATTCCTTTGACATCACAACATCTGGCAATTCACCTGCCTCCCTTTCATTCTCTCGTCTGAAACCTTGGTGCTTCACCAAACTGATGAAGCCAGCTATGACTCTTGTTCTCAAGGCATCAGGTCCATCATATACCTCAACAACATCCTAATGATGGCTCAGGTCTCGGGAAACTCTTTAACGACCACCGCACAACTTCAAAACCTCGGTTTTGTGATCAACTTCGAGAAACCTTCACTTGTTCCTTCACAAACTATCCAGGTTTTTAGATAGACTCTATTCAGTTTATCCTCCAGCTCCCGTCCTCAAAAATAAAAACTGTCAAGAAGGACATTGAGAAACTACTATGCTCCCCTCACATCTATCTTCGGGACTTGGCGACGGGTCTCCTATCAGCTTCCATTCCGGCTATTTTCCCAGGCCCATTGCATTACAGAGTGATATGATGCCTCAAAACCTACTATCTGTGGAAATCTGCATGCTAAAACTAACTTATTTTTCTGACTGAGGAAGTCCGCTTAGAGTTGGATTAGTGGCTCCACAATATGGAAGTATGGAACAGGAAAGCAATATCTGGTTCTCGGCCTATCCTAAAATCAGACGCCAGTCTCATAGGATGGGGCACGACTTGCTCAGGTCTCTCCACATTTTAACAAGACCAATTCTGTATCATTTCTTCCATACATAGTGTAAATTAAGGGTTATTTTAGCGTTAGTGACCAAATAATCTGAATTGTATTAAAGACAGGAGGTGTCTGCTTGGGGCAATGTAAACACTGCTTTTTCTCTGAAATGGCAGTGTTTGAATGAAAATGTCTGAAGGGAGCTATTATACTCACCAAAACAACTACATTAAGCTGTAGTTGTTTTGGTGACTATAGTATCCCTTTAAGGTAAAGTGCTGACACTGTTTTCCTGTGTTTCCTGAGGTAGCAGTGCAGTGGCCGTAATGTGTCTTGTTAAACTGGCTTTGCAGGTTCTGTTTGTAGTTTGCCACATTTGTAAATTGATACCTGCAGGCTGTAGGCCATTTTACTTTCCAAGAAACCTGTTTCCATCAATATATGTTTGCTGTCAAAACCAATGTTTTTATACTGTGTCAAAAAGAGAACATGACGTTATTCTATACCAATTTTGTTACGTCTGCGTTTATTCACTTATTTTAAAAAGTGCTCGTCATCTCCACTTAAAGCAGAAACCTGTTTGCCCTAGATTAATCTAGAACTGTAACATCTGAAGTTCTTACATAACTTGTCATGACACATAGAAAGCTTGAAGGTCTGATTCCACCTCAAGTATTCACAAAATGGGAATCCATGCAAGGGTATTGCTTGCTTACAGAAACACAAGGAGCTTGCACCCAAAGCAGACCTTAATGACCCCCTACCTTAAGGTTCCAACAATATCTCTTGCTCTCCAGGGCTGGAGCTACTATAAGGCCACTATAGGGTGCACTGGATGGGGGCTCAAAGTCCTGGTGACTTGGGATGGGGTGCACAGAGCTTCCTCCAGTCATTCTGTGGGCCGGATAGCCTATTGAGATTTCACGAGATTTCATGGTGAGGGGGCTATTATCTTGTACTTACTGCTGCCTTTTCTCCACAGCCAGGATGCCAGTGGAATAACCCCATATCTAGAAACTGAACCCCTAAAGCCCTCCCCTAGCAATGCCTTTGGAGCCATGGCATTATAGGTTTGGAAATATTGGACCTTCTTAAATATGTTGCAATTTTATATATCCTCTAATGTCCTGCCGTGGTGCTTACTGGATCTCCTCTTCTCTGTAAACCCTACCCTTTTTTACCAAATTTTTCATTCCTTGCAATAGATTTCTGTACCTTCCTTGTTCTCACACTTTCAGTTCCTAAATGTTAAATACTTTTTAGCTGCATTTTTTTTTTTTTTGTTATATCAAAAATATTACTTTGTCTTAACTTTCTGAAAATGTTTGCATGGTAACAACTCCACCATCACTTTTTCTAAGAGTTTTTCTTAGGTGCCCTGCAAAAGAAGAAAAATGTTTTAAATACTTAACATAATTTTCTTTTCATGGCTGTTTTCCATGACCGCATCACTAATGAGTTAGCCCCACTTGTCAAATGTCAGGACAGGAAATAAAATAATAAAAGGGACACTATAGTCACCAAAACAACTTTAGCTTAATAAAGCAGTTTTGGTGTATAGATCATGCCTCCAAAGTTTCAGTGTTCAATTCACTGCCATTTAGGAGTTAAATCACTTTTGTTTCTGTCCATGCAGCCCTAGCCACACCTCCCCTGGCTGTGACTCACACAGCCTGCATGAAAAAAAAATTGTTTTACTTTCAGTTCAGTTGTAACTCACTTTAAAAGTTTTTTATCTCCTGCTCTCTAAATTGAAATTTAGTCACACACAGGAGGCTCTGGCAGGGTCTAGCATGCTATTAACAGTGCAAGTGATAAGAAATGTTAAAGTAAACACAATTTGCCATAAAGGAAGTATGAACATTAGATGACTCTTTACAGGAAGTGTTTAGGAAGGCAGTGTAAGTCACATGCAGGGATGTGTGACTAGGGTGCATAAACAAAGTGTTTTAGCACCTAAATGACAGATAATTGAGCAGTGAAGGGACATGATCTATACACCAAAACTGTTTCATTAAGCTAAAGTTGTTTTGGTGACTATAATGTCCCTTTTTAATAAATTATTAGATAAAAGTTGAAAAAAAAAACCCAGAAAAGCCAATAGGAAGAGTATGTGATGCAGTCTTGGAATATAACCAGGAAAAGAAAATTATGGTAAGTATTTAACATGTTCTCCTTTCCTGGCTAACCATGACAGCATCACTAATGGGTAATAGCCAGTAAAACCAAGAAGGGAGTGACACCACTCATAAAAACAGCAAGACACTATCTTTATGGATTATTAACAACTGTCATCAAAGCACCTCTGCCAAAGGAAGAGGAAGAACTCTTAGCCCAGTCTAATTTACAGTGTCCAATGTAGGTCAAATGATCAGTTAGCTACTCTGCATATCTCTTCTATTGACACCCCACTACAGAAGCCCAATAAGTCACAACAGATCTAATAGAATGAGCTTTAATCTCCACTGCAGTTGTTCTTCCCATAGTGGTGCAGGCCTTAAAATGGAAGTGGAGATCCATCTTCTCAACATTGCTTTAGTGACAGCTTCACCTCTTCTTGCTCCCAAGGGTAGGAGGAAAAGTTTTTCTTTCGATTTTTTTTTAATTTTTTTATTTTCTGAAATCCTTAAAGGCGAAGATCCCAGGGCAGAGAGAGACCTAGCAAAAGGCTTTATCCATAATACTGATCTGAAGAATCTGGCCAGAGGATCCAGTGTCCACCTAGTATCAATAAGGGCAGTAAGTGCAGAGACTTATACCTTAAGAGAATTTTGACTCAGACTCTTCTCTGAGCCGTCCTGCAAAAATTCCAGAACATCTGTGGAAGAAAATCTTCTGTTCTTTTCTGACCTGTTCCTAAAGTTTTCCCAGATACGATGATAACAAGCTGTACTAATAGCTTTGAAAAGAGTTGCTGCTACTCCATGAGAAATCCCTGATTTCACAAGTAACTCCTTTTCAAATGTAATACCAATTGGTTCATGGACCAAGGGAATGGACAGACTGCTGTCCCTTAAAGAAGAAGGCCCACATCTCTGGAAGCATCCAAGGTTCCTCTAGGCTTATACGGCGCATCAGTGGAAACCAAGGCCTCCTTAGCCAGAATGGAATGATGACAATCACTTTGACATTAGCATTCTAAATTTTTCTCAGAGTTCAATGAGTGAGAGTGATTAGAGGAAAGACATAACCCAGTTCACATTCCCACCCCTGTGTAAAGGCATCTTGAGCTTCTATATGGGAATAGAGATTGCAAGAGAAGGACCTTGGAACATCTGCATTCCTAGGTTAGGCCATCAAATCTATATGAGATTATATCTATTCCACAGTATCTCACTATTTGAAGAAACATTTCCATCTTCAGGGTTCACTCTCTTGGGTCCATTACTGATCTGAACACATTCTATTTCCCTGGAAGGTAAACTGCGTTCAGACCCTGGAGGAGTTGTTCAGAGCAAAACATTATTGGTCTCAGCTCCTTAATGAGATTCATAGTCCTGGTATCTCCTTGGTGGTTCATTTAGGATGCTACAGTTATGTTTCAGTCTTGATCAGGACCTAATGTCCCTTTGGGGTTGAAGCAGAACTCCTCAAAGCTCTGAAGACAAACTCCTTGTATCATTAGTTATTTGCAGTGCACCCCAACCTCTTTGGCTGGTGTCAGTAGTGATACAAATCCAATCAGTATCCTCCAAAGGAAAACCTTGGAACAGATTGTGATCTTCTAACCACCACTGCATTTTTACTTGAGTTCCTTTGAATTGACAATTAACTTATTCCAGTCTGTATCTAGGTTGTGGAATAATAGGAGAAAATTCCTTTGAGCACATCTGATCAGCCTGTGATTTTTATATGACTAGGCCTATTGTTACAGAGCCCAAAAGACTCATGTAGTCATGTAGAGCAGTTTGTGCTCAAGAGGGACAGAATTTTGAATTTCAAACTAAATATACTTTCTTCTGGTAATTCCAGAATCGTCATCTCTGTATTGATCAGAGTATCAAGAAACACAATTATGTAAATGGGACTAGGTCGCTCTTCTCTCGATTAAGAATCAAGCTATGTTTTTATAGGAAGAGAATCACTTTTCATGTACTCTAAACTGCTACTATGATACGAATACAGATAATAGAAAAGCATCTTGTTTTCTTAGGACTGCTGTTAGAGAAATGACAACTTAGAGGAAATCTTCTTGTAGCCAGGCTAAACACAAATGGTAGGCCCAAAAATTGTAAATGTTTCCCTAGGAAATATCTTGGATGATGGAATCAATCCATTTGTTGGAGATCCATCTGGCCCATTTATGAAAAAATTGTCTTAGACAGCCACCTACTTTCAGATACTGGACTTCTACACTGTCATAAGGGCTTGGCATTGGTTCCATGTTCCCTTCTTCTGAATGACTTAGAAGTAGAGAGGTAGAGAATTTGGAAACTATACAAGAAGCTTATCTGAAGTAGTCCCTGACAAGTATGTAAGATCTGCTGTCTCAAAAGGAACGATCTTTGAATCCTTTGTCTCACCATGAAGACATCTTATGTTTTGGGGAGAAAAGGTTTTTTCCTCTTCAGCTACTTTCTGAATAGCCTCATCCAGAATCTTGCCAAAAAGTTTATCCCCTAAAATTGGGAGAGCACAAGTTGGTAAAAAAAAAAAAAAGAGAATCCCACAAAGCAGCTTCATTTAGTTAGCCCTGCTCAGGCAGGCTGTATACTGGGTCCTTTAGAGAAAGTTATGCTGAACGACCTCTGGCATTATCAAGGTAAGGTGAGGAGAGGAAAAAGACTGGGGAGGTTGGGAAGGATGGAGCTTTTATCTACTAATTTAATGAATTACTTTATTAGACTCCCTGCCCTAACACCTGAGAGGCAGGGCTAACCAATTAGTGATGCTGTTATGACTGGCCAGGAGATACAGGGTTTTTTTTGTAAGTTGCACTCACGTTTCTCTGTTCTACTTGCTAAATATCAGAAGCTTCCTAGGTACTTGCTCTTGTATCGTTTTACTAATGCTCTTTCAAGTATATAAACAATGTTATTGCTAGCTGTCAATCAATGTTGTTTACACAAGCTTTTTTTTATCTTCGTTATTCTGAAATTTTTGTTTTGCTTGTATTGCCAACTGTTAAGTGTTGTTGTCCACGTTTATAAAACGGGAGGCGGAGCCAGCACCATCCTGAGCAGACGAGCATCTCAGGAGCTCCCAGTGAAACAGCACCTAAATGCTAAAAATCAGGGTAATTTCTTACCTCAATACTTCCAAACAACGGGGAAGTGCTGCTCAAATGATGGACTGCAAAAACAAAAAATACAAGCCTAAAAAACCACCGTCGTCCACCGATATTGGGGAGTTACTTCGGAGGCTGCAATATCAACTGAGACCTGTCATGGCTTCCCTGGGCGACTTGGGGACTATATGTATACAGGTGGTGAAAGAACCTGCACCCTCGACACCCACAATCGTCACAGGCATGCTGGTGACGGAAGGCATGCTGAGAGGCCTCTTAGACGAACTCCGACGCTACATTGCGGCCGACATAGGCCAGTTCCGTGAGGACATCGGAGGGATGTCCGCTCGTACTACCCTGGAGTAAACAATGCAGGCACTAAAACGCAAACACGCCATCACACAAGACCGCATGGCAGCAATGGAGGACAAGAGGAGGTGGAACAATGTGAAGGTGCACCGCCTAGTGGACGACATTACCGCAGCTGAAATTCCTCATTTTTTCAGGAATCTGCTACAAAATCTCTTCCCCGCCAAACAGGCTAAAATTATGCTGCTAGACAGCTGCTACAGGATTCCTGCCTCCCCCAGCGCCAATGTGGGTTCCAACAGGTATGTCATTATGCGCTTCCAGAGCGGGCAGGATCGCCTTACCTTCATGGCCGTCACTTGCAACATGTCTCCATACCGGTTTGAAGACCACGACTTAACATTCTATCCGGACCTATCCAAATCAACAGTAGACTGGAGAAGATCTATGCGTCCTCTGACTAAGGAACTTTCTGCTCGCAATAAATCATACAAGTGGGGTACCCCACGTTTCCTGATAATCACCTGGGATACTGGGACTTTAAAAGTGACACATGCATCAGAAATTACAAGCACCCTTCAGCAACTTGGTCTGCAGACTGAACCAGGGGAACTACACCCTACACAGACAATAGTACAGCAGAGATCCTGGGATCCAGATAAAATCCAACCGTTGGTTCCAGCCGCGAAGAAGGGAATTCCTGCAACAGCAACTATTCCATCAGCAATCAGCTTGAACTCTGTCTCTTCACATAGTCCTTATGTGTAACGGATCACCTGGCACCCCGACTGGATACCTCCGTTAAAGGATGCTCCTAGCGTTTCCTGAGGACTCCAAGCACTCTGGCCGACACCACAATCACCGAACCAAAGAAGCGTCTACCTTCTCTCAAGCATATGAATGCTATAAACAGCTGAATAGGCAAAAACCATACGGATGGGTTTAGACTCCTAGCAGTCAAACTGGAACAGCATACAATAAATCCTCCCCCAATAATGAGACGACACTTCACTTTGAGGGTTAAGCTGGAACTGACTGGACTGGCACATGCAGCCTCTTTTATTCCCAATCCACAAACTTAGTACTGCCCACAGGGTTTTACATAACAACCAATAACACACGTACATTACAGAAAGACACCCCCACACAAAATCCTCCTCTCTGGCTGTGATATGATTACTGAACACAATGGTTAATCTAATTATCACAGCCAGAGAAATACAGTTTTTCCACATTATTCATAAATTGAAAAGTATGCATCACATTCACATAAAACTTACATTTTCAGAATCAGCATACTCCAAATACAAACATATGTCAAAATCAAGGACAAGAGGAGGTGGTTCAAAAGTTAAGGAAAAGTCCTATTTGACCAAATGCAGCATGGCTTTTCTGCCCAAAACCAGTTCCACAGAGTCTTCTATCCTGGAGATAATTGGGGAAGTAATCCAATTATCTCCAGGACAGAGGCAAAACTCCATTAGCCACATGGCAGCAAAAGACAATAAAACACATAAAAACATATAACTGTGCAGCCATTGCACAAAACAGGTACATTCAACATATCCCCAGATAGCTCAGATCTGAGCGCACATTATTACTGAATGGCGCTCAGAGCACACACATACAGTTCAATTGCCATGGAGCCAAAGTCTTTCCCATAGTCTTTCATTATACAAATGGGCTCCATGGCATAGCTATCTGGGTAACACTGCTCACATAGGGAAAGTACCGAAAGACCCAGCTTTTGGGTCTTTGCAGGGGAAAATCCATCCTTTCAACATGGGGCCATAGTCACAGGGCAGGACGCCGGCCATCAGTCTTCTCCAATGCCCAGTGGCGAGGCTGGTTCTGCCACATTATGCCTTATGTTATTTTACTATGTTTCTGTTATTTTTTTACCACAGTTTTTTTTTATAGTCCAATATAGAGTGTCTACAGATGCTCCCTTTAATACACGGCTTAATCGTACATGTTCGCAAGTGGGGTTTAACACCCTGCATATTCCTCATCCCACACCCCACTAATGACCTGCACTACCTTGTTATTCTCTCCCTGACTAAGTGGGTGCCAGTCTCTGATAAATGTAAACTGGCATAACTGCCTTTGACCCTCTCCGATGTCTACAGAGGCAGCTCCCATTCTCTACTCATCAACATTTCATAACTTGTCCATAACCCATAACATATGAGAGAGGTGCAATTTCCACTACATTAGGTCCTACGTTAATTATATTTGATTCTTTATCTTTTATACTATTTTGCTTCTATAGTATATACAAAAAGAGGCCGACAACGCAAGGTGGAACCATGCCCAAAGCCCCCTACTATTGCTATGAAACTATCGTTGTATGTTGGAAGCAGCAGTGTATTTTTAAATGGTGCTGCCCTAGGTATGACAGATCTCGGGCACCTCCTAATTTAAATTTACCTGCCCTTTCCTGCCAAGGCCACACCTCTTCCTGTTAACTAACACTCATTTTGACTGACAAACACAGACTTACGGACCAGCACACACTTTCAGATACACCTACATACACATACACTCACTGATATGACACAATCTGACACACATACAATCATTCAGACACACACACAAGCACTGACAGACACACACAAGCACTGACAGATACACATAAGCACTGACAGACACGCACAATCACTTAGGCACACTCACGCAATGACACACACACTGACAGACACACTGACACACACATTCACTGACACACACACACTCACATTCACTGACACACACTCACGCAAATTCACTGTCAAACACACACACATTTCCCCCCAACATTTACAATTATTAGTTTTTAAAAAAAATTGAAATACACCCAGCCTCCTTACTTTTGGGAGAGCTGTGTGGATTTTTCACCTGGGGTCCAGTGGGTCTGCTGGGCATGAAGGCAGTGGATGTGCAGGAAGGCTGGCGGGGAGCTGCACTAAGCTATCAGCAAGGGAGCTATGATCTCCCTTCTCAACTCCCTCGTGCGCCAGGAGCCGGAGTGACGTCATATTCTGGCTCCCGGCATTACTGCAGGTTGAGCTCAGGGGAAAGTGCTCCCTCGCCGACCATCCGGGAAACAACTGATCGCCTGCCCGGGCCAGTTCCATAGGAACGCTGCAGCCCTAGGGAAGTCTTGAAAGCATGCGCCAGAGGTGCGAGTATGAATAGGTAATAGAAGAATCTTCGGCACAGCGTATGGCCCTGGATGGGACATACTTGTGTGTTAGTGTGGATAGATAGGTAAGAGATGCGTTATGTAGAGAATTTTAAATTGACCCCTATATTTTACAGGAAGCCAGGGGGAAGGCATGGGATGCTCAGGCAGACAGGAAGATGAGCCTTGCAGCCGCATTGATTATAGATTGTAATAGTACCAGCTTTGAACACGTAAAACCATTAAGAAGCAGATTGCAGTAGTCATGGTGAGAGCTTATAACAGCATGGACCAGCACCTTGGCTGCATGCAGTATTAGATAGGTGCCGGTGCAAGCTATATTTCTGAGAAAGAAGCAACAGAATTTGGCAAGTGACTAGATTTGGAGCATCAAGGACAGGTTGGAGTCAAATAGAACACCTAGGCATCGAGCCTGCAAGGTAGAGCTGATGGTAGTGCTATTGACTTGGACGTATACAGACATGGAAGTAGCAACACTTGAGGGAGGAAAGACGAGAAGCCTTATTTTAGACAGGTTAAATTTAAGAAAATGAGTAGCCATCCAGTTGGAAATAGCAGAGAGGCAGTCAGACACACGAATCAGAAGGAACGGTGAGAGATCTGGAGAGGACGGATAGATAGCATTGTGGTGCCTCATTGGCTGGCGGCTAGAGTTTCCAGATGCGGAAGGCGGCATTCAATGACTGGGAGAGATGAGTATGTTAAAATACAAGACCGATACTGATTTCCAGAAATATTGATTCTAATAATCGGCATAAACAATAATCAGTCAATTCCTGTTGTGAACTAAAATTTATCAGGCTCAGACAATCACAAATTCCACAAAAGCTCTCAAGAAAGCAGTTGCCTCAGCATTCCATTACATTAGATGTATATTTCAACTTTCACCAGCCTCAGGCAGAGTATTAATGAGCATAATAGGAGTTCTGGTTCAATGCAACTCCTACACGCAATTTGATGGGACAAATCTCAGAAGGGCAGATGTCAAAAGCAGAACAGATTTATGGTGGAACCCTGCTGTATCACTGCCAAAGATTCCCCTTCCCTCTGTGTATTAAATCCTCCAAGTTGTAAAGTAGCATTTAAAGCTGTTATAGCCAGTGGTGTATTTAGGTTTTGTGCTGCTTGGCCAACCTCAAGAAGTAAAATTTTCCCCACCCCTTCTGTCAAGGCCGCACTTTGACTGACAGACGCATACTCACTGACAGTAAAAATGAAAATCCAGCGCTCTCCCTTATCCACTAAAACCAAGGAGCTTCAGGTGAGTGCAGCCAGCCCCTTGTTTTCCTATATATATATATATATATATATATATATATATATATATATATATATATATATATATATATATATATATATATATATATATATAGGAGTCTAGCCGGCTCCTTGGTTTTGCAACCCTCCCTGTCACAGGTGTCTTATCTCAGGACCCTATTTAGCCTTGTACTGCAGAGAATTCGAGATGGAAGGATTTCCCCAAGTGAGTAGCTCATTTAGTAGACAGTTGGCTGTTAGTGTAGGACCTGCCAAAGATGGGGTACATTGGCGTTGTGGCAGGCTTATGCAACGTATGATCATATAATGTAACTAAATCCCCATTGTCTTTTGCCTAGATTAGGTGGATTTTCATTTTTACTGTACTTATTGGCCCCTAGCAGCACCCCATGTAAGCATGTTCAGGTGAGTGCAACCAGCCCCTTGTTTTCGCATACTCACTGACAGACGCACATACTCACTGATAGATGCATACACTCATTGACAGACACACACTGTCATATACACTGACAAACAATGACATACACACTCACTGACAGACGCATGCACTGACTGACAGACGCACGCACTGAACGACACATACGCACTGACTGACAGACACACATTCAATGACAGACACACACACTCACACACATTCACTGACACACACATTCACTGAAACACACGCACATTCACTGAAACACACTCACTCATAATCACTGACACACACACACACTCACATTCATTAACACACTCACATTCACTAACACACACATACACTCACATTCACTAACACACACTGACACACACACTCACATTCACTAACACACTCACTGACACACACATTTCCCCACACTCATAATTATTATTATTTTTTTTTTATTTAAATCCACCCAGCCTCCCTACGTTTGGGATAGCTGGGTGGATTTCTCACCTGGTGTCACCCGTCCAGTGGGGCTACTAGGCAGGAAGGCAGCCTGACATGTAGGCAGGCGGGCGGCCGGCCGGCGAGGGAGCGCTTTCCCCTGAGCACTCTGCTCATCTCACTTGCACGCCGCAGACTGATGCCGGGAGCCGGAATATGATATCATATTCCGGCTCCCGGCATTATTGTGGGTCGTGTGAAGGAGCTGAGCAGAGCGTTCAGGGGAAAGTGCTCCCTCGCCGGGTGCCCGAGAAACAACCGCCTGCTGCCCCACCTCTTGGGCTCCCATAAAAAGAGGCAAACAGGGTATTAGCCTGGGTATTTGGGGGCGGCATTTTTTGTTGCCCCCTTGAAATTGCAGCCCAAGGCTAATGCTTTGTTTGCCTCGCAATGCACACACCCTTGGTTATAGCTACCCCCAACCCCCATACATTAGTTGAGACCTAATGTTGGGAGTAGATCTGATTTTATTAGGAAAAGCATGGTCATTGATACACGGCCCTTAGCATGGGGTCCCTATTCAACAATAAATGATCGTGCCCTGGTGCCTTTGTGTCTCAGAGATAATTGAGTTACTGTCAGGATACATTAAATGCCCAACACGCAGAACTTAAGTAAAAATAAACACTAAGGCATATTACTGGACCTTAGAACGGCCGGATTTAACATATAAAAAGAAAAGTACAGGACAAGAATACAGTGTACGTAAACGGTAGGCCACCCAAATGTAAGGAATAAAGAAGCCAGAATAGCCAAATAACAAGCCAAAGTTTAAGGAATGCAGAAGTCAGAATACTCAAGTAACAAGCCAAAGTCAAAATACACAAGAATTAATACTATAAATGGGCTCTCGGATAACCACAATGGAAACCACGACAGGGCACTGAGAAATGTTCAAAAACCATTTAGCCTAAAATACTCTAGGATTGGCTGCAGGGGAGCATGTGAATTGTTCCCAATAGTCAGGGACTTAGGGGATAACTTGGAGCCTTAATAGGTTCTGACTTGCAGCGGGCAGCGTCTCTAATTATTGCAGACCCGACTGCTGCGTTAAGGAAGGAGCACAAGGAGCACCTGTAGGAACCGAGACCATGCTCGAAGTGAGACCAGCGGACACAACGCAGGAGTTAGGTAAGTTTGAACCAACAGTGTTTCCATTTTGGGAATGCTGCCACAACGAGGTGCGCCGGCTGGGTCTGAGGCCGTTCTTTGACAGGGGTGTAGCGTTACTTACCTTAACCGGGGGCCGGTCACGTGTCCCGCCTGAAACTAAGAGCGCGCCGCGAGTCTCGGGCGCGCTCTTAAAGAGACAGTGGGAGCCTAATTGCCAAAAGGCTCCCATTGGCTCCTGTCATACCACACTCCCTATACAATTACCTTTTGGGGGTGTGGAAGTGACAGGAGCCAATCACTTTCGTTTAAAAGCTATTTAAACTTACCTTTTTCCCTTAGCTCGTTGCCCTATCGTGGTTTCTGTTTCAGTTCCCTTTAGCGCTTGTGGTGTTCAGTTGTGTTTTCTCGTATTGACTTTGGCTTTGTATTCTGACTTCGTTTTCGCTTTATCCTTATCTGTACTGTTTGCCGGCTTGCTGTTTTCCGTGTACCAGACCCCGGCTTGTCCTAGTTTACGCTGTCTCTCTGTGCCCTTGACCTCGGTTTGTTCCTGGCTCTGTCTCCTCTCATATACGTCGAGTCCGGCCATTCTAAGGTCCGGTAGACGTATCTCTCCTCTGTATTGGCTTCTGTTTAGCTGGATCCTGCGTGTAGGGGTATATTCTCGTTACATTACGATAGGGCCATGGACCCCGCAGATTTAGCTCAACAGATGGCGTCCCATGAGGCAAGATTTGTAGAGCAGGATCACCGTATGGATCAGATAGCCCAGGCTCTCCAGACGCTCCTAGCTAGAACCGTTCCAGCAACCACACCTAACCCTCCTACGCCCCTTCTCCCTGAAGTATCTACTTTGCCTAATACTTCGGCCCATTTAACACCTCCTCCTAGGTATGGAGGGGACTCTAAGACTTGCAGAGGGTTTATTAATCAAATTGAATTCCACTTCGAAATGTATCCACGTTCATTTCCCACAGAGAGGTCTAAGGTTGGGTTCTTTATGCACCAACTTACCGATAAGGCACTTGAGTGGGCAAATCCTATTTGGGAAGCTAATGGACCTATGGTACATGATTTCAACAGTTTTCTTACGGCTTTTCGTAGAACTTTTGACACAATGAAAAGGTCAAAGAATGCCGCGAGAGCATTAATGAGAATTAAACAGGGTTCTAGGTCTGTGGCTGATTATGCTATTCAGTTTCGCACTCTTGCTTCGCAGGTAGATTGGACCAACAATGGGTTAACTACTGCCTTCATGGAAGGTTTGTCAGATACGATATTGGATGAGGTAGCAGCTAAGGAGCTTCCTATTGCCTTAGAGGACCTTATTGATTACCTCATTGATATAGATAATAGAATTCGTGACAGGCTCTATACCAAGAACAGGAATAGACGTTTTGTTACACCTATTAACCCCAGAGTTAATATACCAGAGAGTGTTAAAGTGTCTGAGGAGGAACCTATGCAATTAGGGGTTGCCAAACTCTCTGATACTGAGAAATTACATAGGAGAAGGGAGGGACTCTGCCTATACTGTGGTAGGAGAGACCATATGGTAAAGGAATGTCCTTTACTCCCGGAAAACTCTCGCACCTAAGACCTTATAGGGGACTGGCCTTGGGTGTGATATCTAAGTCTCCTAAATTGCCTCCTAACCGCTTGCTTCTCCCGGTTTCTTTATATATGGGAGAGATTTGTATAGTTGACAACATATATGCTCTGGTTGACTCTGGGGCAGCTGAAAATTTTATAGACTCTGGCTTTATAAAGAGAAACAACATTCCCATCAGAGAGAAGGAGATACCCTTGGCCGTTGAGGCCCTAGATGGTAGACCATTAAGTTCTCCAGTTGTTACTCATGAGACTGTACCATTACACATGTACACAGGGGTTTTACACTATGAAACCATTCGATTCCAGGTCATCACCTCTCCCTCTTCACAGTTAGTATTAGGGTATCCATGGTTACGTGCTCACAATCCCATTTTTGACTGGGAGACAGGGCAAATAAAATCATGGAGTGAGGCCTGCCACGAGTCTTGTACGTTGGAAGTCACACCTTTGAATTCTATTGAGGTACCTACCAGTCCTCCTTTGTCTACGGCTATACCCCCTCAGTATTTATCTCTAAAGACTGTTTTCGATAAAAGGGAGGCTGAGAAATTACCGCCTCACAGACCCTATGATTGCGCTATTGACTTGTTGCCTGGCACTATACCTCCAAAGGGCAGGGTGTACCCCTTATCGGTTCAAGAAAACCGTGTCATGGAGGAGTATATTAAGGAATCACTAGAAAAGGGGTTTATTAGGAGATCCTCTTCTCCAGCTGGGGCAGGGTTCTTCTTTGTATCGAAGAAAGAAGGTGATTTAAGACCGTGTATAGATTATAGAGGTCTAAACAAAATCACTATCAAAAATGCATACCCTATACCTTTAATTACAGAATTATTTGACAGGCTGAAACATGCCACTGTGTTCACTAAATTAGACCTTAGGGGTGCATACAATTTGATACGTATAAAGGAAGGTCACGAATAGAAGACTGCATTCAACACTAGATCCGGTCATTACGAATATACTGTTATGCCATTTGGGCTTTGCAATGCCCCAGCAGTATTCCAAGAATTTATTAATGATGTCTTAAGAGATTTTATTCACACATTTGTTATCGTATACTTGGACGACATTTTAATATATTCTACAGACATACACACTCATCACAGACATGTTATGACAGTTTTGAAGACCCTTCTTGCTAATGGTCTTTATTGTAAGCTAGAAAAATGTCTGTTTGACCAAACCGAAGTCCAGTTCTTGGGGTATTTGATTTCCGCTAAAGGTTTTCGTATGGATCCCCAGAAGCTTGCTGCTGTAATAGAATGGCCTCTACCGCAAGGTCTGAAAGCTATTCAGCGTTTTCTTGAGTTCTCCAATTATTATAGACGTTTTATCAAAGGTTTCTCGTCCATTGTAGCACCTATTACCCGTATGACTAAAAAGGATGGCAATACTCGTGTTTGGTCTACCGAGGCACTTCAGGCTTTTGAATTTCTTAAAACTACGTTCGCCTCTGCACCTATTTTACAGCATCCTGTCCCCTCACTGCCCTATATTCTTGGAGTTGATGCTTCGGATATTGGGGTAGGTGCTGTCTTGTCCCAAAGAGAGTCGCCTGAGAAGCCATTGCATCCATGCGGCTTCTTTTCTAAACAAATGTCCAAAGCAGAGAAAAATTATGATGTGGGTAATCGCGAACTCCTTGCTATTATTTTAGCACTTAAAGAGTGGAGACATTTGTTAAAAGGAACTAAGGATCCTATCCTCATTTTTACGGATCACAAGAACCTATCCTACCTTAGCGAAGCTAAAAGATTGTCTTCCAGGCAGGCTAGGTGGTCACTGTTTTTATCTCATTTTAATTATATTATCACCTATAGGCCAGGTGATCGCAACACTAAAGCAGACGCTCTGTCCAGACAGTTCGAAACTACTGACAAACAGGAGATTGATGTTACTCCTGTCATTCCCCCAGACAGGATAATAGCTACTACTATTTTGTCTATTTCCTCATCCCTCTTGCAGGCCATACAAGCGAAACAAAGCATGGCACCTAGCGAGAGGCCTAATGATAAACTGTTCGTTGATGTTTCCGAGAGACGGGATATTATGTCATTATATCATGATACTAAGACTGCTGGACATCCTGGTATTTCCAAAACGGTGTCAGCTGTTTCTCGGTATTTTTGGTGGGATTCCTTACGAAAGGATGTCACTGACTATATAAGTGCTTGTACTACTTGTGCCTGTATAAAATCCTCCCGTAGAGTTCCTTGTGGGCTGTTGCATCCGTTACCCGTTCCCGAGAGACCTTGGTCTAACCTGTCCATGGATTTTATTGTTGAATTACCCCCTTCAAATGGTAACACAGTAATCCTGATGATAGTGGATCGGTTTTCCAAGATGGCTCACTTCGTGTCTCTTCACAAGTTGCCCACATCCAAGGAACTGGCTCATATCTTCGCTAGAGAAGTATTTTGATTACATGGGATTCCCGTATCTATTGTATCCGATAGGGGTAGCCAATTTATTTCAAGGTTCTGGAGGGCCTTTTGTTCAGAAATGGGTATTTCTCTCTCATTTTCTTCCGCTTATCATCCCCAGTCTAATGGGGCTGCTGAACGTGCCAACCAGTCTCTGGAGCAGTACCTCCGTTGTTTTGTGTCTCACCATCAGGACAATTGGTCTGACCTGCTTCCTTGGGCTGAATTTGCTCGGAATAACGCCACTCATGATTCTTCCGGCAAGAGCCCTTTTTACGTTGTCTATGGCCTGCATCCCGTTGTTCTTCCGGCTGCATTCTCCTCACAGGGCATGCCAGTTCTGGATGAGCATTTGGCTGGTTTACGTAATACTTGGGAGCAGGTTCAGCGTTCTTTGGTGGACTCTGCAACTCGCCAGAAGGCTCAGGCTGACAAGCATCGCAGAGCAGCTCCGTCCTATGTTGTAGGGGACAGGGTTTTGCTTTCCACGCGGAATATTCGTCTCCGGGTGCCTTCTATGAAATTGGCTCCCCGCTTCATTGGACCTTATCGTATTATACATAAGGTTAATCCTGTTTCTTATGCCTTAGGCCTGCCTAAGAATCTACGTATTCCTAATGTTTTTCACACCTCATTGTTGAAACCTTTCGTACGCAACCGCTATGCCCGGCATACTCCTCCTCCCCCTCCTATCTCGGTGGAGGGTCATGAGGAGTTTGAAGTGTCTGCTGTTCTTGACTCTCGTTTCCTTAGGGGTCGACTTCAGTACTTGGTACATTGGAAGGGTTATGGGCCTGAGGAGCACAGTTGGATTTCGGCTGATGCTGTTCATGCTCCCCGTCTTGTGCGCTCTTTCCATTCTCGTTTTCCTGCCAGGCCTGGTCCTACCCGCCCGCAGGGCGTGTCCTCAGGGGGGGGTACTGTAGCGTTACTTACCTTAACCGGGGGCCGGTCGCGGTCCTCTCTTCAAGCCGCGCGCGGTCCTGCGGCTGCACGAGCCGCGCGCGGCTCATCCGACTGCTTTAGATGGAAGGCGGGCAGTGACCGCGTGAAGCGGTCACGTGTCCCGCCTGAAACTAAGAGCGCGCCGCGAGTCTCGGGCGCGCTCTTAAAGAGACAGTGGAAGCCTAATTGCCAAAAGGCTCCCATTGGCTCCTGTCATGCCACACTCCCTATACAATTACCTATGGGGGGTGTGGAAGTGACAGGAGCCAATCACTTTCGTTTAAAAGCTATTTAAACTTACCTTTTTCCCTTAGCTCGTTGCCCTATCGTGGTTTCTGTTTCAGTTCCCTTTGGCGCTTGTGGTGTTCAGTTGTGTTTTCTCGTATTGACTTTGGCTTCGTATTCTGACTTCGTTTTCGCTTTATCCTTATCTGTACTGTTTGCCGGCTTGCTGTTTTCCGTGTACCAGACCCCGGCTTGTCCTAGTTTACGCTGTCTCTCTGTGCCCTTGACCTCAGTTTGTTCCTGGCTCTGTCTCCTCTCATATACGTCGAGTCCGGCCATTCTAAGGTCCGGTAGACGTATCTCTCCTCTGTATTTGCCTCTGTTTAGCTGGATCCTGCGTGTAGGGGTATATTCTCGTTACACTTGTCAAGGCTATTGAATTACTTTAAGTTGAGTGACTTACAACAGATAATTTACCCAGACCCAGTGCACACCTTCGACTCATTGACGCAACAAAGTGTACCACGGTCACTCTATTCTGAAGATTCCGGTCTCTCACACAACTTTTCTGCAGCTTCAATTACTTTTATTGGTGAGTGTATATCCTGTGCTCCTGGTGGCCTATGACTCTACACTCCCCAACAACACTGCCCTGTGGTGACAGCTAGTATTGTTTAATTGTATTTCGTTTCAGCCTCCTATGGCTCTCTTCCTTCACTCACACATGTTCATCTAACCTATCCTCCTGAGTCCTGATTGTCCAGGAACTTGCTTCAAACTGCCTTCAACAACACATACATAGGAATGATAAAGCCCGATAATAAAGAGCACTCATCCTTTGACCAGCACTAGTTGTAAATACCTTCAAACTGCTTGGTTTACAAACATGAAAATAAAACATGACTTAATTGCTCATATTTTTCAGGGTGTTTTAAAGACACCAACACGTTTTAATCAATCTCTTCCCAGACACAGTTCACCTTATGAATTTATCATGACACCTCTATTGAGTAACAATTCTGTGTATCCACTACACGAATCACATTGACTAACAATATTTTTACATAGAACATTTCTTAAACAAGTCTTAATAAGAGCATACAAAACATTATAGTCTTTTATTTCTATTCATACTACAACATCTTATATAATGTCAGTTAAACACAGGGGTGGCTATAGTAATGTCACATACTGGGTTTAATTTGCTATAAAATAGTATTACTAATTCTGATTATAAATCTTTATGCTTGAAAGACGAATATTCACTTACTGTATTTGATGAGTGGTATTTTCCTGCTTGGTCACTTTCTCCCTGAAGATATGTTTAAAGTTGTCCAAGAATATCTGTAATGTGTTTGG
>OW240924.1:21192031-21211808 GCA_933207985.1 Pelobates cultripes
TAGAGATCTCGCAATCTCCAGCAAAACACAGTGTTGCCGCGGGTTACCACGGCAACACTGTGACACATCAAGTGCCGGAGATCTCGAGATCTCTACTCCATGGTCTGCAGCTGGCGAAGCTGCAGACCGGAGGCAGTGGCAGACTAGATACCTAGCTCACTGGATCACCAGGGAGGAGACCACTGGACCACCAAGGCATGGATTACACAAAAAAAAGTATTTAAGCCACAGCCAGGGCTGGTGCTTCCTATAAGCTAAGTAGGCAGCCGCCAAGGGCGCTTCTTAAAGGGTTACAGTGGCTTTACTGCTTGTCTAGCGTCCCCTCCCCCATCAAGTTGAATTGATTATATAGAGCTGGCCGCGTTACCGGGCACTAGGGGGCACTAACTTGTAGGCCAGTGCCCGGTAGAACGTCGGTCAAGCATTCACCTCAGCCTGCAAAGTCAGGACCCCTCACAGCCAAGCACCGTGGCAGCTCAAGGGCGCATCATTCACTTGCTCCCGCCCCTTGCCCTGTACGTGGGGACCAGTGGGCAGGAGAATAACAGGAAATGGGACTGGGAAAAAGGTGTCGGCCGCCAGGCGCAGTAAAGAAGACAGGAACGAAGAGCAAAGTGCAATGCAGGTAAGAGAGAACTTGCAGTGTATCTCAGTCTGTGTCAGTCAGTCAATATGTTTGTGTATGTCAGTCTACACATGGGTCTGTTTGTGTGTATGTATGGGTCTGTATGTGTGTATGTATGGATCTGTGTGTGTGTATTTATGAGTCGGTGTGTGTGTGTCTAATATGTATCGGTCTGTGTATGTATTGGTCAGCATGGGTCAGTGTGTGTGCGTATGTATGGGTCAGTATATGTGTTTATGAGTCAGTGTGTATGTACTGTGTCTATGGGTCAGTGTGTGTGTGTTTATATGTGTGGTCAGTGTGTGTCCGCATGGGTCAGTGTGTGTGTGTTTATATGTGTGGTCAGTGTGTGTGTCTGAATGGGTCAGCCTGTGTGTGTATTGGTCAGTTTAGGTAAGTCTGCATGAGTGGGTGGAACAAATGGGGTGGCAAAATATTTTTGCAGAGGGCGGCAAAAATCCTTGCAATGGCCCTGGCCACAGCCTCCCCACCTGCTACTCCCCCCACTGCCACCATCCCCTCACACTACCACCCCCACAGCTGTCATCTTCCCTCACACTACCACCACCCCCACTGTTACAACTTCCCACACTTTTACCACCACCCCCACTGTCACTATCCCCCCATTGTCACCACATCACTATCATCATCACCCCCACTGTCACCACTTCCCACACCGTCACCACCACCCCCACTGTAACCATCCCCCTCATTATCACCACTTTCCACACTTTCACCAACATGCCCACTGTCAGCATGCACCCATTGTCACCACTTACCACACTGTCACCATCCCCCCCATTGTCACCACCATCACTGTCACCATCCCCCCAACTGTCACCAACACCCCCACTGTCACCATCCCCCCCATTGTCACCACTTCCCACGCTGTCACCACCACCCCCTGTAACGGCACCCCCCAGGCATAAAAGGGGTTAAAAGCCATTTAGGAGATATTCCCTTCCAGATATACAGGCAGCTACTCCATACATTGTAGAATATTGCATATTCTATATGTTCCTATTCAAATACATATTAAGGTGTGGCTGTCTAATGGGTTAAACAGAACAGATGGTGTTTGCTATTCTGTACCATGAGGTCTCTGGAATTTGCTGTATAAGAGATTTGAGGTGGTTTTTATATAGGGAACTTCCTTATATGGCAGAGTCTAAACTAAACGTTATGACGTAATTTGGGCTATATGGAGCCAAGGACAAGGGATTACACTCTCTTCCTGCTACGATCCGTTTTGCTCTCCTCTCTGATGTCAAGACGACTCTCTGTAACGTCGTTAAGAAATACCATCTGTTAAGTATATTATTGTTTGCTGTTGAATGTAGAATAAATACTTATTTTTTATAAAGAACGTCTGATTGCGTATTAGTACTTTTCAATAATATAGACATATATTATTGTGGCGAGCCTGACCCAAAAGAAGAAATATCTATATATATACATAAAAGACTTATTCAACTAAAGAAAAACACAGCCAGATATTACATAGGGCCCTTGACCACCTAAGGGGCACTAAGGGACAGGGGAGGGGATTGGGTGATAAGGAACACTATGGGACAGGGGAGGGGATTGGGTGATAAGGAACACTATGGGACAGGGGAGTGGGGGGAGAACACTATGGGACAGGTGAGGGGAGTGGGTGGTAAGGAACACTATGGGACAGGGGAGGGAAATGGATGGTAAGGAACACATTTTTTTTTCTTGTTTTCCTACTCTAAATATTAGGTGCGTCTTATGGTCAGGTGCGTCTTATAGAGCGAAAAATGCAGTATATACTTTATTTTTCTGTGTTATATATTTTCTTTGATTTATATTGATTTACAGTATATATTAATAAAGATCATATGGTAAAAGATATGCAAATGATTGCTGCAAAAAACTTACAAATAACTTGTGATTGGATAACTCGAGACAAGGTGCTACAGCTATTAAAGAAAATTAATGTAAATAAAGCTCCGGGGCCTGACGGTATTCACCCACAAGTACTTAAGGAGCTAAGTGGGGAAATAAGTGAACCTCTGTATTTCATTTTTCAAGATTCTTTTGTTTCAGGTGTTGTACCGGAGGATTGGAGGAAGGCAGATGTTGTTCCTATATTTAAAAAGGGTTCAAAATCCTTGCCTGGAAATTATAGACCTGTGAGCTTAACTTCTGTTATTGGGAAAATATCTGAAGGGCTATTAAGGGATAATATTCAGGAATTCATTGGGAAGAACTTTGTTATTAGCAATAATCAGCATGGTTTTATGAAACATGGGTCATGTCAAACTAACCTAATTTGCATTCTACGAAGAAGTAAGTAGAAGTATAGATCAGGGTGTTGCAGTGGATGCGATCTACTTGGATTTTGCCAAGGCATTTGATACGGTTCCTCACAATAGGTTAGTCTTCAAACTAAAAGAAATTGGTCTAGATGAATATTCTTGTTCTTGGGTAGAACACTGGCTTAAGGATAGAGTACAACAAGTTGTAATTAATGGTAAATTTTCAGGTTGGACAAAAGTGGTAAGTGGTGTCCCTCAGGGTTCTGTTTTGGGACCACTTCTATTTAACATATTTATAAATGATCTTGAAATAGGCATTGAAAGCCATGTATCAGTGTTTGCAGATGACATAAAACTTTGTAAAGTAATAAAATGTGAGCAGGATATTGCTTTGCTGCAGAGAGATTTGGATAGATTGAGGGACTGGGCACTAAAATGGCAGATGAAATTCAACATAGAGAAATGCAAAGTTATGCACTTCGGGGTTAAGAATGCACAAGCAACTTACACACTAAATGGTAGTGAATTACGGATAACCACACATGACAAGGATTTGGGAATTGTTATAGACAACAAATTAGGCAGCAATATGCAATGTCAATCTACAGTTGCTAAGGCCAGTAAGATTTTGTCATGTATAAATAGGGGCATAAATTCTCGGGATGAAAATATAATTTAGCTTCTTTATAAATCGCTGGTAAGACCACACCTTGAATATGTTGTGCAATTTTGGGCGCCTGTTCTAAAGAAGGATATCACGGCACTGGAGAGGGTCCAGAGACGAGCTACAAAATTGATAAAAGGAATGGAGCATTTTAGTTATGAAGAAAGGTTAAAAAAATTAAATCTGTTTAGTTTGGAAAAACGGCGCCTGAGAGGGGATATGATAACTTTATACAAATATATTCGGGCCAGTACAAACCTTTATCTGGAAATCTATTCATAAACAGGGTTATACATAGGACACGAGGTCACACATTTAGGCTGGAAGAAAGGAGATTTCATCTAAGGCAAGAAAAGGTTTTTTTACAGTAAGAACAATAAGGATATGGAATTCTCTGCCTGAAGAGGTGGTTTTGTCAGAGTCCATACAGATGTTTAAACTGAAATTGGATAAATACTTACAAAAACATAACATACAGGGATATAATTTCTTATTAGTGGGGTAATAGCTGCTTGATCCAAGGAGACATCTGACTGCTATTTTGGGGTCAAGAAGGAATTTTTTCCTAGTTTGTGGCAAAATTGGAAGCGCTTCAGACCAGGTTTTTTTGCCTTCTTTTGGATCAACAGCAACAACATTTGTGAGGAAGGCTGAACTTGATGGACGCAAGTCTCTTTTCAGCTATGTAACTATGTAACTATGTAACACGTTTATATGATTTGCTAGTTAACAAAGATCTTACCAACTGGATATCCTGATCGAAGGGGACTCCAAGTGGAGATTGGTGATAAGCTGTCATTTATTTTAATCTTGGGAGTGCATACTAATAAATAGAGGGATTGTATATGCAAATACATACTCTATGCGTCCCCCTTTTTATTTCTCTTCTTATATGATGCTGTTACATGTAGGCCTATGAAGAGTGAAGACAACTGTGGTGTATTATTTTGCCTACTATTAATATATTTTGTGAGTGTGATACTTATCGCAATTCCCATTAGATTTTAATGCAACAGTGTTACATTATTTTGAGTTTTAATTTTTTTGTAGATTTTGGTATTTTTTTTGTGTTTTTTTGTTAATCAGGTTTAGATTTTGGTGTTTTATATGTTTTATAAAGAGGAGTCTTTTTTATCTACATTAGTATAAGGGTAATTATAGTTGTTATCCTAGTTTTCTTCCACTGGTGCGTTTACAGTTTCTAGTGGGTATGTTTATTCTGTATGGTTTTCATACAAGTCAAACACAGCCCTGGCCATTCAGAATCTTCTCATAAAGATGAATTGAATCAATGAATCTCTATGAGGAAAGTTCAGTGTCTGCATGCAGAGGGTGGAGACACTGAATGTTTGGATGCATTTTAGGCAGCCATGACCCAGGAAGGATTTCTAACAGCTATCTGAGGAGTTATCACTAAGCTGTAATGTAAACACTTTATTTTCTCTGAAAAAAACAGTGTTTACTACAAAAAGCCTTAAGGGAATGATACTACTCACCAGAACTAATACAATAAGCTGTAGTTCTTCTGGAGACCATACTGTCCCTTTAAAGCTATATATCCGTATTTAAGTCACTATTTCTCAGTAAAGAAAGTCTGTAAAAAACTAAAATTACATTACATTACATGTATTATTGACACAGTCATAAAAACATAACATGAAGTACACACTTTACTATAATGAAATCTCACTGCAAGAACCAAAGAATATCAATAACTTGGAATGTAAACACATGGATCCATAGAAATGTTATAAAGGAACATAAAGATCTTTTAACTGAAAGAAAATGTTTGAGAGGGGTTTGAAACCACAGAGTCATCTGTCTCTCAGTCCACAACTATCTCACTAGACAAATTATCTTGTCCTGAAACAGTTCGGTTTGCTCGACCTAGAATGGTCTTCAGTTGGACCCAGAAGATTGGCTGCCGGTTCTGGTCTGAAGGCCACTCCAGATAAGTCTTTGCTTTGAGCATTTTTCTCAGCCTAAAGAACCGTTTTGGGAGATCCTCGAAGCTGACATTTTCCTTAACCACTAGGATGACATCTTCAAATGCATGTCCAATGTTCCTTTGGTGGGCAAAGTAAAGCTCGTAATTGCACCATTCGCTGTTAACAAAGCTGCGTGAGAGCACAAAGATGATCTTGCGGCTGTTTTCGATGTTGTCAATGATGTTGTCAATAATCCATTTCCCAGGGAGAAAGTCCCTCTCATGTATGCACAGCTTGTAACGTGGAGTGGAATTCTCCAAACGAGATAACAGCACTTCCCTCACCCAATCTGCATCCAAATAGCTGTACGAGATAAAGGCATGATAAACATATTCTCTGTTGTCCTCCCTTTTCTTGGAGCGATATTTTGAACGGATAATTTTGCACGTGGCTCTCAGGTACCACGGAACATTATACTTCCAACATAGGATCATGCAGATAATAACTACTACAGCAGTAACAGCCACTGATATAGCTACCACCAAACCCACATCACACTGTAATTTTCCAGGATTAAAATACTCAATTTTAGTCTCCACAAGGTTCTGTGGATGATAGCAATAATAAGAATCTGGCCAGTCAAGTAGTGATATATTTTTATCGGAGAGGGTCTCTGTGATGAAGGCATATAAGTCACAATTGCAATAGTATGGGTTGTTTCCTGCAGTTAGATTTTGTAGATTCAGCAAATATTTAAATGAACCCCCATCAATTACTCCAAAGGAATTGCCTTCTAGAGCCAAGACTTCAAGACTCAAACTCTTCCAACCTGTGGGTATAAATTTGATTTTATTGTTACGGAGAATCAATACACGCAGGTTGTTGGCTTGGTTGAAATAATTCATATTTAAGTGCTCTAGCTGAGAATTAGACATGTCCAAATACTCCAGAGTAAGGGGCAGGCACGGAGAAATATCGTGAATCAATGCATTGTTGTGTAAAATAAGAGTTGTTATTTTAGAAGGCCATATGCAAGACTCAGTGCAGCTCTCAATATTGTTAAAACTAAGATCAACAACGGAGAGGTTGGACCATGTGGTAATTAACAAAGAAATTGTTCTGAGGCTAGTCATTGTATTGTCACTAGCATTGAACGTCTTGATTGCAGGTAATGAAAGTTGGCAGGTTGGATTGTACAGATACCTGGCCAAAAGACGGTTTCCTGTGATGTTAAAGCTTTCTAAATTAGTCATGTGATTCCAAGCAACACATGGGACAAAATTAAAATTAACATTGATGATGTGCAAATTTCTGATGTTGCTGAACCAAGTAAAAGTCCAATCAAATCTCAAAATGTCTGGATTGGTAACATCCTGAATGACCAAATTTTCCAGTGACAGATTTTCAATTGTGTTGTCAGTCTTGTTGAAGTTTGGAGAACGGGCAAAATCTACAGACAGCAATAAGAGATCATTGATATTATATGGCTTTCCAATGTTTTTCAAGATCAAATAAAGAAGGTACTCATTGAACTTCCCTCGGTAAAAGGTCAGGGAATCAACACCAACATCTTTTAGGTAAGAGAAAATATCCATGCTTTCTGTGTAATAAGTGAACTCGAACAAATTTCGGAAACGCATATTCTCAAAGGATTTCCCAGCCAAATCTTTTAAGATGAGAGGAAGAGCACCTGCATACATATCCAATGTAATATCAAACCATATATCACGTGTATTCACCATGCTGAATGCCCCCACTTCATAAGCCTCTAGGCTAGACTGAGTTTTTAAGGCAAATCTTTCTAGTTCAATGTCCTTAATGGGAACAAAGTCATCTTTCAATATTGTCTTTATCATTGGGCCACCAAATGATAACTCCTTGAGGTTCACCAATTTTGTAAACACATTTCCAAGAGTGGAAGAGTTGTAGAAATTATTGGACATTTTAAGAATTTTCAAACTCTCAAGAGGTTCCAGCAGCTCAGATGGCATCTCAGTCAAAGAGTTGTTAAACAAACTAAGGTTCTCCATAAGTATATTTGTTTTAAAAGAACCATTGTCTATAATGGATATATTGTTGAAGTTCAAGTTTAATATCTTTAAATTGTATAAATGATAAAAGTCCTCCTTTTTAATTTTGGTGAGTTTGTTGAAGGATAGATCCAGGTTCTCAACATCATGAGAGATATCTGTTGGCACTTGCTCAAGGTTCAGGCGAGAGCAGTCGACAAATTTCTTCCCAATATCAATTTTACATGCACCCTCGGCAAGGTTAACGATCAGGAAACATATTAACAGAGTGCTCCCATTGGGCTCAACCATATCTATGTTCTTCACATGCTCTGAAAAAAGATTTATTTTTTTAATACAACACAAAATACAGTATGCACAAGACATTAAAACAATTACTTGGTTCACGGGGAGCCAATGTGGTCTGAAAACGTCTTAAAGAAAAATCATTAGTCTGCTATTTGGGTTGCCATAACTATAAACAACCAAACAATATTGATATTGTCAGGATTCACTCACCAATTGCTAGTGGGGGGCAAGTTAAAATTTTTAGCCCTTTATTGAGCCATTCCAAACTCAAAGCATTTATCAGCCCAATACAGTTTCAGCTGAAATAATGTAATATACTCATGTATTTAATACTAATGACATTAACACTCGTATTATGTTCTAACAACAAGTAATTTTACCTACAGCATTATGATATGTTTGTAAGGAGGCAGGAGCCAATTTCACTTTCCGAGTCAATTCTGGGCGCTTTTTACAATAAACCCCCATGTGTTCGGCAATAGCTTTTTCTCTACTCAAGGGATTTAATCATGACCTTCTTAATATGTTTTTTATAAAATAATTCCTTACCACCTTATCCTGCTATTTTCTGTTTTATGTACAAAACAAAGCCACAGCGAGGTGTGTGTGTGTCAGCCCATCTGTCCTATTTATGCAGACCATATAAGACATAACAACATGGGCTAGATTTAATCCAATAAGCAGACACTTTCATTGTGCTATCTAACAAAATAAATAGCCAACTTCCAAAACCCCAAAAAACTAATGTCCTTTCTTTAGATAGGATACTAAAGAGTTTGTTGCAGGAAATACTTTGCTGGGTAATTTGGCCTCACGTCACTCCTTAAACTAAATTGCAAGATTTAGGCAACAAAAAGTAATTTTGAAAACATTCTCCCACTCAGCAATAGTGACTTTAGTCCTAATTTTACAATTTATTTTTCACTTGGCCCCAACAACTCCCCCTCCTGTTTCAAGGGAGATCTACATTTTAAATTCTTCTTCTTTTGTTTCCTGTTGTACATTGGACAATACTGCAATATCCAGTGATGTGCTGTTGTTTATTATAAACCGTTTGTGTCTGTATCATATTGTTCCCATTTGCTTACTACTGTATTTGCTCAAATATAAGATGAGTCTTTGCCAGAAGCTCAATGAAGCAAGGTATATGGTTAGAGTTAGGACCCACCTAAGAGGTCTGCCTTGACGTGACAGGTGGGCAAACCCTCTCATGGCCATTGGAGGCAAGTAAAAACCTCCATTTGTTTAAAAATAGATAGATGTTTAAAGAGCGCAGGTAACTTTTTTTCTTTGGTCTTAAAATAGAGGCTGACTGAGCGGAGTGTGGAGGTGGGTGGCTCATGGCGAGCGCAGGCAGGCAGCACCTGAATTAGCGTGCAGGCCACAAAGGAGCTGAAGCCCATGGGGATAGCACAGCTTTGGGAATAGGGCCCTGACAGGGCTAGGAGGCGGGCTAAGGGGTGGGAGCAGTAAGGGACTGGAAGAGCAGTGCTTGGGGGTTGGCTGATATAAATGGGCAGCCATTTTATGATCGCTCACTCTAATTTCTTACCTAGCAGAGTTGGTCCCTCCCTCCCTTTGTTATTTCCCCACTTGGTCACAGCGGCGGGGTGGGGTAAGGAACATTAAGGATAATGGGCCTTAGTTAAGAGAGGAGTAAGGGGAACTAGTTAATTGGTTAGTTGATTGGTTAAAATGGTACACAGTTTGTACATGTTTTGGTAGGTTTCGAGTCCGTTGGTGGCTCAGAACCTCGGTGGTGTTCCGAGTCCATTGGTGGCTCAGAACCTCGGTGGTGTAGGGGTATCTGGGTATACCCCTAACAGGAAATTGATCAATGTTGATATGCTACATGTTATATATTATATGATGGTTGTATATTGGAAATGTATTATGTGGTGGGTCATTACCGTGATGTAAATGTGGAAAAGATGATGCGAGAGCTGGGGCGTGGCAGGTAATGACCATATATATATATATATTTATTGTTATCTTATCATTAAAGCTGTGGACAATTTAACCCATAACCCTAAGTGTCAGTGTCGTATTGGGTGGTTGAGTTCAAGTCATATATCCCTCCCCCTGCCCATATGGCGACTATGCACCTCTCATGTAATCTCACCCACGCGATCCTCCAGTGATGCTGGAAGCCGGAATATTACATAATTCTGGCCCTGCATCACTAAACACCACTCTAAGGATCAGACCAGGGAGATGACAGGAGCCCCACTGGAACCTAGGGAAAGACACATTAAAATAAAACAAATACTTTGTAAGTGAGTGTGAGTGTTGCAGTATCAGTGTGTGTCTGTCAGTGAGTGTGCTTCTATCAGTGAGTGTCTGTCAGTGAGTGTGTCTATCAAATCAGTGAGTGTCTGTCAGTGAGTGTGTCTGTCTGTCAGTGAGTGTGTGTATAAAATCTTGTGTGTCTGTCAGTGAGTGTGCATGTTTAGGTGACCTGCCCTCCTCCAATCACATGGGAAAGGTTTTTACTCACCTTTTTTCCCAATGCGACTTAAAAAATATATTAATCGTCATTGAAAAATATAATATTAATAAAGATTTTTATTTAAATGCAATGTCGGTTTCTAGGTAGCCACTAACTGCAGCTACATACATAGAACACTTTTCTCTTACAAATGGCAAAAACATTTTTGTAATAAATAATCTTTCACTTAAACCTATTCATTAACAGTGCCGGAGCATTATTATTTCATAATAATCTATATATTAATTTAAACTAGCTAATGGTTGAAAGTTAGAATAAATGTTTTTTTCTACCTTGTGTACTATATAATTATAATTAATCACTGCAAGACTTCTTTTTTCTTGCACAGCAGGTAATCCTCCATGATTATAGCACATCATAAACAGATCGCATCGTGTTTGACTTTTACGAAGGTCTTTCGGAGTTTGATAACATCTGACGGATTTTGGCCTGGGTTAAAGGCATAACATATTGTGACAACATGGCAGCAAGACGTCTCAAAGAACCTGCATAGAATGAAAGAAACAAAAACACACATTAGATAGTATGATAGACAGGCAGACAAGTATATTTATATTTAACTCTTTCACATGTTGACAAAAATGACATTGACTTTGAAGAGAGCTAAATACTAAAATGTTGCTAGAAAAAGATATTTGAAATGAATGCGGTTTTACATGCTTGCCAACCCACTACTATATCAAATTGCACGGGTAACCCTCCAGGCATTCGTTTACAGCTTTTATGAACCGGTTAGAAAGACCGGCCAAGTATGAGACCCAGGAAAAATACAGAATGTCAGGGGCTCTCCAAATAGAAAATCGTGTTTCAATTCAAGAAAGCAATGCAAAAAAATACCCTCATTATTATAAATTACATATCTGTCTGTTCCAATACTATGAATAGGTTAAAGATTTTTAGTGTGATTTTTTTTTTTTTAAACTAATGAATGAAGATAAAAATCTCAGGACAGCAAAACGTAATACATTTATATAAATGCCCTTATGTATGAAACAAATACAGAAAAAAAATAAACTGAATTACTCACAAAACTGCAAAGTGTCAGGAATTCAAACTTGACTTTTAAAATAACCAGAATTAAAAAAATTCTAGAAGTCAGCTATCTTTTCTTTTAGTGCCTGTGGCCTAAAGTTGAAATTTACATTGAATTCACTTTGACTAGGTAAAAATTGATCATGCACACATTTGTGATAGTGCGTTAAAAGAACACTATAGGGTCAGGAATGCAAACATGTATTCCTGACTCTATAGTGTTAAAAACACTATTTAGCCCCTCCCCCCACCACTATCCCCCTTTAAAGAGGGTGGAAACACACCATATTTCCAACACCGTCGCTTGGCTCCGTCTACTTGGCTGACATAATCACAGTTGATAATCTCAGCCAATCACAATGCTTTCCCATAGGAAAGCACTGGATAGGCTGATATTTCCAAGGAGGCGGGCCAGGGGTGGGACCAAATGCCCTGCTGGCCAATAAGTATCTCCTCATAGGGTTGCATTGACTCAACACATCTGTTTGAGGAAAGTTCAGTGTCTCCATGCAGAGCATTGTGCAGCACTGACCCAGGAAACACCTCAAATATCCCTAGGCAGCAATGTAAACGCTGCCATTTTTCTGAAAAGACAGTGTTTACAGCAAAATGCCTGAAGGGACGACTATACTTACCAGAATAACCACATTAAGCTATAGTTGTCCTAGTGACTATAGTGTCCCTTAAAGGTTTGTTAGAGATGGGTGGCCCAGTTTTTTTGCTCAGGGTGCCCATCTTACTGACTTCTTGAGAAGAATGTGGATTTAAAGCAGACATGCCTTTGTATGGAGTTGCAAAAGAGGACTTCCAGAAGTTAAAAAAAAAAAATTAACAGTGAACTGTAAATCCTGGTTTGACTACCAGAGACATGATCAAGACTAAAAAGGGTATATTTTTATACAGTCTGTGAAATTCACTAAAATGGCCACTGTGGTAAACGGACAAGGGAATTATACATTTGAAGCCAGAATAATCTTAACTGAAAAAATAAAATCCCCTAATTTGGCTTTAAACAACCTCATCGATTCACCACAAAGTGTGTTGCACACTGTAGACCAAAATTGCGTTTTTTTCTACTTAGGTAATATATTTCGTAAAAATCAAACTGTGGCTTTTCAAGAATACTAAACATAAATAACAAAATAAATGAATTAAAAATAATAATAATATTATATATACATACAGTAGCTCACAAAAGTAAGTACACCCCTCACATTTTTGTAAATATTTTATTATATCTTTTCATGTCACAACGCTGAAGAAATGACACTCCGCTACAATGTAAAGTAGTAAGTGTACATCATGTATAACAGTGTAAATGTGCTGTTCCCTCAAAATAACTCAACATACAGCCATTAATGTCTAAACAGTTGACAACAAAAGTGAGTACACCCCTAAGTGGAAATGTGATCATATGAAGCCATTTATTATCACATAGTTGTTTGGCTCCATTTTAAATCATAATGATAAATGAAATCACCCAACTGGCCCTGATCAAACATTTACATACCCTTGAATGTTTGGCCTTGTTACAGACACACAGGGTGACACATACAGGTTAAAATGACAATTAAAGACTAACTTTCCACACCTGCTGCTTTTTTTTTTTTTAAATTGCAATTAGTATCTTTATATAAATAGTCAATGAGTTTTTTAGCTCTCACATGGATGCACTGAGTAGGCTAGATATTGAGCCATGGGGAGCAGAAAAGAACTGTCAAAAGACCTGCGTAACAAGGTAATGGAACTTTATAAAGATGGAAAAGGATATAAAACGATATCCAAAGTTTTGAAAATGCCAGTCAGTAATGTTAAATCACTTATTAAGAAGTGGAAAATACGGGGATCTCTTGATACCAAGCCAAGGTCAGGAAGACCAAGAAAGATTTCAGCCACAACTTCCAGAAGAATTGTTCTGGATATAAAGAAAAACCCACAGGTAACCTCAGGAGAAATACAGTTTGCTTTGGAAAAAGATAGTGTGGTTGTTTTAAGGAGCACAAGCACGTTTTCTTTACAAATGGTACATATATTATCAGTTTTCCAATGGTATGCAAAGTTTTGAGCACAACTGTATATATGTATTAAGGCGTTTGGCCTGTAATTGTGGGAGGGGCTTAAGTTAAATCACTCCCCTATATAAGGTACACCCCTTACCTGTCTCCATACCGATCAATGTCGGCTTCTGAATGCACTTCCGGTTCATCCAGTCGCCATTTTGGAATACCAGTGCTGCTTTCCCACGAGGTCTTCCACACTGAGCTGTGTCCAGCAATTCTGCTGCAGGCTTTTCCGTCCGACCAGCTTCTTGCTTCTTTTCATTGCCGCAGATAACGTCCTAATGACTCACAAACCGTAAGTTGACCTACCCGTTACGCCAGGCAACAGTCCCACGGCACCAATCACTGGCCAGGTCCACACTTTCATTTTCTGCTATCAAATCGTCTGTCTATGCAAAACCATTCGTACAGCTTGCGAATTGTATTCTAAATTACCATGCATTTCTATGTATCATTGCCCACAAGGGCTTTCACATAGTCCCGACCGGGAATCAGCTTATATCGTTATACTATGACCTCCCGTTCGTGCGTTCAACCGCACAAACTGAGTTTATGTGTTTTCATTATACCACTCTTCACTCATTTTGTACTCACAAACGGGTACATTCATTTTACCTCTACTCGTGCTGCCCGCCGGGCATTAGCATACTCACGTAAGGCAATCACTGTTCGTGCGATCTACACCGCACGAACAAGATAGAAACCTCAGGGTTTAAAATACTATTCACTGTTTCACAGCATTTCCTCAGTACGAGTACAATGGGTCACGGTCCCATTTAACCACGTTACGGACACCCCGTTAACCCCCCACGGGATCCCTATGCACTTCCGGCCTATATCTACACAGGTGGCACCTATCAATTTCATAATTCACCTCCCATACACCAATTTAATTACATTTCTACATACATTCATTACGACAAAACACACACTGTCACCTACAGGTCACTTTACATAATGCATATGGGGTTTAAAAAAAAGCACAGCACACCAACATCAAAACCTCATCCCAACTGTGAAGTATGGTGGTGGGGGCATCATGGTTTGGGGCTGCTTTGCTGCGTCAGGGCCTGGACGGATTGCTATCAACGAAGGAAAAATTTATTCCCAAGTTTATCAAGACATTTTGCAGGAGAACTTAAGGCCATCTGTCTACCAGCTGAAGCTCAACAGAAGATGGGTGTTGCAACAGGGCAATGACCCAAAGCATAGATGTAAATCAACAACAGAATGTCTTAAACAGAAGAAAATACGCCTTCTGAAGTGGCCCAGTCAGAGTCCTGACCTCAACCCGATTGAGATGCTGTGGTATGACCTCAAGAAAGCGATTCACACCAGACATCCCAAGAATATTGCTGAACTGACACAGTTCTGTAAAGAGAAATGGTCAAGAATTACTCCTGACCGTTGTGCACGTCTGATCTGCAACTACAGGAAACTTTGGTTGAAGTTATTGCTGCCAAAGGAAGTTCAACCAGTTATTAAATCCAAGGGTTCACATACTTTTTCCACCTGAACTGTGAATGTTTACATGGTGTGTTCAATAAAAACATGGCAACATTTCATTCTTTGTGTGTTATTAGTTTAAGCAGACTGTGATTGTCTATTGTTGTGACTTAGATGATGATCAGATCACATTTTATGACCAATTTGTGCAGAAATCCAAAGGGTTCACATACTTTTTCTTGCAATTGTATTTAGAGATGTAATTTGTGAAGTGTACCCTAATAGAAGGGATTGTAAGGGCCTAGACGGGACATACTTGTGTTTAAGGAAGGATAGATAGGTGGGAGCAGCATTATGTAGCGATTTGAAAGCAAGAACCAGAATTTTAAATTGAGCTCTATATTTTATAGGAAGCCAATGTAGGCACTGACAGAAGGGTGAGGCATGGGAGGTGCGGGCGGACAGGAAGATGAGCCTCGCTGCCGCATTCATTATGGACTGTAACGGCGCAAGTTGGGAACACGTAAGACGACTGAGAAGCGGATTACAGTAGTCAAGGCGAGAAAGGACAGTGGAATGGACCAACACCTTAGTCGCATCTGGCATTAAGTAGGGGCGGATGCGCGCAATGTTTTTAAGATGGAAATGACAGGATTTGGCGATAGATTGAACATGAGGCTTGAAGGAGAGGTCGGAGTCAAAGAGAACACCTAGGCAGCGAGCTTTTGGTATATTTAGAGATGTAATTTGTGAAGTGTACCCTAATAGAAGGGAAGAATTTGATCGTTACATGCACAAGCTGGTGGACCTGGGGAACAAATATGGTGGGTCGGCTTTTTACGACTACCATAGGTCATTTTCCACCAAGGTGTCTGGCGCTCTCTCCCAGTATGGTACCCGTATCAACTGGAGCAGACTAGATACGGAAATATTCTGTAGACACTTCGCAGGTCTCAAAACACCGGCTTGTGCATCCTGCCCTTCTACTACCCACACTACTAATTTTTGTTCTAACACGGCAGATGACTGTAATCAGTCACTTAGCACTAGCTACGCTGGTAGAACTGAGAAAACCAACAGAGGCAAACTGGGTCGCCCCATCATTTTCTTTGGCAAATCCCAGGTTTGCAATAATGTGGGCTCATGTAGCTTTAATGCATGCAGGTTATTGCATATTTGTTCACAATGTTTCAGGGCACATGCGAAAACCATGTGTCCAAATAAAATGTACCCTAAACCATCCCTAACGTATGTTAATATTCATGTCTTCTCAGCACTACTGACCAATCACCCCTCCAGACATATGGTAGGTTTTCTAATTTCTGTTTTTTCAGAGGGGTTCCATACAGGCATCATACATATGCCCACAGACCATCTTGAATGCCCAAATTTACAATCAGCGCAACAGAACCCAACGGCCGTACACTCATAGCCGAAGAACTGGCAGAGGGGTTTTTGTTCGGGCCTTTTAAAACTCCTCCATTTACGGCATGGCGCACAAATCCCATCGGGATAGTCACAGGGAAATCTTCCCTTAAGCAGAGACTCATCATAGATCTGTCAGCCCCTCATAACTCTACTACCCCAAGTCTTAACTCCCTCATTCCCTACAATATGCCACTATATATCATGCCATCACAGCCATCACGCAAGCAGGGGTGCCTTCAAACTACTACCTATCCACCCTACACTCTGGCAGTTACATGGCATTAAATGGGCAGATAGCCCCAAAATCTTCGACACATTTGCTTTGCTGGTTGTTCCTTAACATTTCCAGATGCAAGGAACTTAAGTCTCTCATAGGTTCCTTGAACTTTGCCATGCGCATCATCCCTCAAGGGCGGGCTTTCATATCCAGACTTCTCTGTCTTTTCCCACACTTCCAACACGACAACCATAGACTGTCCATTGATATGCACGCCACGGCAGACCTGCACATGTGGAAAGAATTATTGACCACCTGGAATGGTAAAAGCTTGTTCCTCCCTGGATTGTCTGACATATCCCCACCCATATGGTCAGATGGGGCGTCTACCACGGGTTTTGCAGCAATCTTTGGGAATGAATGGCTTTGGGGTAGGTGGCTTAGAAGGCTTTTTTACAACCTCAGCTCTTTGAGATCTACCCGATTGTAGACCTGCTGTGGCATGGGGACATTTATGGTCAGGCTTGTCAGTTCGTTGCCAAACAGACAACTAAGCTACATTAACAAAGGCCGTTCATCATCCCCAATCATGAGATGTCTCAGGAAACTCACGTGGTTAGCAGCATGTCACAATTTCTACTTGGTCTGCTTTTATGTGCCAGGCATTAGTAACATAGCAGCTGACAGTCTGTCTCGTTTCAACTTTCAGGCTTTTCGGCAAGCACTCCCATCAGCAGTGCAAGCAGCCACAGCCACCCCTCCATTCCAACAGCTAACTAACGACTAGAATTAATCATGCAACATAGCAGGGATCTGTCCAAATTGACACTATCATCCAACACTCACAAAACAAACAACAGAGCCTTCACAATTTTCACAAGATTTCTTGCGGACCACGACATATGCCAACCTTTTGTCATGACATCCATCATAGCCTTCACTTCTTTTTGCCATCTTAAATTACACTTATCTTACAACACCATCAAATTATATCTTACAGGCATTCAACATCACATGCTAACACTACAACCTAATACACATAGCTTCATGTCATCTTATCAGATAAAGAACATACTCAGAGCTATTCAGAGATCCGTTCCTCCACGTCCCCCGCAGAGATTACCTATAGACAACACACTTTTCCAGTCATAATCCGACCTATTAGACTCCAAACATTTCCACTCTACCACCAACACAGTCATCAAAGCTGCCATGTACATAGACTTCTATGGTTTCCTCAGGCCAAGAGAATTCACTACTATAACCACCACTCAGACAGACAGATGTCTTCTATGCGCACACCTACGCAAACACATGGATCACTACATACTGTCACTACCCTAGTCAAAAACAAGCCAACACGCACCTCCAGTGGAGATCACTTATTACCCTACCCAAAACAAATGGTGTCCAGTAGTGGCACTAGATTCCTGCCTTCTACTTACCACATCAGTACCATCACAACATTTATTCACACTACAAGGTTCTGTACTCACTACCACTACTTTTATGAAATACATCCAATCCCTGTTAACCATGCTAGGTTTTAACCCTTCTCACTACTCAGGTCACTTCTTTCGCATAGGTGCAGCCTCCACAGCTTCCATCTCTAACATACCAGTGCACATCATAAAATCACTGGTTCGTTGGAAATCATGCGCATATACGACTTACATACCCAAACCTACACAGGAATTAAGAAATGTATTTAAAGAAATGTCTGGATAATTGTATATATA
This sequence comes from Pelobates cultripes, assembly GCA_933207985.1. Taxonomy (NCBI): domain Eukaryota; kingdom Metazoa; phylum Chordata; class Amphibia; order Anura; family Pelobatidae; genus Pelobates; species Pelobates cultripes. The sequence continues at coordinate 21,210,277 of OW240924.1, forward strand.
TATATTTGTTGACTGTATTAAACTTTGATTATTCACTTTTGCCCTCTTTATTTACAGGCCTACCGTATCGCCGGTCTCAGCACACCACAACTGACTTGCTCTTTTATACTATCATACGTTCTTACTTGAACCTTACTCCATATACGGCTATTTGCCCCTTACACAAATATATATATATATATGTATATATATATATACACATACACACAGTTGCAAGAAAAAGTATGTGAACCCTTTGGAATGATATGGATTTCTGCACAAATTGGTCATAAAATGTGATCTGATCATCATCTAAGTCACAACAATAGACAATCACAGTCTGCTTAAACTAATAACACACAAAGAATGAAATGTTGCCATGTTTTTATTGAACACACCATGTAAACATTCACAGTGCAGGTATAAAAAAGTATGTGACCCCTAGACTAATGACATCTCCAAGAGTTAATTGGAGTAAGATGTCAGCCAACTGGAGTCCAATCAATGAGATGAGATTGGAGGTGTTGGTTACAGCTGCCATGTCCTATAAAAAAAAACACACACCAGTTCTGGGTTTGCTTTTCACAAGAAGCATTGCCTGATGTGAATGATGCCTCGCACAAAAGAGCTCTCAGAAGACCTACGATTAAAAATTGTTGACTTGCATAAAGCTGGAAAGGGTTATAAAAGTATCTCCAAAAGCCTTGCTGTTCATCAGTCCACGGTAAGACAAATTGTCTATAAATGGAGAAAGTTCAGCACTGCTGCTACTCTCCCTAGCAGTGGTCGTCCTGTAAAGATGACTGCAAAAGCACAGCGCAGACTGCTCAATGAGGTGAAGAAGAATTCTAGAGTGTCAGCTAAAGACTTACAAAAGTCACTGGCAAATGCTAACATCCCTGTTAGCGAATCTACAATACTTAAAACACTAAACAAGAATGGATTTCATGGGAGGATACCACAGAGGAAACCACTGCTGTCCAAACAAAACATTGTTGCACGTTTACAGTTTGCAAAAGAGCACCTGGATGTTCCACAGAAGTACTGGCAAAATATTCTGTGGACAGATGAAACCAAAAAAAAGGCACAGCACACCAACATCAAAACCTCATCCCAACTGTGAAGTATGGTGGTGGGGGCATCATGGTTTGGGGCTGCTTTGCTGCGTCAGGGCCTGGACGGATTGCTATCAGCGAAGGAAAAATTAATTCCCAAGTTTATCAAGACATTTTGCAGGAGAACTTAAGGCCATCTGTCTACCAGCTGAAGCTCAACAGAAGATGGGTGTTGCAACAGGACAATGACCCAAAGCATAGAAGTAAATCAACAACAGAATGTCTTAAACAGAAGAAAATACGCCTTCTGAAGTGGCCCAGTCAGAGTCCTGACCTCAACCCGATTGAGATGCTGTGGCATGACCTCAAAGCGATTCACACCAGACATCCCAAGAATATTGCTGAACTGAAACAGTTCTGTAAAGAGGAATGGTCAAGAATTACTCCTGACCGTTGTGCACGTCTGATCTGCAACTACAGGAAACGTTTGGTTGAAGT
>OW240924.1:21217426-21229547 GCA_933207985.1 Pelobates cultripes
ATATGCAAATAAACCAGTCTTGCAATTCAGGTAGTGCATATTGCTGTTGCTACCAACAGAGGGCACTAGACAAGCTCCATAGCCAAACCCACCTAGTTGGTAGCAAACCTCAGCAGTACAGGAGAGAAGGCAATACATTTCACAGTACACACACACTATAAACAATTACATTACACCCACCCTGCACCTATAATGGGTACAGGGTGACTAAAACATAAGATAAATAAAGCAGCCTACATAAATAGTCTGTCTGAAGGTAGAATAGGGGCTTTAAAGTCAAATACATCAAAGAGTTATAGTCACAGGGGAGGAGGCTGGCAAGCAGGCCTCTCCAGTACCAAGTGGCGAAGGGCACTTCGTCACATATCTCCCCTTCGGGGGGAAGACTAACCAGGCACCTGACTTTCTGTTGGTCAGTGCCTAAGTTAGTCGATTCACCCACCGACCATACGCAAGTGCCAGAGTAGCCCACCCACAACAAACAGTTATTAGAGCAGCCCACCCACAGCAAACAGTGACTGCACCTGGGTATTCCTCTGGGGTGATGGGGCAACACGCTGTGGGGACTTGAGGGGCAGAGGCCAGCGGCACTCTGCCCTGATGCCAGTGCTTCTGCTGGGAGGAGGGGGTGCAGGCCAGTCCTGTGACAAGGGGATCGGTAGGGCAGAGGCCAGCGGCGGTCTGCCCTGATGCCAGCTCTTCTGCTGGTATAGCCTGCAGGACATCAGGCTCTGGACAAGGGACAAAGGGAGGGCAGAGGCCGACTGCACTCTGCCCAGCTGCCAGCTCTTCCGCTGGGGGCTTGGGACATAGTCCGGCTCAGTAGCCAGGGGAACGTGGGGGTCAGTGGGGGTTAACATCTCCCCTGTTAACCCTGGGGCCAAGTTAGGAGTTAGCTGGGGAGGTGAATTCGTACTTACCCCCTCCTCCTGTTGTCCCTGTGAGGGTAGTTGGGGATCTGGACAGGCTGTCCAGCATCCCTGTAGGTCGGGCACAGAGACCACGGTCCCCTCTGCGCCATCTGGGAGATTGGTGTCTCCCCTTGGTAGGGTAAGCTGCCGCTGGGGAGATAGGGTGCTGTGCTCCTCTCCCTGAAACACAGGCTGCCGCTGGAGAGGGAGACCGCCTGTCTCCACTCCCATAATGTTGTCCTGCTGCTGGAGAGAGAGACCAACTGTCTCTGCTCCCTGTAGGACACACTGCTGCTGGGGAGGAAGGACGACACCTTCGGCTCCCTGTAACTTGCACTGCAGCTGGGGAGGAAGGACGACACCTTCGGCTCCCTGTAACTTGCACTGCTGCTGGAGACTAGGTGTCCATATCCTCAACCTCCACAGTTGTCGCTCAAAGGCCATTGCCGCACTGTTCTCAGCACTCAACTGGCGCATTACTTGGTGGACCACCTCGTTCGAAAGGTCTGGGCCATAGCAGACCAACCGCCTCTTTACCTCCTCAATGTAAGCGTCGTCCTCGTAGCGACGTATCATGTTGAGGTGCTCTTCGCAGGGCTCTATCCATGCCTGCTCCATGCTGCTGTAGTTAGGGACGCTGTACAGTGGCTAGCGTTGCCCTCAATAACCTTTCATACGATACCAGTGTCTCCGAGCTGCTTCTCCTCGCACTAGGACGCCATCCCACCACTGCCACCAATGTAACGGAGCTCCGACTGAGTACCCTCCGTTGACGGATGCTCCAAGCGCTGCAGCAGACACCACAACCACCGCAGACTCCGCAACCGCCGCATCTTGACTGGAGTCTCGCCGTCTTCCTTCCACCCTGGATCAGCTTCTGTCCTCCAGGACTGTGTGGGAAAGAACTCTTCCTTCCACCCTGTACGAACCTCCAGCATCCAGGACTGTGTGGTGAAGAACCCTCCTCCAAGGAGAGCGTGTCAGGAACAAGCTCTTAAAAGAGCTAAGTGACTCAAGCTCAGGGGAGCATGCAGAGCATAGCAATCCCCAGTGTGATTATAACAGCTCCCTCCAATAACGAGACAAGGCTACGTTTAGAGGGATCAAGAAGAACTGTCAAAACCTTTATTCCCTTGGGACCAGCCAATACAGTCACCACAATAACATTGTTGTGAAACCTCAATAAAATCACAAACAGTCAAACCATATCAAGAAACACACAGTGACTTATCACAACACAATGGCACATTTTTAAAGGGGTGGGGGGAGACAATATTTAACAGTAAATATCTCACCTGCCTGCAGAATTAGCAATATGCAAATCTACCCGAATATGCAAATAAACCAGTCTTGCAATTCAGGTAGTGCATATTGCTGTTGCTACCAACAGAGGGCACTAGACAAGCTCCATAGCCAAACCCACCTAGTTGGTAGCAAACCTCAGCAGTACAGGAGAGAAGGCAATACATTTCACAGTACACACACACACTATAAACAATTACATTACACACACCCTGCACCTATAATGGGTACAGGGTGACTAAAACATAAGATAAATAAAGCAGCCTACATAAATAGTCTGTCTGAAGGTAGAATAGGGGCTTTAAAGCCAAATACATCAAAGAGTCATAGTCACAGGGGAGGAGACTGGCAAGCAGGCCTCTCCAGTACCAAGTGGCGAAGGGCACTTCGTCACACCCCCCAAATCTTATAGTATGTAGCAGAGGTAGAAGTTTTTCTGGAACGTAGCAAGGTGGAAACAACTTCATCAGGAAACCCCTGCTCGCCTTTCAAGAGCCATGCATGAAGACGCAGTTTGTGTGGTTCTGGGTGTACTAGAGGTCCCTGAGACAGAAGATCCCGGAAGACTGGAAGTTCCCATGGATCGTCCATCAACAGACTCTTCAAGAGGGGAAACCAAGGACGACGTGGCCAGAATGGGATGATAGCTATTATCCTGCATCGTTTCTAGGAGATTTTCTTCAGAAGGGCGGGAATGAGCTTGATCGGAGGAAATACATATGCCAGTTGAAATTGCCATTTTGATGAAAAAGCGTCTTGAGCATATGCCAGTGGGTGAAATCTCCTTGACATGAAGCATGGAAGATAAGTATTCTGAGCAGTGGCCATTAAATCCACCTGTGGGAGCCCCCACATCCTTACCAGTAGCTGGAAGATCAAATTGGATAGCTTCCACTCCGTCTCCTTCACTTGATGTCTGCTCAGGAAATCTGCAATCGTATTCTCCTTCCCAGGAAGGTATAAGGCCGAGATACCGGCTAGATTCCTCTGAGCTTAAATCATGATTGGCTTGATTTCTTTCATCAGTGCACCACTCCTGGTACCACCCTGATGGTTGATGTATGCTACTGCTTCCCTGTTGTCTATTCTCAGCTTCACCCATTGATGCTGAATGAGATATTTGAAATTTAGAAGAGCTAGAAAGGCTGCTCTTAGTTCCCTTATATTGGAAGGAAGATGTCTTGTGTGCAGGGGCCATAGTTCCTGGACAAAGTTGTCTTTCAGATGTGCACCCCAACCATCTTGACTGGCATCCGTGGTGATTATCATCCAGTCCACCTCCTTCAGAGGGAAACCTTTGGATAGGTTTTCCCAAGAAAGACACCAGTTAGGGACCTTTTTATATGATCCGGAATGGACATCTTCATCTCCTATTTCTGTGAGGCCGAGTCGAACTTCTGTAGGAAGTATTCCTGTAAAGGGCGGAGGTTCCACTGAGCCCATTTCACTAGGCCAATTGTGGAGGAAAGGGAACCTATGATCTTCATACACTTTCTTGCTGTAGTCGTTTTTTCGATTTGACCATATATTCAGTTTTCTGTCGTGGGCCAGAGACACTACTGCTGACACTCTGTCGAATTTCGCTCCCAGGAACACCAGCCTTCTGGCAGGCAGAAGTTGACTCTTCTGGTAGTTGATTAACCAGCCAAAGCGTTCTAGTGTCTGGAGTACCATCAGTCGATGTTTCGGTAAACCCTTGTATGTTTGAGCGACTACCAGGATATTATCTAGGTAATGGAATACTGTTATTCCTTTCCTTCTGAGCAATGCGATAACCGTCACCAGTATCTATGAGAAGGTCCTTGGTGCTGTACTGATTCCGAACGGTAAAGCCTGGAACTGGAAATGTTGATTGTTTACGCAGAATCTGAGGAACCTCTGGTGATGAAGGGCTATCGGGACATGGAAGTAGGCGTCTTTCAGATCTACTGAAATTAGCCAATCTCCTTGATGAACTGCAGGTATGATAGAGCGAAGAGATTCCATCCTGAATTTTTTTATTCTCAAGTGGATATTGAGCTGATGTAAGTTCAGAATGGGTCTCCACTTTCCTCCAGGTTTCTTTACTAGGAATAGAGGGGAATAGAAACCCTGAAACTTTTGACTTTCTGGAACAGGAACAATCACCCATTGTTGTAGAAGATCTCCAGTTTACTGGATCAAAGCGTCTCTTTTTATCGAATCCAAGGGAACACTGGTCCTTATGAATCTTGCTTGGGGAATGTCCATAAATTCCAGAGAGTAGCCCTCCGTAATTATAGATCTCACCCAATTGTCTGGGATCTCTGCCCAAACCCTTTGGAAATGCATAAGTCTTCCTCCTACCAAAGGTAGTAAGATCCCGGAAGACTGGAAGTTCCCATGGATCGTCCATCAACAGACTCTTCAAGAGGGGTAACCTTCAGAACTGCTTGGAAGGACGAAAGGAAGAGGTGTTAGTCTTACCTCTGGTGGACTTGCTGGTTTGACCACTTCTCCAGGAGGTAGGTCTGTAGTATTCACGGCCTGGCCTGTAAGCCTTACTATCTCTATAAGAGGGGTGTTCTCTATAAGAACGACGTTCTAGTGGAGGTCTTCTTGGACGTCTATCCTGCGGAAGCAGAACCTGTTTGACATCCAGCGCTCTTTTAATGGCCTCTTCGAGGGGTTTTCCAAACAATACTTTACCCGAAAAAGGAAGGGAGCATAAGTTATGCTCTGAGGCCATATCAGCCCCCCATGATCTGAGCCATAAGGCACGTCTGGCTGCAACTGAGAAAGCCATAACCTTAATCATATCCGTAGAGGCGTCTAAGAGCCATTCACTGGCCAGTCTGACCTCCCGTAGGGAATCTACAATATGTTGTCTTTTGACACCCTTGTCCAAATCTTCTTCTATGTCCAGGATCCATACTCTCATTGCTCTGGACATAGCCGAAATAGAAACCGCTGGGTGACATCCAGTACCAGCTGCCAAAAAACATTTAGAAATGTCAGCATCTATTCTTTTCTCCATAGGGTCTCTCAGGGAAGCATTGCAATCTTTCGGGAGGATAGAACGTTTGGCCACCTTGATAACTGAGGCATCAACCTTCGGGTTGGAAGTCCAGAGTCTGGAGTCCTCCTCACGAATGGGGTATAACTGTAATACTTATTTTAGTTGGAACTCAACTGCAGAATTTTCTAATTGCAGTAACTATTAGTTTCACCTCCTTTTATACTGATAAGAAGCAGTGGTTACTGTATCTTTAAATACACATGTAGGATGTTAATTGTGATTAAAGTATAAGTCAATGATGATTTACACAAGCCACTTAATTCCCATTTAGGAATAATGCAGAAAAATAGGCAGAGTTAGTTTCCAGCTTAATTAAGATGGAATAATTTATGAGAAAGATTATTAATGAAGCAGGACAGAGTTGCAATTAGTAATAATTTGATTATTGGAGGAAGAATTAGCCTTAGCAGCAGTTCCTTATGAATAAGAGGAATAACTTGACAGAATGACACAGTAATGAGCCTTTAGATACTGTGTAAGATTAGTAACAGAGAGTGGCTTGTTTGGAGAAAGAGTTACTTAACTTAAAAGGCAGTTCTGGAACTGAAGGGGTTAATTACACCCAATGGTAGGAGAAAGTAGAAGTCCGTTTTAGCAAGCCGAGGTCTAGGAGTGGAGAAGGTAGAAGTCCGTTTTAGCAAGCCGAGGTCTAGGAGTGGAGAAGGTAGAAGTCCGTTTTAGCAAGCCGAGGTCTAGGAGTGGAGAAGGTAGAAGTCCGTTTTAGCAAGCCGAGGTCTAGGAGTGGAGAAGGTAGAAATCCGTTTTAATAATCCGAGGTCTAGGAGTGGAGAAGGTAGAAGTCCGTTTTAGCAAGCCGAGGTCTAGGAGTGGAGAAGGTAGAAGTCCGTTTTAATAATCCGAGGTCTAGGAGTGGAGAAGGTAGAAGTTCGTTTTAGCAAGCCGAGGTCCGATACAGGCAGGATCAAGGTAGAGCAGCTGATCTCTTTGCAGGCACCTGTGCAAATAATCCAGCCCTTTGAATCTGGCGCGGTCTTCCTAAGTATCGTGGAAGGACCGCGTCAGAAAAAAGGGGCGGGGCTAAGCGCCGTGAACCCGGAAGTGGGTTCCTACGGCGGAATGCATGCCAGGCTATACCTGACAATAACTTAGGCAGACTGTTTTGCAGTGAAAGTCTCTTTTCTGGAGTCTTCCATTCATTACTTATGAGATCCTTAATGGACTTGTGTACCGCAAATGAAGCTTTTCTTTTACTGAGATCCCCAAAGTGTTTGTCCGCTGCTGAGGTTTCTAGCACCTCATCAGGTAATTCCAGTGTTCTCACCAGAGAGATCAAACGCTCTATTGCTTTAGAGTCAAGGGGGTAGGTGTATTCTTCATCGCTAGAAGACATATGTTCAAGGTCCAAGGAACCCGAATCCTGTCCGAAATATTCATCTGAAGAATCGATATTCACCTGGGGATATTCACATCTAGGACGTTTGCCTTTTTGTGATTCAGCAATGCCCTCTGCCACTGCCTGCTTAATCCACGAGGCTATATCCTGGGCTGAGGTGGATGCTTGTGGATGTTGCTGGAATTCAGATTCTCCTGCAACTCTAGTAAGACATTTCTTACACAGCCTGCAGTTGTCCAAGGGTCTGGATTCACATCCAACGCGGGCTGCCGGTTTATCCCTTCTCCTGGAAGGAAATTTAGGGCCTGTCCGGTCTTGAGGGCTGATATTACAGAAGTCAAGAGACTATACCCTCTAGTGCACTCTTTTTATTTGGACAATGGTGTGGAAAAATTAATGCTCACCTATGACCTATTGTTGCTGACTTAGCTTAAGTGGGAGAGTGAACCATCCTGGAAAAACGCAATTTTAAGGGAAAAAAAAAAATTGTTTCTCTTTAGAGTCAAGGGTTCTAAAAAAAATTTTTTAACAGAGAAACCCAAAATTATACAAAAGGATATCCTAAAAGAAAAAAAAAAATAAGTGAATACCTGCAGAGTGAGAGGGTTTGTTTCCCAGAGAGCAAGTTACACCTCCTTGAAGGATTTGAACTCACTTTTTCCACTTTAAATAAAATGACGAGCTGTTCCTTTAATCGCGCATGCGTGATTTACCGCGAGTGCCCAGGACTGCCATTTTTGTTAGTCGCAAACATAGGGCTACTCACGGCCTCTTACCTCTGCGCATGTGTGGGCGTCCAGAACCTCGGAACTGGAAATCTGGCGCCAGAATATGACGTTTTCACCTGCAGGGCCAGGCATAGCAGCAGCTTTCAATAGGATGCCGGAGGAAACACTAACTCCTCTGGCTACCAGGGGTCCCCAGCTACCAAGAGGTGGGTTGCATGTACCTGGTCTTCCTACAGAGGGAGGCTGACCTCTTAGGGAGTAATAGGATGAAATACATAGCCAGGTGAGCATAAAAAATAATAATAATATGTTATAAATACAAACTGTCCTGTCTGGCTAGGAGGACAGGAAAAAAAGACTGAGGAACCTAGCATTCTGGGATCTCTTATACCTCAGGGATAATTGAAGTCTTTAATTGGTATTCCTGTCCTATTGGCTGGAGGGAGGAGCTACCCATATGTTAAATGCTGCCATGATTAGCCAGGAAAGAGGAGTTATCTGCTAAACAAAGATCGAAGTTTAGAGGTGTCAGCCAGCGCAGAACAGGAAATCTGGGTGGCTAGTATGAATTCTATGCAAATTTGCGGTTTGATTGTGTGTGTATATATTTGTGTATGTGTATATGTGCATACATCTTAGCATTTTGCCAACACTACACACAAGCACACCACTGCATTCAAACAACACTACAAACAAACACACCTTTGTATTAACCTCTTAAGACCGCAGAGAGTTCCAAGCCGTCCTTATTTAGATGGCTTTAAATGCCGCAGGGCGGCATAGAACGCCCTGCGATCTTTTGTACTTACCCGGTCGCCGGCGATCGCGGTATGGGGACTTACCTGGGAGCCCAGGGAGTCCGCCTTCGTCCTCTTCGTCCCCCCTGGGCCATGTGATCGCGGGGTCCTCGCAAGGATTGTCCAGGGCATTGCCAGCAGGGAGAGTGCCTGTAATGAGATACTCCCCCTGCTGCCTGGAAATAAAATTAAAAGATGTTAAAACAGTGTAAAATTAAATAATATATACTTAGATCATATATATATTTATTATATACATGATCTAAGTATGTGTATATATATATATATATATATATATATATATACACACATATACACATACACGGTCTACGTGTATTTTAATATTAATATATACATAATTATATATATATATATTTGTGTAAGGGGCAAATAGCCGTATATGGAGTAAGGATCCAGCATAAGCGTAGGATAGTATAAAGGGAGCAAGTCGGTTGTGGTGTGCCGATACCGACGATACGGTAGGCCTGTAAATAAAGAGGGCAAAAATGAATAATCAAAGATTTAATACAGTCAACAAATATATACAAATTAACCAGACATTTCCTTAAAAGCATTACAGTATTTAATTCCTGAAAGGATTTTGAAGGTAGGAATCTAGGACCGAAAGTGGACACCATTTGTTGTGGGTAGGATAGTATGTTATCTCTACTGTTGGTGCGTGTTGACTCGTTTCGGAATGTGGTAGAGCCAATAGGTAATGATATATGTGTTTACGTACGTGGGATCGTTGAAGACAATGATCTGTCTGAGTGGTGGTGATGGTAGTGGATTCTCTGGCCTGAGAAAGGCATAAAAGGCAATGTGCATAGCTGGTAATGGCCGACTTGGTAGTATAATTGGATGGTTGTAGATCTAACAGGTCCGATAATGATGAAAAGTTGGATGGCTATTGGTAATCTCTGAGAGGAACGTGGGGGAATGGATTCCTGAAAACCTCTGAGTATATTCTTGTCTGGTATGATAGCATGAAGTTATGGTAGTTTTGGCCATAGGTTATCCTGTGTTGTTGAATGCCTGTAAAATATATAATTAATGGTGTGTGAGATAGTTTAAGTTTAAGGTGGCAAAAAGAAGCAAAACCTAGGAGAAATGTTATGACACAGGTTGAGCTATGTTGTGTGCCAATGAGATTCTTTAAGCCAGGTGAAAAGCTGTGTTATGTGTTCTACAAGTATGGGACGAAAGTGCTAGGTGGGATAGTGCATGCTATGCTGCATGAGTATGTTTAATCCATGATTTTGTCTCTGGAACGAAAGAGTGGCCGTGACTGTATGGGCGGCTGTAGGAAGCGTATGATGAACATGCCTGGAATATAAATGAGACAGTTGTCGGCAGGGATGTATACCCCCATCTGGTACATGAAAGTGAAATGTGATAAGTGGCCAACCAAGTGAGTTCCCCAGAAATATCATGACCTTATGGATGAGTAGTGGCATTTGTTGATGATATGACATATGCTTAGCTGCCTGAGTAACAATGGATTGATGACCCTGACCATGATTTACCCCATGCCTCAGCAGCTGCTACAATGGGGTAGATCTCCCAAAGGGGCTGAGGTGGTGGAAAAATTTCCAAACCTGGATGCCATCGCCAACAGCTCCAAAGCAATTGTTCCCGGTAGATCGTTGCCAAACCCGTGGTAGACGCTGCGTCTGACCATCTGGTTGGAGAAGTGTCAGACAATCCTTGAAGGAACATGCTTTTACCATGCCAAGTGGTTAAAAAATTCCCCCCCATGTGCAGGTCTGCTGTTGCTGAGGTGTCTAGGGACATCCTCTGATCGTCATGTTGGAAGTGTGGAAAAAAGGGGAAAGTACTCTGGATGTGAAAGCGTGGTCTTGTGGCATGGCAAAATTAAGGAACCTGGTAGGGATCGTAGTTTCTTGCAGTTGTAAGTACTAAGCAGGAGGTAGTGATTGATGTAGTTGAGAATGTTCCCTATTTGTCTTGTGGTAACTTGCGTGTATGGATGCCGACTTAAGTCATATGCCCAGTAATGTGAAGATAGTGTCTGGGCCTTCTGTTTCTTATGGGGTACTGGAACGCCCAAGTGGTCAACCAGACTAAGCTGCCATGAGGCTTCTAGTGAAAAATATGCTTTCTTTGATTAACAAGAAGTCTTCTAGATAGTGTATGACTGTAAGGCCTCTGGATATGTTATCATAACCAGCACAGAGTATCTGCGAATATCGATAGTAGGCTAATCTGTAGCTCGAAAGTTGAGCGGGAAAGGATTGCCCAATTTATGCCATGTAAGTGCCAGTGTGTAGGGTAGATGGTAGCCGTTTACTGCGTTGATGATATTGGTCTTACTTAACCAAGCTTCAACCCATGCTTGAGTGATAGCTGTAAAGGTAGATCAGTGGTGTTGTATAGTAAGAAAAATCCTCAGAGGGTATGAGGGAGTTGAGACTTGGGGTAGCGGAGGTGTGTGGTGCCAATAAGTCTATGGTTAGTCTTTGTTTAAGGGAAGATTCCTTGTGACAATACCAATGTGTGTGTTTGGTGCCATGCTGTAAATGGTGGAGATTGGAAGACCCCTCTGCAAATCTTGGCTATGAGTGTGTTTACAGCCAATGGTTTTGTTGTGTTGACTGTAAGTGAGGGCATGCTATATTCCTTGAAGGTGTGTTTATGATACCTGTATGGGAGCCCTTTGAAGCTCCAGAGCTTTAGTAAATCTACTACAAGTCTGGAAGGGCGATGAGTCAGTAGTGTTGAAAATGCATTGGTGTGTACAGATGGTGAGTACGTTTTTTGTAAGTTGTATTGGGACACATGGTTTGTCATGTGCCCTGAACTATTTGAACATATATGCAACAGTCTGTATGCAATGCAACTACTCATATCAGTGGTCTCTGGTAGTTCAGAGGTGCTGGTACCTGGAGCCTGAGAGTGCTCGTCCATTTGTTTGGGACAAAATCCCTTCTGTATGGGTACCTGCACAAATAAACATCTCCACATATTCCAAATGCCAACTCAACCAAGGGATGGTCAGTTCCCGATTTACCTGGAATTCCTGGATCTGACCATCACAGATACATCATCATACATAAATATGCCTTGCTTCCCCAATGTGCTGGCATCATACGTGCAGGTTTAACTTCTTGTGTGTCATAAGAATTGATTGTACCAGGTAACCGAGTTTCGGTTGGTGCTGGTTGTACAGTAGCGTGAGGCCCAGCCTTGTGAGGGCTGTGGTGACCAACTCGAGATTGCCAGTCTGTCAAAAAAATTTTGGCTCATGAAAATTTTGGCTCATGAGTTTATGAGTGAAGCTAGCATAGCCTGGGTGTCACCTGAGTTGATGTAGCTGGGCCTTCCCCTGCCTCCGTGTTGTCCGTTGATGTATGGAGGAGTTTGAATAACTCTGCTTTCCTTGCTGTGGCAGGGTAGGGGATTTGTCACCTCCTTAGGTCGGTGGTAATGTGTGGGATCGTCCAGGATCTGATTGCTGCTGGACTAGCAACATCTCCTCTGCTTGAAGGTGTATCAATTCTAGCCGGGGTGTTAGGAAGAGGTGATTCTTCACCATCTTTTTGAGCAATACTTAAATAACAATAAAGATTGCAATTATTATTTGTACCCAGGGTTCTTGTACTGGCTTGCTAGCTAAGCCGTAAGGCGAAACGATTAGGCTTGGTGGTTTTTTTTTTTTTTTTGGTGACTGGTGAGGCCCTGCTAGTTGCCAAGTAGCTTGAGAGGCTCTATCTATGCTTGGCGCAAGGGGATTTTGTGTGGCCACCGAACGTTGTGGCAGGATGTTGGCCTCTCGGTGACAGTAACCAGAAAATAGGAAGGGGAGTGACAGGTGAGGTCCTCTCTATGATACAATGCGAGGCGACTAGCTCACGAGTGGCCCGAGGGGTGTATGCCTCCGAGTGTGAGGCGGGGTGTTGGCCTCGCGGGACCACTAACCGAAGCATAATGCAGAGAAAAAAGGGGGTACTACCTATTGGGCCCTAGAACCC
>OW240924.1:21229647-21410061 GCA_933207985.1 Pelobates cultripes
CCCAGTTTATTTAGAGCAATGCCTATTGAGTTATTGAAAGATTATATACCATCCTTAAAAATAGAATTGTTGAAGGATTGCTCTATAACTAACCTGGACAATTTTTTTTTTTATGGCAATGCTATTCTTTCTTTGGAAAAATTTAAGTATGGATTATCAAATGTATGTGAACTGGAATGTATGCTAATCATTGACAAATTGAAAGAACTGTACCAGATATCTGAAACAGATAAAAACTATAAATCACTTGAGTTAGCTCCTTTAGAGAAAGTTTTTTTTATACAGCCCGCTAGTAAAGGTATGATATCCGTATGCTATTTGTTTCATAACGCCAAGCCCTTAGTTAAATTAAAACATATGTTGTCATGGGAGAAGGAGTTGGGTGCCCAGTACGATTTAGAAGAATGTTTTTTTTTTTTTTTTTTTTAAAGGTTTAAAAGGTATTGATACCGGAGAAACTGACGGAAGCAAAGCACAGAGGGATGGACACAGGTTTCTTCAGGAAGGAAGAGATTCTTTATTGGATCACCGATCGGGACTCAGAGGGACTAATGTCACCAAAAATACAGCAAGTTCTGAGCCCTGAACAATAGTGCAGGCTCCCTATATAGGCACATAACTCCTCCCATATTAAGCTCCACCCATACATTCTCTTGACCAATCATTACAAATAAGAATTAACTTCCTGCTTGACCGCATGGCTTGTCCAGCACAATGGAGGAGGGGAATACTACATCCTGTATTCTTGCACATGCTCCGTACACTACTGATCGTATCTTGCCTCGTGCAACCAACTGATCGATACGTCAGCATATGCACGTACACATGCCATGTGGTAATCTCGGCCTACTAAATTTATTTTTACCGAGATTCCACCACATTCCCCCCTTTGATGCCTCTTGATATTTTACAATTACTTGAGGCATCACTTAACCTTGGTTTACATACACCACAAGTTACCTTTGAACCAGACCAGACTTATCCTATGATGTGAATCTTCAACACTCATCTTCCTGCATTAGTTCTCCCTGATCTAGAGCCTTATATTTATAAATTGCCATTATCTGTGCAGCAGCCTTCCTCTCTGCTATATTTTCTATCAGGCTTTGCACAGACCTAACTACTAAGGGTATAAGACACGGCAGGAGTAGACACAACATTAAAATCAGTAGGACTCCACCTACCACTGCCTTAAGCCCTCCAAACCACTCATACCAGCTACCAAACCAACTACTTGGATTGTACCCTTTCCATACCTGAGTAGGCACATGCGCTAGTTTAACCATATGGCTAGTAAGCTCAGCTATTGCTTGCCCTTCGTCATCTATTTGAAGACAGCAATTGCTCAGGTTAAACTTCCCACATACACCTCCCTCTACTGCCAAAAGATAATCCAAGGCTAATCTATTTTGGTAAACTGCTGTCCTCATCCTGGTATTATGCTTCGCTAGAAGATTGAGCGCTTGTGATGTCTCGTTAGTAATGATCTCAACCACCGCCTGTAACCTTATAATGCGGTTGAGCATATAAATAGGGGTTCTATAACCAAAGGTACCATCCTCTGCCCACGTGGCTGGCCCATAATAATCTATAATACGCTGGGGAGGCCATTCATTATCTTCCCAGGCACCTATCTCTATGGGTCCCCTTTTCTTCCTATGATTCACATCATACACTTTAACACCTAAAGTCTCACCTGTTTCAATAGGCAACAAGAAGAAGGATGGTTTTAACATACCCAACACACATGCCCCTTCCCAGTCCTGTGGTAACTCCGAATAGGCCTTCTTACCACAGATCCAGTACAAATTCGCTGGGGCTCTCCAGTTAGATGTGATGGATAGATCAAACCATACGTCCTTTAAATTGGCATATCTTGCAAACGGGTTAGATGGTTCTGAGACATTTGAAGCCGACCACCAAGTTGTATTCTTTGTATCATCATCATAAGCTTTTTGCCCTAGACAAGTTAATTCTCCTACAGAAGTATTATACATCATTCCTTTCCTCGCTATGCAAACATAACCTATGATGGAGGTCTTCAATCTCCACTCAGATTTACCTCTAACACTCATATGATAGTCGGCTTGTATAGATATTAATTGGTCAACTGCCTTAGAGCCGGACATTACCTCCTTTGCTTCCCAAGGCCATTGGTCTCCCATGTTAGTACCTCCACACACATAGCAGTTGGTAACATTAAGACTACCGGCAATACTCTCGGCTAAATCAATGAACAAGTTTTTAGCATTATGGGGGATCTTATTATCTATGCTCATCTCTTCATAAAGGGAATGGTATACTTGATGAGTTTGGGAGGTTACCGTATCAGTCTCTATCCCTATAAACAATATTGTCCCAGGGTCTAAACCCGTCCCATATATTTGAAACCCAAATAAATTACCATATTTATCTAAGAACTTGTCAGGGTTACTTATAAGTATATGGATTGGATTGCATTCCATAGACTTACAATATGGATCAATAGGCAACTTAGTCACAATCATGTCCTTGTCTGCTGTCTGTCCCCAAGTCGCCCACCCCACACAAGACCAATATGGGCAGAAGTTATAATCTCTATTTGGACATCTTGGACTTACATATCTATTTTTACTACTGGGACAAATATATTTATCGTTAGACCCATACGTCCTCTCCCATCTAAGATCCCCACATACATTCCACGGCTTTCTACCACTTGATATTGCTTTACACGCATCAAATAGCAGAGCACCTGAAGAATATACGGATTCTAATACCGTCTTATTAATTAGGGTTCCCTGAGGATCTCCATTTCTGAGAGTCAACCAAATTGTACGGGGTTGATACTCAGGACTGAAGCACTTAGGTTCTCCTACTCCTAAATGACACACACTATATTCTATATTTAAGTATCTACATCTTGATACATCTCCTTTACACTCATATTGCGAATGCCAAATTAGGGTCTGGGATATATGGTTACCTGTTCTTGTAGTCTTAATGCATACCTCACAGCTAGGAGTGTCGGTACCTCTACCTTCCTGAATATAAAAATACACATAAATAAACATTATTAAAAATACATCTTTCGTCGTCATCCTCAGTCTTCGTCCGTGCGAAGGCACCTCAGCTTCCAGGATGTAAGGGCTGCAGGGAATGGAGTTCTGCTCGTCTTCACAGGGGTCCCCTCAAGACTTTCCCTGACTTATACACTCGTTGGTGAGTGGACAGGCTTTATTATGGCCTTCTCACTCACTTACCAAGTCTCTGAAACAATAAAATTTGTGATCCACAAGGTTCCTCGTCACTCCGACTGAGTCGTGCGTTTTAACCGGATTTTGCAGGGATTCTCTGGATTTGCTGTAACTTGCCAGGAATCGGCTGCTGCTGGTTTAACCCTAGAGTGATGTATCCACGGAGCCACTTCGGCTACTTTTATCGCTGTAGGGGTAGACAGAAGAACAACATAAGGACCTCTCCACTTGGGCCCTAACGGCACATTATTCCACTCTTTAATCCACACTTGGTCGCCTGGGTGGTAACTATGAATTGGGGGATAAATATTCACAGGTAATCTATCTTGTACCCATTTCTGTACCTCCTCCATAGTCTTACCCAACTCCACAACCTGCTGCCGGGTAATTCCTTCTCCCAACTGACTCAAATCCCCCCTTAAGTTACCAAGCACGGGAGGTGGTCGCCCGTACATGATTTCAAAAGGAGAGAGGCCCATCCTTCTGGTAGGTGTACTACGGATTCGCAATAGAGCTATGGGCAAGAGAACGTTCCACTTAAGTTGGGTTTCCTGACACATTTTAGCCAACTGATTCTTAATAGTTCTATTCATTCTCTCTACCTTACCAGAACTCTGGGGTCTATATGCCGTATGAAGCCTCCACTTTATACCAAGCATATGAGTCAATTGTTGTAGGCACTGATGAACAAAAGCTGGACCATTGTCCGATCCTATAGAGCAGGGTAGTCCATATCGGGGTATTATTTCTCGTAGCAGGAATCTCACGACTTCTCCTGCTTTCTCTGTACGAGTAGGACATGCTTCTACCCAGCCTGAATAGGTGCACACCACTACCAGCAGGTAGCGATGTCCACCCGATTTAGGCATCACTGTATAGTCAATTTGTAAATCGGACATGGGAAGTCCCCCCATAAACTGGACTCCTGGTGGCTTTACTGGTCCTTGTCTTGCATTATTTTTAGCACACGTTACACATCTACGTACAATGGCCTGAGTCAAGTTGGACAATCTTGGTATGTAGAAATGTTTTCTGAGAGATTCTTCTGTACTGTCTCTCCCAGAATGTGTCCCGTTATGATAGTTTTGGACAATTTCTACCGCTAGTGATGCTGGAATAACTATTCTTCCATCTTCTAACTGATACCATTTGTTCTCCAAATACTTTCCAGGTTCAGTCCTTAACCACTCCTCTTCCTGAGCTGTATAAATTGGAGTCCATTGAGACAGTGGAGCTGGTATAAGAGCAGCTATATGCCCCACATATTCCTGTCTTCCTGATCCAGCAGCACGCTTAGCTGCACTATCTGCCATCCGATTCCCTTTGGTTACATCACCATCTCCTCTCAGATGCGCCCGACAATGTATAATACCGACTTCTTTCGGCTCCCACACTGCTTCCAATAGTTGTAGGATCTCAGCTGCGTATTTGATTTCTTTGCCTTCTGAATTCAATAGTCCTCTTTCTTTATACAAAGCTCCGTGGGCATGAGTGGTTAAAAACGCATACTTGGAGTCCGTGTAGATGTTCACTCTTAAACCTTCAGCCAATTGTAACGCTCGTGTCAGTGCTATCAATTCTGCCTTTTGTGCTGATGTTCCTTTTGCCAGTGGCCGAGCTTCTATCACCTTGTCTATCGTTGTTACTGCATATCCTGCATAGCGGATCCCTTCTTTTACATAACTACTGCCGTCGGTGTAATATTGAACATCAGGGTTCTGGATGGGAAAATCACGAAGATCTGGTCTACTTGAAAATACTTCATCCATTACTTCCAAACAATCATGTTGACTTTCAGTAGGTTGTGGCAAAAGGGTAGCTGGATTTAAGGTATTTACAATCTCTAAATGCACTCTTGGGTTTTCACACAACATTGCTTGATACTTGGTCATACGGCTGTTACTAAACCAATGATTTCCTTTGTAATCCAACAACGTCTGTACTGCATGTGGAACTCGTACATAAAGTTCTTGACCCAGAGTGAGTTTATCGGCTTCAGCTACTAGCAGGGCGGCTGCAGCTACAGCTCTTAGACAAGGTGGAAGTCCGCTGGCCACTGCATCCAGTTGCTTAGACATGTAGGCAACAGGTCTTTGCCATGATCCCAAGTACTGTGTCAATACTCCCACAGCCATTCTTCTTTGCTCATGTACATACAGGTAGAATGGCCGTGTGTGGTCAGGTAGACCTAATGCTGGGGCACTCATCAAAGCCCTCTTCACATCTTCGAATGCCGTTTGCTGTTCTTGAGTCCATAAGAAGGGGTCGTGCTCTGTACCTTTGATAGCTGCATACAGAGGTTTTGCCAGTATCGCGTAGCTGGGAATCCATATCCTACAGAAGCCTGCTGCCCCCAAGAATTCTCGCACTTGTCTTCTATTCCTGGGTATCGGTATTTGGCACACAGCTTCTTTTCTCTCTGGCCCCATAATTCTTTGACCTTCAGAGATATGGAATCCCAGATATTTGACAGTTGGCAAACACAACTGAGCCTTCCTTCTTGACACCTTGTATCCTGCCTTCCAGAGGATGTGTAGTAGATCATGCGTTGCTTGCTGACATACTTCCTTTGTAACTGCTGCTATCAACAAGTCATCTACATATTGTAATAATACACACTCTCCTGGGATAGACTCAAAATCTAGTAGATCTTGGCTTAGAGCTGAACCAAATAGGGTAGGTGAATTTTTAAACCCCTGGGGCAATCTTGTCCAGGTCATTTGGCGTTTCGAGCCCGTTACAGCATTTTCCCATTGGAAAGCAAAGATACATTGGCTCTCTACGGCAATTCGGAGGCAAAAGAAGGCATCTTTGAGATCTAAGACTGTAAAGTAAGTAGCCCCGCCCGGAATTAAAGCAAGCAGGTTATATGGATTGGGCACGACTGGATGTATACTAACAACCGCATCATTGACTGCTCTCAAGTCCTGCACAGGTCGATACTCATCTGTACCGGGCTTTTGAACAGGCAGCAATGGGGTGTTCCAGGGGGAAGTACAGAACTTTAGGATACCATACCGTATGAACTTATCCAGATAAGATTGGATGTTCTTCTTAGCCTTCTGCGGAATATGATATTGTCTCAGGCTTACTGGATAAACCCCAAGTTTTAGTTCGATTTTAATAGGTGGAATATTGCGGGCCAGTCCTGGTGGGTTGTTCTCTGCCCAAACTCCTGGTATGTTAAATAAGGATTCATCACTCCTCGGGTTTTGGCTAGTCAACACTGTATAAAGTCGCCACTCTTCTTCCTTTGGTACGGACAATGTCATAATACCTGAGGGTCCATTAAACTTTAAGGATGTTGTTCCATTTGGTAGGAACGTAATCTGCGCTTGTAATTTGGATAGCACATCACGTCCCAGCAATTGGACTGGACACTCAGGCATATAAAGGAATTGATGTTTTACTACGTGGCCTCCCAATGTACAGAGTCGACTTTTAAGAACCGGTTTTTCAGCACTTCTTCCAGTTGCTCCTATTACAGTAATAGTTCTTCCAGATGGAGGAGCAACTAGATTAGTCACCACCGAATGTTCAGCACCAGTGTCGATCATAAACGCACTCCTTTTTCCCCCTATTGATACATCGACCATAGGCTCCGCTCGACCAAGGGGGATGGAGCCCGGTCGGTATCAATAGTCCTCCATGACCGTGTCAGCCAATCCCACAAAGTCCCTACCTTCTCTATCGCGGGACCTTTGCGCTGCTGGATAGTACCTATCTTCCCTTACACTTCCTCTGTTCCCATTACTCCCTCTATTACCATTACTCCCTCTATTACCATTACTCCCTCTATTACCATTACTCCCTCCGGGGCCTCCTCTACCTCTCGCTCTGCCTCTAAAGTTTCCATAACCTGCCCTGGGTAAGTCTCTCTCATACTGCTCTCTTTGCGGACACTCATTCCTCCAATGCCCTTCTTCCTTGCAGTACGCGCACTGATTCCTACTCAAAGGCTCCCTATTCCATCTACCATCGCCTCTATCTGAGCCCCGTCTATCTACGCCTGCGATCGCTACCGCTAACATATCTGCCTTTCTACGCATCTTGCGCTCTTCCTCTTTCTTACTTTCTGTTTCCCTATTCATATATACTTTGTTCGCTACCTCCATTAGTTGGGTGATAGACATACCTGCAAACCCTTCTAATTTCTGTAGCTTGCGCTTAATATCTCCGTAAGCTTGGCTGACAAAGGCGGAGTTTACCATTCGGAAATTATCAGCGTCTTCCGGATTAAAGGGGGTATACAAGCGGTATGCCTCCAGTAATCGGTCATAAAAGACACTGGGCGCTTCATCACTTTTCTGAATCACCTCAACTGTCTTCGACATGTTAATAGCTTTCTTCCCTCCGGCTTTCATGCCAGCAATTATAGCGTCTCTATAGGCTTTAAGTTGAGCCATATCTGCGCCATTTACATTCCAGTCAGGATCGGTGTTAGGGTAATGTGTTGCGGCCCATGCTGCCGGATTGGCTTGATTTAAAGCACGGGCTCTCTCCTCTAGCGCCTTAATGGCCGCTTGGTTAATCCTTGTCCTTTCCTCATTATTGAACAATGTCATTAATAACTGCTGGCAATCAGCCCATGTCGGGTTATGTGTCTGAACTATCGAGGTGAACAGATCGGTCATAGCTTGTGGTTTCTCAGTGTACGAGGAATTGTGGGTCTTCCAATTCAAGAGATCGGTAGTCGTGAACGGGACATATACGAAGACTGGGTCAGCATGTGCCATTTGACCTGCGGCATCGATATAGGCTGACCCAGGATTCAGACGAAGAGGCATCTGATAATGTTTTAATTGTTGGGTACCGGTCAGTTGTCGGGTTAGTATGGGGCTACGTGGAGGGGCGTCAGTTAAAGGTTCCGGTCGAGAGGTAATAGGGCATGAGGATGTGGGAACTTGATTTTGTGAAAAATTAGTGAATAGTATACTCTGAGCCGAGCTAGAAGAAGCTTGACCGGAAGTTTGAAGTGGCGCCAAATCAGGATATTCAGATCTAATGGGGGTTGGTCCTGGTTCAGGAAGGGGAGTTTTAATACGAGGGGGGGTGGATTCTGTACTGGAGGAGGAAGCGGAAGTGGATGGGGGCAATAGGGGAAGGGGTGCAGAACTTCCTGCATTCGCGTCACTTCCTCTTAAAGGGAAGTAAGGGGGCGGCAAAGGGATCTCGGACTCAGGGGGCGTGTCCAAAATGGGCCTAACACCGGTCCTAGTGGACAAATAAGTCCTGGCCACCATGAGGCGACATTGCTCCTCGTGGCATATCCGGATCCATTTTGGCGAGTCGTTTACGGCCTGCCTCCAACAATCAATGTATGGAAACTGTCCGTAAAGTTCAGGCCTACCTGACACAGCCACGTGTACACGCTGTACCAGGGTTGGATCCAAACTGCCACGCGGCGGCCATGCCGCAACCAAAGTAGGCCACTCCCTAGTGCACAAAGTGACCAAACGAACAGGAGACATTTTAACCCCAAAATCACATATTTTGAATCCCTTTTTAAAATTCTTTACCATACAACCTAAGGGATCCGAAATCGCTGACTCTGACGCGCCCATACTTATCAATGGAACGTCGTTGACAACGAATACTATGCACGCGTTCTTATTCAACAGTCACACCCGTTTCCTCTGGCAACAGCACCACGTGGTACAGTTACCAAGTGAAACGTACACAATAACACAATAATCACTCAGGGAATTCCCGTACACACACAGCTGTTACACCAGTCGCTAAATAATCAATATTATGCCCTTTGGCGAAACTATACAGTCACCCACGCTATAATTCTCTATATATGAATTACCCGTCTATAACACACCCCAGTAACATCGTCTTTTACTAGTATCGGTTACAGTACGGTTAGCATAGGTCAAAGCACAATTTAAGGTCACAATACAATTATTAGTGGTTACGGTGTTAAACATGCAATAGACGACAATGATTAGTACTTATATACAGTGTCAGTAAATATACAGGGTTATGGTACCGTGCACTATGATACAGCAACACACTATTAACACTCTCGCTAGACGGCTGAGCTCGCGCTATCTAACAAGATATACACTTTACTAACAATCTTTAACACATTTACAATCCCAACTAAACTATTGGCCAGTACCTTGAATGGACTACCTAAAACTATATACACCCGTTTTGGTTAGCCACACTGCCCAAGCACCACATATAGCGAACTAGAGGGCGAATTTACAAAATTGCCCTTCTAGTCTATTTACTCTATCAAAAGTCTAGTGGGTTCCAAATTTACACGCCTTCCCACTTAGCCAAGATAGGTTGAGAGCTAGCGAACCGAATTTACACAGGCGCCGCTTAGTCTCCCGGTCCCTCCGACCTAGCGAACGTAATATACACCCTAGAACGCTAGTCTAGACAAGACACCGGTGTCCGGCTAGGGCTATTTACACAGGACCCCGCCTGACTAACCAGATCAAACGGTCTTACTAAAGAGCGTTCGATCGAGCGGTGCGCCTTCGCTCCTTCCCTCCGACAGAGGGGGCAGATTCCATACACAGATTTAAACCCCTTTTGGGCCTACCGCACAATCGGTATACCCCTAGTGGGTCTGCCGTCTAAAACAGCAGTTGTCTTACCTCCTCGTTCCTGAACCTGAGTTCACACTCATCGACGGGGACACCCCAGCACTTCTTACGTAGAGGCCGATGATCTCCTGGACAACAGACCAGTGGCGCCGAGACGAAGGGAGGTCCACGCAGAAGTTCAGGGGTGCAGCCGTAGAGAACGTGGGCAAAGATAGACCGTCTCACGCCTCTGCCTCTCAGCTACCGTTGAACGATGAGCTTCCCGGCCAATGCACCAAATGATACCGGAGAAACTGACGGAAGCAAAGCACAGAGGGATGGACACAGGTTTCTTCAGGAAGGAAGAGATTCTTTATTGGATCACCGATCGGGACTCAGAGGGACTAATGTCACCAAAAATACAGCAAGTTCTGAGCCCTGAACAATAGTGCAGGCTCCCTATATAGGCACATAACTCCTCCCATATTAAGCTCCACCCGCACATTCTCTTGACCAATCATTACAAATAAGAATTAACTTCCTGCTTGACCACATGGCTTGTCCAGCACAATGGAGGAGGGGAATACTACATCCTGTATTCTTGCACATGCTCCGTACACTACTGATCGTATCTTGCCTCGTGCAACCAACTGATCGATACGTCAGCATATGCACGTACACATGCCATGTGGTAATCTCGGCCTACTAAATTTATTTTTACCGAGATTCCACCACAGTTCCAAAATAGATGCACAGTAAGGTATAAAAGGTTGTAACAAAATATATAAAAATCCTTGCTCTTCTGAGCACCAACTAAACAAAATATTTAGCTAACTGGGTTGGATGGCTTGTCCATTTCCCAACATAAACATAAACAACAACCTTACTGTTTCAGGGGTTTTTCAGCTCTCTGTTTCCACTCACAGAAATCAAACACAATCTCTCTCCTCCTTTGGCAGGGGAGTACTTAATAGCACCTGTAATTAACAATCCTTTTCAGGTGAGTTAAATTAGGATTGAAACTCTGGAACTGGGCTTCTCACCTGTAGGTGTGGTGGAATCTCGGTAAAAATAAATTTAGTAGGCCGAGATTACCACGTGGCATGTGTACGTGCATATGCTGACGTATCGATCAGTTGGTTGCACGAGGCAAGATACGATCAGTAGTGTACGGAGCATGTGCAAGAATACAGGATGTAGTATTCCCCTCCTCCATTGTGCTGGACAAGCCATGCGGTCAAGCAGGAAGTTAATTCTTATTTGTAATGATTGGTCAAGAGAATGTGCGGGTGGAGCTTAATATGGGAGGAGTTATGTGCCTATATAGGGAGCCTGCACTATTGTTCAGGGCTCAGAACTTGCTGTATTTTTGGTGACATTAGTCCCTCTGAGTCCCGATCGGTGATCCAATAAAGAATCTCTTCCTTCCTGAAGAAACCTGTGTCCATCCCTCTGTGCTTTGCTTCCGTCAGTTTCTCCGGTATCATAGGTTCTAGGGAACTACCAAAATGTGGAGTAGAGCACTGGCCCACCCTACTCTCCAAGTGCTCCACCCCAGGGCCCAAATATACACATATTTAAAGTACAATATTCATTTTAACATAACACATTTCCCTGGGGCTAATTACACAAAGTAGGAACCTTGCAAAATCTGGGGAGATATATAGATTCCCTCCAGCACAATTCCTTGCTTTTGGTCACAGTGTGTATCTGTGAGTGTATCTATAGAAGTGTATCTGTGAGTGAGTCTATAAGTGTGTATCTGTGAGTGTAAATATAGAAGTATATCTGCGAGTGTGTATCTGTGATTGTGTCTATAGGAGTGTATCTGTGAGTGTGTCAAGTCACTTTTTCACAGTAAAGAAAGCCTGTATAAAACCTAAAATTACAATTGTGACAGACCTCCCTGTTTCTGGATTTTACAACTCTTTGTTCTCTTTGCATGTTTGTTCAGTGAAATACATCCACTACATATTTCAACTTTGCCCCGTTCGAATACCGAATAATCTACCGAACGGCCGACCACCCATGTGCGGAGTGTGCCACTTGTTGACCCCATTAACCTCGCTAACACCCCTAACCACAAGCACCTCAACATTCTAAGCGGTTGGCTGGGTGTCGTCGTTCGTATGTGCAAACACGAGGCGGCGGCCATCTTGGACACTCGTTGTCGCGAACACCGCTAAGACTTCCATACGCAAATATGTTCGGCACTATTTATACGAACGAAAGAAATTATTATTTGCATTACAGATACTCTAGAAATGTATTCACGAACTCGTATTTGTATATAACACTGTGTGTTAGATGTTCCTGTGTTTGTGTTTGGTCTAAACTATACTCCGGTGGCATTTCAGCTATATTCATGGAATCTGAGTAATTTCGACATATGTTGGATGCTCAGACCCAGGCTATCTGGGGATATAATACTTGTAGGGATATCTTATTGTTAAAACTATATTTTGAGGTATTTTTATTATGCTTGTCCTGGACCTGAGTGGTAATGTAATTATGTGTGTGCTTATGTTGCTGTCCCCTCTCAGGCCCAGTGAGGAATGCCCCTGGAATGTGTCACCAGAAACCCCTTGCATGAGGACTTGCATAAAAGGCCAGCTGTGCCTCCCATTAAAGCAGTTCCAGTTTTACCCTCACACAAAGCCTTGTCTTGTGTTTGTAGGTAACCGCGATAACAGCTATTTCACTACATTACAGGATCATCGCAGCTCTACTCAGTTTAAGGGAAAAAAACATCTGTGGCGCCGAAACATCTCTTCCCATCGGGGTGTCCGCCACAACAATGTACTATTGGCACAGTCATAAAAACAACATAAAGTACAAACTTTACTATAATGCAAACTTTACTATAAAGAACCAACAAATATTAGTAACTTGGAATGCAAACACATGGATACATAGAAACATTATAAAGGAACATAAAAGCCTTTTTAACTGATAGGAAATGTTTTAGTGGGGTTTGTTATAGTGGAAACTACACGGGCATGTGTCTGTCTGTCCTCAACTATCTCACTAGACAAATTATCTTGTCCTGTAACAGTTTGGTTTGCATGACCTAGAATGGTCTTCAGCTGGACCCAGAAGAACAGCTGTCGGTTTTGGTCTGAAGGCCACTCTAGATAAGTCTTGGCTCTAAGCATTTTTCTCAGCCTATAGAACCGTTTTGGGAGATCCTCCAAGCTGACATTTTCCTTAACCACCAGGATGACATTTTCAAATGCATGTCCAATGTTCCTATGGTGGGCAAAGTAAAGCTCGTAATTGCACCATTCGCTGTTGACAAAACTGCGTGAGAGCACAAAGATGATCTTTTGGCTGTTTTCAATGTTGTCAATAATGTTGTCAATAATCCATCTCCCAGGAAGAAAATCCCTCTCATGTATGCATAGCCTGTAAGGTGGAGTGGAATTCTCCAAACGAGGTAGCAGCACTTCTCTCACCCAATCTGCATCCATACAGCTGTACGAGATGAAGGCATGATAGATATATGCTTTGTTGTCCTCTCTTTTTTTGGAGCGATATTTTGAACGGATAATTTTGCACGTGGCTCTCAGGTACCACGGAACATTATACTTCCAACATAACATCATGCAGATAATAACTACTACAGCAGTAACAGCCACTGATATAGCTACCACCAAACCCACATCACACTGTAATTTTCCAGGATTAAAATACTCAATTTTGGTGTCCACAAGGTTCTGTGGGTGATAGCAATAATAAGAATCTGGCCAGTCAAGTAGTGATATATTTTTATCGGAGAGGGTCTCTGTGATAAAGGCATATAAGTCACAATTGCAATAGTATGGGTTGTTTCCTGCAGTTAGATTTCGTAGACTCAGCAAATATTTAAATGAACCTCCATCAATAACCCCGAAAGAATTGCCTTCTAGAGCCAAAACTTCAATACTCAAACTCTTCCAACCTGTGGGTATAAATTTGATTTTATTGTTACGGAGAATCAATACACGCAGGTTATTGGCTTGGTTGAAATAACTCATATTTAAGCGCTCTAGCTGAGAATTAGACATGTCCAGATACTCCAGAGTAAGGGGCAGGCACGGAGAAATATCGTGAATCAATGCATTGTTGTGTAAAATAAGAGTTGTTATTTTAGAAGGCCATTTGCAAGACTCAGTGCAGCTCCCAATATTGTTAAAACTAAGATCAACAACGGAGAGGTTGGACCATGTGGTAATTAACAAAGAAATTGTTCTGAGGCTAGTCATTGTATTGTCACTAGCATTGAACGTCTTGATTGCAGGTAATGAAAGTTGGCAGGTTGGATTGTACAGATACCTGGCCAAAAGACGGTTTCCTGTGATGTTAAAGCTTTCTAAATTAGTCAAATGATTCCAAGCATCGCATGGGATGAAATTAAAATTAACATTGACGATGTGCAAATTTCTGATATTACTGAATTGGGTAAAAGTCCAATCAAACCTCAAAATATCTGGATTGGTAACATCCTGAATGATCAAGTTTTCCAGTGACAGATTTTCAGTTTTGTCGTCAGTCTTGTTGAAGTTTGGAGAACGGGCAAAGTCTACTGACAGCAATAAGAGATCATTGATATTAGATAGCTTCTCAATATTTTTCAAGACTAGATAAAGGAGGTACTCACTGAACTTCCCTCGGTAAAAGGTCAGTGAATCAACACCAACGTCATTTAAGCCAGAGAAAATATCCATGCTTTCTGTGTAATAAGTGAACTCGAACAAATTTCGAAAACGCATATTCTTAAAGGATTTCCCAGCCAAATCTTTTAGGATGAGAGGAAGAACATCTGCATACGTATCCAACGCAATATCAAACCATATATCACGTGTATTCACCACACTGAGTGCCCCAACTTCATAACCTTTTAGGCTAGACTGAGTTTTTAAGGAAAATCTTTCAAGTTCAATGTCCTTAATGGGTAGAAAGTCATCTTTCAAGATTGTCTTTATCATTGGGCCACCAAAAGATAACTCTTTGAGGTTCACCAATTTTTTAAAACCATTTCCAAGAGTGGAAGAATTAAAAAAATTATTGGACATTTTAAGGATTTTCAAATTCATAAGAGGCTCCAGCAGCTCTGATGGCATTTCAGTCAAAGAGTTATTAAACAAACTTAGGTTTTCCAGCAATATGTTTGTGTTGAAAGAATCATGGTCTATACTGGATATATTGTTGAAGTTCAAGTTTAAGATCCTTAAATTGGATAAATGATAAAAGTCCTCCTTTTTAATTTTGGTGAGTTTGTTCACGGACAGGTCCAGGTTCTCGACATCATGAGAGATATCTGTTGGAACTTGCTCAAGGTTCAGGCGAGAGCAGTCGACAATTTTCTTACCGATATCAATCTTACATGCACCCTCGGCAAGGTTAACGATCAGGAAACATATTAACAGAGTGCTCCCAGTGGGTTCAACCATATCTATGTTCTTCACATGCTCTATAAAAAGAAATATATATATTTTTAATAAAACACAAAATAAACTATGCACAAGACATTCAAAAGATTTACAAGATTTAGTTCATGGGGAACCGATGTAGCCTTAATGAAGAATCATGAGTCTGCTAATAGGGTTGTCATAACTTTAAACAACTAGACAATCTTGATGGGCCACCTGCAATATGGTGATTATGAGTGAGTAGGCAGAGCCAATCTATGGAGGTTGGCATGAGGGTAAAGAGAAACTTAAAGCTTCCAGGGGCAACAGATTCTAGTGGGTAATGCACTGAGCGGCAATTCCAAACTCAAAGCATTTCTCAGCCAAATACAGGTCCAGCTAAAATAATGTAATATAGTTATCATCATGTATTCAATAACAATGACATTAACACTCGGATTATGTTCTAACAAAATGTAATATTACCTACAGCACTGTGATCTGTTTGTAAAAGGACAGGAGCCAATCTCACTTTCTAAGTAAATTCTGGGCCCTTCTTACAATAAACCACCATGTGCTCGGCAATAGATTTTTCTCCTCAAGGGATTTAATCATGACCCTTTTTACAAAATAATTCCTTGTCACCTTATCCTGCTATTATCTGTTTTAGGTGGAAAACAAAGCTACAGTAAGAGAAATAAAAAGTAGGAGTAGTCAGTGAGTGTATATATAAAGCCTATTTATGCAGACCATTCAAGTCATAGAGAAGGCTACATGGGCTAGATTTAATCCAAGAAGCAGAAACTCTCATTGTGCTTTCTAACAAAGAATTAGCCAACCACCAAAAACCCCAAAATGTCCTTTCTTTAGATAGGATACTAAAGAGTTTGTTGCAGGAAATACTTTGCTGGGTAATTTGGCCTCACGTCACTCCTTAATCTAAATTGCAAGATTTAGGCAACAAAAAGTAATTTTAAAAACATTCTCCCGCTCAGCAATAGTGACTTTAGTCCTAATTTTACAATTTATTTTTCACTTGACTATATTTTAGCTTTTAGTGATTTAGCCCCAACAACTCCCCCTCTTGTTTTAAGGGAGATCTACATTTTAAAATCTTCTTCTATTGTTTCCTGTTGTACATTGGACAATACTGCAATATCCAGTAAAGTGTGCTGTTGTTTATTATAAACTGTTTGTGTCTGTATCAGATTGTTCCCATTTGCTTAGTACCATATTTGCTTAAATATAAGACGAGATTTTTTTCAGAAAAAAAAAACTTCTGAAAAATCGACTTTATCTTATAATCGACTTTGTTTTATAATCAAGGCTGACTGAGCAGAGTGTGGCTCATGGAGAGTGCAGGCATGCAGCTGACTGACCGTGGAGGCAGGCGGACGACTCCTGAGTGAGCGTGGAGGCGGCAAGGGAGCTGTAATTTCCCCGCTCTACTCCCTTGCATGATTCTTTAGTAATGCTGAAAGCTGGAATGTGACATCATTCTGGACCCACATCACTAAACAGCGCTGTAGGGAGCAGACCAAGGAGAATACAGCAGCCCGACTGAGCCCCAGGGAAAGACACATTAAAATAAAACAATTTGTGAATGTGAGTGTTGCAGTATCAGTGTGTGTTTTTGTGTCTGTCTGTCAGAGAGTGCACATGTGTCTGTCAGTGAATGTCTGTCTGTGAGTGTATCTCTGTCAGTGAGTGTGTGTATCAAATCAGTGTGTCTGTCAGTGCGTGTGAATGTTTAGGTGACCTGCCCTCCTCCACTCACATGGGAAGGGTTTTTACTCACCTTTTTTCCCACGCCGTGCTGGTGATGTCTCGGCTGGCCCCACCTCCATGGCTGAGATCATCAGTCTTGATGATCACAGCCATTTAATGCTTCCCCATAGGACGGCTTTGGGAGACTATTGTGCATGAACGACAAAATGCCATGCTGCGACCCATTAACTTCTCCTGATCAATGTATCCACTGTGCAGCACTGACCCAGGAAGCAAATCTAGAGGCCATCTATGTTACGGTCACTAGAGGTGTTACTAGGCAGCAATGTAAACACTGCCTTTTATCTGAAAATACAGTGCATTGAAAAACGTGACCACCACCACTGCTGGCAACAGAGGAACCTGGTGGATTGGGAGCAAGGAGCAGGGACTGGGATGTGAGATGCACTGTTTAAATGATGTTCGCGCGCAAGGTGCAGTTCAATGACATTCAAGAACATAGCTATATATACCGTATTTTCCGGCGTATAGGACAACTTTTTACCCCTGGAAAATCTTTTCCAAAGTGGGGGGTCGTCTTATACGCCGGGTATGCTAATGCTGCAGCCGCCTGAGCGCTCTATAGAGAGCGCTCAGACGGCTGCCACACTGCCTCTCTTACCTCCTCTTCCCTGTGCAGAGTGGGTGGCCGAGCTCCTCTTCGTCCTTTCAGTTCGGCCGGGAACAGGTAACTGAATCTCCTGTACTGCGCGGTACCCGGCCGGACTGACAGGACGAAGAGGAGCTCGGCCACCCACTCTGCACAGGGAAGGGGAGGTGAGAAGGAGGGAGTGGGGAGTAAAAAGAATGGAGAGTGGGGGTGGGGGGGAGAAAAAAAAATGGAGGGTGGGTGGGGAGTAAAAAGAATGGAGGGTGGGCGTGGGGGTGGAGTAAAAAAATGGAGGTGGGGGAGTAAAAAGAATGGGGGGTGTAAAACAATTGGGGGCGTGAATAAAAAATGGAGGGGGGATTAAAAATAATGGAGGGGGGATAAAAAAAGAATGGAGGGGGATTAAAAAAGAATGGAGGGGGGATTAAAAAAGAATGGAGGGGGAGATTAAAAAGAATGGAGGGGGGATTAAAAAAGAATGGAGGGGGGATTAAAAAGAATGGAGGGGCTTTAAATGCTATTTCAGATTATCATTATTTAAAGGACCACTCTAGGCACCCAGACCACTTCAGCTTAATGAAGTGGTCTGGGTGCCAGGTCCAGCTAGGATTAACCCATTTCAGAGAAACTGCTATGTTTACAAATGGGTTAATCCTTCCTCCAATTCCTCTAGTGGCTGTCTCATTGACAGCCGCTAGAGGCGCTTGCGTGATTCTCACTGTGAAAATCACAGTGAGAGCACGCAAGCGTCCATAGGAAAGCATTGTAAATGCTTTCCTATGCGACCGGCTGAATGTGCGCGCAGCTCTTGCCGCGCGTGCGCATTCAGCTGAATGGGAGGAACGGAGGAGGATCAGAGGAGGAGAGCTCCCTGCCCAGCGCTGGAAAAAGGTAAGTTTTTACCCCTTTCCTCTCCCCAGAGCCGGGCGGGAGGGGGACCCTGAGGGTGGGGGCACCCTCAGGGCACTAAAGTGCCAGGAAAACGAGTATGTTTTCCTGGCACTATAGTGGTCCTTTAATGTTTTGCTGTGTAGCTCTGTCTGCTCACTGTACATCATTGCTAATTTTTATTTGGTGTGCATTGGAAGAGGGGTAGTCTTATACGGCGAGTATATCCCAAACTCTATATTTTAACTTGAAAAGTTGGGGGTCGTCTTATACGCCCAGTCGTCTTATACGCCGGAAAATACAGTATATATTTATGTATTTCAATGTTCTTGGGTTTATTATGTGTGTGTGTGTGGGGGGGGGTCAAAATGTTTGTTTCTGAGTGTGTGTATGTGTGTCAGTGTGTGCATCTGAGTGTCAAGGTTTGTGTATGATATACTTTTCAGATAATCTGGTTGTTATGTGTTTTAAAGGGACACTGTAGTCACCAAAACAACTTTGGCTTTATGAAGCCATTTTGGTGTATAGATCATGCCCCTGCAGTCTCAGTGCTCAATTCTCTGCCATTTAGGAGTTAGATCACTTTGTTTATGAACCCTAGTTACACCTCCCTGCCTGTGACTTGCACAGCCTTCCTAAACACTTCCTGTAAAGAGTCATCTTAAGTTTATCCTTCCTTTATTGCAAGTTCTGTTTAATTTAGATTTTCTTATCCCCTGCTATGTTAATAGCTTGCTAGACCCTGCAAGAGCCTCCTGTATGTAATTAAAGTTCAATTTACAGAGAAAGAGATACAACTGTTCAAGGTAAATTACATCTGATTGAAAGTGAAACCAGTTTTTTTCATGCAGGCTGTGTCAGTCAGAGCCAGGGGAGGTGTGGCAAGGGCTGCATAAACAGAAACAAAGTGGTTTAACTCTTAAATGGCAGTGAATTGTGCAGTGAAACCTGAGAGGCATGATCTATACACTAAAACTGCTTCATTAAGCTAAAATTGTTTAGGTGACTATAGTGTTCCTTTAATGATTAAATAATATTTTATGGCACAAACTGTGGATTTGATTTTTTCCCCCATCACTTAGTCTTATATTCAGGACTTTTTTTTTTTCTTTTTTCAAAATTTGAAGGGTCGTTTTATAATCTAGCAGATACAGTAAGTAAATATTCTCACTCGTTTTAATCTCTCATTCCCGAGATGCATACGTTTACTAATTATTGATATTTGTATTCTTGCTTTTTCAATAAAAACAATAATTATCACAATGGCCATCTTAGAATGACCTCCCTGAAGGAAGCCAAAATTATGGTTGCTCCCAAGGCACGAACATTAAATTTGTTTGTGTTTAGTTTATTTTCTAAACACTGAGTTAACAATGGACTATTAAAATGTAAGCGGAAATAGCCAAATTAGAAAATTAATTCCATCTCAACTGATTTGCGGGTTTTACAGTCTATTTTAGCCTTAATTTTGCAATTAATTGCAAATTTACCAGAGCCAACAGTTTATTCTGCAAATTTGTAAAAACATTCTCTCTATCTTAATAGATATTATTTAATAAGGTCACAGTTGTTATGGTGCCTAAAGTCACACTACTATATTTAATCTTTCTGTCATCTCATTTTTCATGGTGTTGGTCTCAAAAGTATTGTAACCTGAAATAAATACACACTTCTGTAGGACTAGTAAACAGTGTTGGGCTAGAGGCGTTGAGTACTTAAAAGAGGTTTGCCCGGTGAGCGCCGGCCCCCCCATGCTGCAGCCGCCCGAGCGCTCTGTAAAGAGCCTCAGGCGGCTGCAGCTTTGCCCGGGCGCAACCACCTGGGCGCAACCTGAGGAGAGGGGCTGACAGGAGGGAAGCGCTCAGCGCTCCCTCCTGTCACTCCCTCAGGTGTAGCGTGGCCGAGCCCTGCATCATGATGGTCCGACGGGTACAGAGTGTGCACTTCCTGTTAGTCCGGCCGAGTACAGGAAACAAAAGCAACCTGTACTCGCGGACCATCATGATGCAGGGCTCGGCCATGCTACAACAAAGGTAGGGGGGGAGGAGAAAGAAATTGGGAGGGAAGCGGGGAGAAGAAATGGGGAGGGGAGTGGGAGGGGGTAAGAAGAAATTGTGAGGGGAGGGGGGGTAAGAAGAGCCAGGAGGGGAGGGGGAGAATGAAACTGGGAGGGGGGGTAAGAAGAAACTGGGAGGGGGGGGGTAAGAAGAAACTGGGAGGATGGGGAGAAGAAATCAGAGGAAGAAATTTTGAAGGGAGGGGAGAAGAAATTGAGGGGGGGGCAAAGAAATTGGGAGGGTAGGGGGTAAGAAGAAATTGGGAGGGAGGGGGGGAGAAGAAATTGGGAGGGGAGGGGGTAAGAAGAAATTGGGAGGGGGGAGGAAGAAACTGGGGGAGGGGGAGAAGAAACTTTGAGGAGGGGGGGGAAGAAACTGGCAGGGGAGAAGAAATTGGCAGGAGAAGAAATTGGGAGGGGGTGGGGGGGTGGATGGGAGAAGAAATTGGGAGGGTGGGGGAAGAAGAAATTGGGGAGGGGAGGGGGGGGGATGAAGAAATTGGGAGGGGGGGAGAAGAAATTGGGAGGGGGGGGGGAGAAGAAATTGGTAGGGAGGGGAGAATGAATTGGTAGGGGGGGGGGGAGAATAAATGGGGAGGGTGGGATAAAAAAGAAATTGAGAGGGAAGGGGGGAGAAGAAATGGGGAGGGTGGGAGAAGAAGAAATTGGCAGGGGAGGGGGGAGAAGAAGAAATTGGTAGGGGAGGGGGGAGAAGAAGAAATGGGGAGGGGAGGGGGGGAGAAGAAGAAATTGGTAGGGGAGGGGGAGAAGAAGAAATTGGTAGGGGAGGGGGGAGAAGAAGAAATTGGTGGGGGGGAGAAGAAATTGACGGGGGTGAGAGTGACAGGGGAGGGAGGGGCAATGAGAGTGGGAAGGGGGAGGGGAGAAGAGAGTGACAAGGGAGGGGGGAGAGATTGACATCCATCACACACACATGCAATGCACCCCTTGCACACAGAAAAACACACAATGCATTACACACACACACACACAAACAATGCAACCCTTACACACAATGCATCCCTTACACACACAGAAACACACAATGCATTCCTTACACACACTCAATGCACCCCTTACACACACTCAATGCACCCCTTACACACGCACACACTGCATCCTGTACATACACAGAAACACACCTTGCAGCCCTTACACATACAAACACAGATTCACACAATGCATTCCTTACACACATATCAGGACATCCCCTACACACTCCACCCCCTGTGAACAAACTCATTGGTGGAACATGAAGGTGGACCCTGGGACCCAGACCTTGAGCTGTGTAAAGGGCCCCCCAAAAATGGAGCTGCTTCCCGTTCTCCCAGAATATTGATTTTTGTGACCACAGTTACAAACCGCCTCCAGAGAGCCTGTTCTACACCAAACCAGTGGAGCCAGACTGCAGCTAGAGCCCATCATCATCCTCATCTGGTTGTAAGTAGGCAATCTAGTATATTATTCGTGGGACTAATCTCCAGTTTACCTCACATTAAAGAAACACTATAGTCCCCAGAACCACTGCAGCTTAATGTAGTTGTTCTGGTGTCTATAGCCTGTCCCTGCATGCCTTATAATGTAAACACGGCGGCACTGCAGCACTGGCGTTAGTTAACATGGCAGGTCATATGGGTGGAGCATTGTGATGTCACATAGGGGGGGCGGCAAACTTTACTTTTGCCTTGGGCGGCAAAAATCCTTGCACCGGCCCTGGTCATAGCCTGTGTTAAAAACATAACACGGTGTGACAACATGACAGCAATACTTCTCAAAGAACCTGCAGCATTTATTAAAAATAAAAATAGTGTGAATGGAATAAAAAAAAACAAAAAAAAAACCACAAATTATATTGTATGGTAGACAGACAAATATATATATATATACACACAAACATATACATATATATATATATATTTATTATTATAATTTTTTTTAAACTTCTTAAAATACCAATGACTTTGAAGAGGTATGTATACATATATATATATATATATATATATATATATATATATATATATATATATATATAAAATATTGATAGAAAAATATATTTTTTTAAAGAATGTGGTTTTACATGCTTGCCAACTCAAAACTAAATCAGATCACCCGTGCTGTTATGTAAACACTGCCTTTTCTCCAAAAAGATAGTGTTTACTGCAAAATGCCTGCAAGGTCTGACTATACTCACGAGAACTAACTTGATAAAGGCTCAGAGGGGAGCCGAAATGTTGTCTCCACTCCCTTGTTTCAAATTAAAAAAAGACTGCTTTTTAGAAGAAACTGCGGGTGTGCCTGGATATTTCTTTTCTTCCATTTGATATAATCACCAGAATTACTACATCAAGCTGTAGTTGTTCTGGTGACCATAGAGTCTCTTTAAGGTTTGTTAGAGGGTTTTTGTTCTGCCCCCCCCTCCACATCTGCCCCCCCCCTCCACACCGGGACATGATCAAGATTCAAGACTAAAAATTTGAAAATGAAAATGGCAACGTTATCACCCGAAACATATTAAAGAAGTTATTTGGGCAATTTTCTCTTTCAACAGGCAATGTTATAGTTGCAAAAATGCAATATACCCCACGTGGAATTTGTCATAAAGAAGCACCCAGACGCACACAGAGATAATTAATGATCAATCTGAATGTATTTCCTTAAAATCAAATTGTGGCTTTTCATGAATTGCAACATTTTAGCCTATAATAAAAGAACAGAGTGTGAGAATTTTCCTAATTTGGCAATATTTAACTAAAATTTGCCAACCCACTACGAGTATGGTGAGGAAAAAAAAACCCATTAAAAATCATAATAAATGGGGGGGAAAAAAAGTGGTTTATTCACGGAATCAAGAATGGTGCAACTTGAGCAATTCTCCAACTGAGCTGACAGGATAAATTAACAATAGTGAAAATAAGTAACAAAATTAATACATTTAAAAAAATTGAAAAAATAAATTATATATATATATATATATATATATTATACAATCATACAATTCTATGTCTAGGACTAGTAAATATTTTAATTGTGAGCATTTTCTGTTCTCATCTTTGAAATGTCCTCTGTGTGCTCTTAGCACAAGAACTCCTATCATTCTTACTTTGCCTCTACTGTATAAGCGGCTATCTGGCTAATTCCTAGCATCCTCAGCCTACTGCTGTTCCTGGGGAAGGCAGCTGACTGGTTAAATTCTAAACACACGCAGTCTGTCTCTGTTCATTGGGAGATCAGTTAGCTGGCTAACTCCTAACACCCTCAGCCTAGCCTGCAGTAAATCTTAATACACGTCTGGCACTCACCTGTTGTAGGTCCTTATGGTCTCTGTGGCCCAACGTTATGCCCAGTGCTGGCAGTGCTGTCCCTGGCTGGAGGCTGCTAGCAGTCTGTCACTGCACTGACTCTCCTGCCCAGCTAGTAGAGGTGTGTCTCCCAACTCCTGCCCAGCACAGAAACATCACTTAATTTTTACCTTTGTTATGACATTTTTGCTTTGAGACTACCTATTATTGTGTAAATTTCCTTAGCTTTCCTGTTTATCCAGTAGCATTCAACCTGTATTTTGTATGTACCAGCAGCCTCCATTTGTATGCAAAATACTTTACTAGGGCTTGTCAAGTCTTACTCTCACGACTGTCATCTCAGACTGGCTGCCTGAGAATAATAGTGTGATTCCTGACAGCATGCTCAGTTAATGCCAAATTTGTGTTGAAATTGTGTTGCTTTTTCAAAACGTTAAATGTACAGAATATCGGCACCAATTGTCAGCAAGTAGTCCAAAAGGCGTCCAAAAATCTGCATCAGCGGAGGCTCTGGAAAAATAATATTGGCTTTTCCTTACTTTATATAGATAGTCTTCATTTTAATGGACAATTAAAAATGAATGCTTAAAAATGGCACTTGAACTATTCCTAATATGAATTAAAAAAAAATTTTTTTAATGCAAATCATTAAATATCTGTAAAACCACCCATCCATAGAAAATCTGGAATGATTTGTCCTCAGCTCTCTGTGAGAAGCATTCGATAGGACAACGCCAGGAACCGACATGGAAGTAAGTGCCAGGAACAAGAGATGGACGATCTTCGTAAACTGTAGAGAACAGTTCTGGGGCTAATCCAAGGTAAGTTTGTAGGACTTAAGAAATAAAAGCAAATGTAATCGTAATTACATTTATAGAAAAGAATAACAAAACATACATTTTTTTATTAGATTTACCTTTACATCCGTGTGGCAGATATCCCTTGCGATTTAGGGTGGTTTGTAACGTCCTCATGTACGTTTATCTTATCAAACCACACATTTCTGATGCAAAGTTCTCAACATTTACATACAAAATTCGTGGAGGTTTTTGTCAGTGACATTTGCTTTAAAATTAAGTGAATTTTGCTCAGCTTTGACAATGGAGCACCATTCTGATGCCTTTTGACATGCAACTATTTTTAAACAAAAAAATCTTTCCGTCCATTAAAAGAGAGGTTAAAGGAACATGTTAGGTCTCCGAGGAATGCTGTTGACACTCCGATCTCAAGGCACCTGAGGGAATGCCATTCAGGGGATTCAAAAACGTCCTTGCCAATCTAGGTCCCTCTTCCCAAAGGCTCTCACCAAACCCCCTCAGCATAATCCTCTTCCTTTTGGGCACCCCACCAGCTGGCTTTTCGCTCGATGGTGCCCGACCATAATGCTCCCCACCGGTCG
The DNA here is from genome assembly GCA_933207985.1 of Pelobates cultripes. Classification (NCBI taxonomy): domain Eukaryota; kingdom Metazoa; phylum Chordata; class Amphibia; order Anura; family Pelobatidae; genus Pelobates; species Pelobates cultripes. The sequence goes on from OW240924.1 coordinate 21,254,838, forward strand.
GCTTTCAACCCAGTGGGGACATGTCCAACCTGGTACCCCTTCAGGTTCACCATAAGAGGTAGGGAGAGGATGGGACCCGGCCATTATCCCCCTTATTCATCTAGCCTGCAAACCATCTCCCCTTATTTGGCAAGGACATGCCCCCACCACAAACCCTGCTGTTTTAAGCCTAAAATCAGTGGGGGTCCCCACCCAAACCACCCAGGGCCTGTTCCACCGCCTCTTGGAGTGCCAGATTAAAGAAGTCGAGCCCGACCTCCGTCAGATGCACCCCATCCGGTCGAAATAAATTCGCTACATCCTTCTCAAAAACCTGATGCTGAATGGAGATCCCCCCAACCCCCGCAATAAACTTTGCAATCCGCCAATTAAACTTTTTGTGGTAGCGCTCCATCGCACTCTGGCTGTGGGCCTGCCGCCAATAGTGTCTCGCCACTACCTCAGACCAAATTAAAGGACCACTCTATGCACCCAGACCACTTCAGCTTAATGAAGTGGTCTGGGTGCCAGGTCCCTCTAGGGTTAACCCATTTTTTTTATAAATATAGCAGTTTCAGAGAAACTGTTATGTTTACAAATGGGTTAATCCTTCCCCCAAAGCCTCTAGTGGCTGTCTAATTGACAGCCGCTAGAGGCGCTTGCGTGCTTCTCACTGTGAAAATCACAGTGAGAGCACGCAAGCGTCCATAGGAAAGCATTGATAATGCTTTCCTATGCAACCGGCTGAATGCGCGCGCAGCTCTTGCCGCGCGTGCGCATTCAGCCGACGGGGAGGAATGGAGGAGGATCGGAGGAGGAGAGCTCCCCGCCCGGCGCTGGAGAAAGGTAAGTTTTACCCCCTTTCCTCTCCCCAGAGCCGGGCGGGAGGGGGACCCTGAGGGTGGGGGCACCCTCAGGGCACTATAATGCCAGGAAAACAGGTATGTTTTCCTGGCACTATAGTGGTCCTTTAAGGAGACACTAGGGAACAGGATCAAGATCTGGGACAAGTCCCTCCTGACCATGTCCACCAAGCCCCTGACCGCCACGGTTCCCAGGTCGTTGCCCCCCAAATGGACGACTAACACAGATGGTGCCCCAAGCAAGCGGACGAGCCTGACCAAGTCAGGGAGGAGCCGGACCCACCTCATGCCCCTGGCGCCAAACCACCATACCTCCATGTTTGAAGGCGTGAGACCGAAAAGCTTCCCCCGGCCATACTGCCGCTCTCCGCCGTGTCCAATGGATATAGGAGTGTCTGATCAACCAGACCCTGCGGGAGACCGAACCTGAGGAGAAAACAAAACATCTATCTCAAGAGACCGGCAGGACGCACATAAGATACAAACCTCCTGGATTCCCACCTCCCTATCCTCTGTACCTCCTGATCCGGCATACCCAGCCGAGAAGCCTCCATCGCTGCGCCAATTCGGAAGGAGTGCCCACCAAACTCTGCACCCTCCAAGCCCAACGCAGCCAACCTTAAACGAAAAACCCTGACAAACTGAAAATGGGAGAGGAAGCTTCCATCCTCGTGCACTAGCAGCGGGCCAGCCAGGGCAGGGCAAACCTCGCAAAAACACCGAAAGGACAGGCCTCAAACTCGTGCCATTCCACCCATACCTTTGAGTATCTGGTCCAAGTGGAACTAGACACCGACCCTCGAACCAGATCCATCAGCCTGCCGAGCCCAGGGACCACATCTCCACCGAACAGACGGCACTCCGTGGCCACTGAATCTCGATGCCCAAGAAGCTAAGGCACATCACCGGACCAACCGTCTTATCATGCACAAGGGGAACCCCGAAGTGCCCAAAAACCCTTTCCACCGTGTTGAGCAAGCTCCTACATGCCTGAGAATGCGCTGGGCCCACACACAGGAAGTCATCAAGATAGTGCAGCAGTGAGACGATCCCCAACTCCTGCCGCACCACCCACTCCAGGAAAGTGCTGAAGCACTCGAAGTAAAAACAGGATATGGCGCACCCCATCGGGAGGCACATATCCACATAGTACTGGCCCCCGAAATTACAACCGAGGAGGTGATGGCAATCCGGGTGCATGGGCAATAAGCGAAACGCCGATTCTGTGTCTGCCTTCGCCAGCAATGCCCCAGGGCCCGCCGCCTTGACCATGCGCACAGCTGAGTCAAATGAAGACACCCGACACAGCTCGGCAGGTATATCATCATTCACCGAACCTCCGTGAGGGTACGACAAATGGTGAATTAGGCAAAATTTCCCCGCCTCCTTCTTGGGCACCATGCCCAAGGGAGACACATGCAAATTGGGTAGCGGAGGGACGTCAAACGGCCCCGCCACCTGCCCCAGCGAAACCTCCTTCAGGAGCTTGTCCAGGACCACATCAGGAAAATCAAACACTGATTTCAGGTTCTGCACCGCCTCGGAGGAGGGGTGCTCCGAGAAGGGAATCCAGAACCCATGGACAAACCCCTCCAGTAGCAACCCCGCAGCCCGGCGATTCCTATAACGGGTGAGCCAGGGGCACATCTTGTCCACGACCACCGGCGTCTTTGCCCTTGGTCCCCAGGTCCACTTTGTCCCCTGTCTTACCCCGCTTAAAGCAGCGTGATGCCGAGCAACCTCCCTCGCAATGGGAGCACTCATGCCTAAAACGGCAGGTCGCACCCCACTTGCATTGACTGTCATTGAACTTCCAACAACAGCCAGGCCGTCGATGTGAGGCAGATGGGGCAGAGCCACCCCCCCTACCGCCTCACCCAAGAAAGGACGACAACCCCCCTTGGTGTGCCGCTGGGCGAGTCATGATGTAAAGCTATAGGCCAATGTCCATCTGATACCAAGAGATAGAGGGGTGAACTGCCCCCATCATAGTGCCACCAACCCAGGCCACCATAGGTCTGACAAGCCTTCTAAATGGTGTCCTGGTAGCAAAACAGCGCTGAGCAATGCTGGGGAGCCTTCTCCCCAATCACGTTCGCCAAGATGGAGAACACCCGAACCCAGTTCCCGAAAGTTTGTGGAATCTTCCTATAATGAAACTTCTCTTTATCCTTGTCCGACTCCTTCCCATCCTTGTCCCCCAGAGGAGGGGCATCCTCCAAGGGCAACAGGGAAAACATCTCTACAAATTCCCCTTTCCAGATCTTTTCCCTAATTTCGGGCTTCAGATGTAAGCCCAAGGGGCCCGACCAGCACATATATGCTGCCCCTTTTGCCACGTCAGCGACACCCGCCCTATCCTCCAGAACCCCTAGGTCACCCTAGGTCGTAGCCACATTACCACTAATTACCGCGCCTGAAACAGAACTTGCCCCCCTCCCGTTGATGAACCCGCCTGGGGAAGAGGAGAGGACCACACCGAACGCAGCTGACCATCCAATCCCTGGCATCCCTGCACTAGCGCACCTCGCTCCCACTGGGAAAGCAGATCCCGCAAACCCGACATGAACCCACCTAGCGTGGATGCCCAAGCAAGCACAGGAACAATGGACTCACCTGACGGCGCCCCAGGACCAGCCGGCGGCACCAGAGCGGAAGCTGAAACCTGGGAAGTGGATTTCAGAGCTTACTCAGCAGTTTCCATGGTCACAGGAGCTCCAGATGCCATCTGGTGGACAGATCCGGCAACTGCACCCAGAGCCTGAGGAAGCAGTGGAGAGACGGTGAGACCACGCCCCAGGACAGGAGGCTGCTGAGACAGGTAAGGAGAGGGAGGGGGGGGGACCCCTGGGACAGGTGAGACCAAGAGGGCAGAGCAGGAGAGGAAAGAGGGGGGAGGAGAGCCGAAGAGGAAAGGGGGCGGGTGCAGGAGAGGAATAAGAGGAAGAGGCATTAAAAACAGGGGAAGGGGAGGAAAAAGGCCAAGAAGAGGCCTCAGCAAGCAGAACCCCAGCGGGGGACACCCCAGTGACGGAGGGGTGAGGGAGGGCATCGGAGGGGGCATAGACTCAGCCCACGGACCCCCCCAGGGGACGGGAGGGGAAAAGCGGAGGAAAAGGGGGTGGGAGCAGAGGGGCCCAGAGGCCCAGGAACCATGGGGGACACCCCAACCGCACCCGACGGCCGGGGGGGAACACCCGACCCGAAGACCCCCCAGAGAACGAGCAGAGGGGTAGAGAGGAAGGGGGAGGGAACAGGGGACCCCAGAGGCCCAGAACTGGGGGGAAGAACCCCCCCCCCAACCCGACGGCAGTGGGAGAGACCCACCCCGCGTGCAGTGGCGTCTCTAGGATTCATTTTTCGGGGGGGCACATGGAGGGCCAGTGACAAAAGCAGGGGGGCACATTTAACCCCACCCTCGCTGCAGTTTGACCCCGCCCCTGTCTCATATTAAGCCACGCCCCCGACACAATGTGGTTTTTTTTTTTTAATACTACCTGGTGGAGGATTCATTCTTTTCCACCAGGGATTATTAAAAAAACAAATACATTATCCTTAATACAGTGCCATAGTTGCCAACATTTGAAAAAAAAATTTCCAAGGACATTTTGCAGCACAGCTATCAATTACTGTCTGGGTATAATATCCCTGGACAGTCAGTGCTCTCTGTATAATACAGGGTTGTGTGTATAATAAATTGGGACACTCAGTGCTCCCTGTATAGTGCTGCTCTCTGTATAATACAGGTCTGTTTGTGTATAATATCCCAAGACAGAGAGCAGCACTATACAGGAAGCACTGACTATCCCAGGATATTTTATACACACAGATCTGTATTATACAGATAGCTGAGCATATACCCCAATCTCTAGACTACTAGTACCTGTCAACAGCAGCTCCCAGACGCGTGTAACAGGGCTAAAGTGTGCGGCAGCTCACACAGATTATTCAGCGGTAAAGTGCACTCGCTGGCAGAGCCAAACTGGGAATCCCTGGGAATCCAAAGCAGCCCTGGAAAAAAAACGTATGCCATTCCTACAAGTCATATATATATATATATATAGTACAGTAAGCACACAAGCTCACTGACATGCGCAAATAGGCTTACTGACAGACAAAACTCTCTGACTCACACACAAGCTTACTACAGACACTCACTTGTATAAACAGAAGGCTCACTACAAAGAAGTTCAGGGACACACACACAAGCTCACTAAAGACAAGCTCACTGACACACACATGCTCACTAAATAGAAGCTCACTGACACACACAAGCAGTACCATTTTAACAGAGTTAAGGGCCCCTGGGCAAAGCAATGCACTGGGGCCCTTCCTACACAACAACTCACATGTGTGTGTATGGGGGCAATGTGTGTATGGGGGGCAATGTGTGTATGGGGGCAATGTGAGTGTATGGGGGGCAATGTGAGTGTATGGGGCAATGTGTGTGTATGGGGGCAGTGTGTGTGTATGGGGGCAGTGTGTGTGTATGGGGCAGTGTGGGGGGGCAGTGTGTGTGTATAAAGGGGGGGGACAGAGACAGAGAGGGAAGAATGAGACAGGGAGAGAAAGAGGGGGAATAGAGAGATGGGGAGGGGGAGAGACAGAGAGGGAAGAATGAGACACAGGGGGAGAAAGAGGGGGAATAGAGAGATGGGGAGGGGGAGAAAGAGACAGAGAGGGAAGAATGAGACACAGGGGGAGAAAGAGGGGGAGAAAGAGGGGGAGAAAGAGATGGGGAGGGGGGAGAAAGAGACAAAGAGGAAGAGAGATGTGGGGGAGAGAGAGACAGGCAAAGGGGGGAGAAAAATAGTGGAAGAGAGGGAGAAAGAGGCAGAGGGGTAAGAGAGACTGGGATGGAGGAGGGAGAAAGAAACATACAGAGGGACGGGGGGAGACAAAAAGGCACAAAGAAGGGCTGTATATATCACTGGTGGATCCAGGGGGGGCAACGGGGCAAGTCCCCCCCCCTACCCTGTCCGCAGGCACCGTGCGGGCAGGGGAGGGAGGAAGAGAGGACCTGGGAGCTCACCCTGCAGCTCCTCTGGGTCCTTCTTGTGCGAGCACAGAGCGTTGCCGCAGTTACCATGGCAACGTTACCGCTCTTGCAAGAGTCAACTCTAGCCCTGGAGCTACGGGCTAGAGTTCACTCTCAACACTGTGATCCCCAGGGATTCCTGGTGGTCGCAGTGGTGAGAGTGAACTCTAGCCCCATAAACACACTGCCCCCACACACACACCATACACATTCACACACTACCCCCATACACACACACTGCCCCCACATACACCATACACATTTACACACATTGCCTCACACACACACATACACTGCCCACCCATATACACACAGACCCCCATACACAGCCCCCCATGCTAACATTGCCACACACATACACAGCCCCCTCATACACACATTGCCCCACACACCCTACACATTCACACACTACACCCCCACACATACACTGAACCTTTCACACACATTGCACCACTGCTCCTATTCCCTACTACAGCCCCATATCCCAGCAGATCCCAGGTAAGTTGTCAAACTGTTCTTAAATGGTTTGACTACTTACTCTGGAGCAGTAGTGGTTATTGTGCATGGATTATTTCTTTAAATAATCTACAAGTGCCCCAGTAGCCAGCCAGCCCACAGGCCGGCCAGTAGCCAGCCAGTTAGCCAGCCCACAGGCCAGTAGCCAGCCCACAGGCCTACAGCAAGCCACAGGCTTACAGCCAGCAAGCCCACAGCCGGCCAGTCGCAGCCAGCAAGCCACAGCCTGCCAGCCGCAGGCAGCAAGCAAGCCGCAGCCTGCCAGCCGCAGTCAGCAAGCCCACAGCCTGCCGGCAGTAGCCAGCAAGCCCACAGCCTGCCTGCCGCAGCCAGCAAGCCCACAGACTGCCAGCCAGCAACAGTAATTAACGTAAGAAGAGCCAACTTGGCCTAGGTATCAGCGCGCTATGTTGTGTTGCTATATTGTGAATAGGAACCAGAGTGTTGGAGAGACCACCCTCCAGGCCCCATTAGACTCCATTGTAGTCTCTAATGGGGCCTGGAGGAGATTCTTTATAACACACTCTCTAAAGGACACTGAGATAGCCTCTGCTAGAAATCCCCTCCATGGCCCATTAGACCTCAATTGTAGTCTCTACTGGGGCCTGGAGGCGACTGTTTCCAGCAGGGGCTATCTAATGGACGCTGAGATGGCCTCTGTTAGAAAGACCCCCTTCCAAGCCTATTAGACTCCATTGTAGTCTCTAATGGGGCTTGGAGGGGATTCTTTCTAACACACTCTCTAAAGGACACTGAGATAGCCTCTGCTAGAAAGACCCCCCTCCATGGCCCATTAGCCCTCAATTGTAGTCTACTGGGGCCTCGAAGGGCTTATTGCACTTTTGTTCCTTGTGTCTAAAGATTGTGTAGGGTGTGGCTGGAGGCGGTGCATGGAGGCGGGACAAGGGTGGCGCTTGCTGCAGAGTATGGGTGGGGCCTGTAAGGGGGCCCTTGATTTATTTTGCCCGGGGGCCCTGAGGGTTCTCAGTCCGCCCCTGCCCCCCAAGCCTACCTGTCACTGGAGGATGTTGCTGGGGGTCAGGCAGCCATTTTCTGCAGCAGCAGGCGGGGGCGGGGCTTATGTGTGGGAGGCGGAGCTTTGTTTGGGGCTGGGCCTGTGCCGGGGAGCCAATCAGTGCTCCCTCCAGCCACAGACAGCCCCCCAGCACCTCAGCACTGCATTCCCTCAGGCTGTTACAGTCTGAGGGAAGCCCATGGCCACGAGCGTTGCCGTTGTAATCTGCATTTGGGGGGGCCCAAGGGGGGGCACAGCATGATGTAGTGTGCCCCACAGGGGCCTACTCACCAGTGCCAGCCGTGAGAGGGGGGCCCCGGGAGGCATCCCACGCACCTCCCATGTTGATCGCCGGGCCACCATCCTGGAGGAGTGAGCGGCCCGCCTGTGATGCCACTGCCCGCCCACCAGGGGCAGCGGGAGGAACCAAGGAGTCAGGGGATGGAGCAGGCCGTGCGCCATGTGGCTCCCGCGCGCGGGCCTGTTGTTGCCTCGGGCCCGGGCTGCGACTCTGGTACCGGGCCCAAGGAGATGAACTGGGGCTCAGCCGAGCCGGAGGGCGGGTGCGCCGACCAGCGCTGACACGGCCACCCAGAGAGGGTGCCGCAGGAGGCAGATTAGAAGGAGGTCCACCGCTGGGAGGGGGGACCGCATCGCCAGGCGGCTGGGCTGGCGCAGGTGCCCAAACTGCTCGCGGAGCTGCCGTCCACCGTCCACTGCTGCACCAGGCCAGAGGGCGGACAGGGTGGCTTCAATGTCCATGCCATAAGCCGAAAATCCTACAGGCCCAAACAACAGGAGGAGGAACGCAGGAAACTTGTTGCTGGCCCGGCTCCTAAGTGGAACTGAGGTCAGTCTGATTTGTCACCACCCACTTCCTCACGTATCACACTCCCACACGTAACACATAGCCAATCATGCTTCATCCATCCCACACCCATACATGTGCCCAGAGGCGGCTCTACACTTTATGAGGCCTTAGGTGAAACTCAAACATGAGGCCCCACTAACAGAGTGTGTCTGACAGAGAGTATCCTTGTGTGTGTGAATGTATGTCTCTGTGAGCATGTTTGCGTTTTTATCTGAGACCGTATGTGTATGGGGTAGCTGCTTGAAGTGTGTTCTGTGTATGGGTGGGGTGATGGTGAGAGGGAGGGGGGGTAATGTGAGAAGGAGAGGCGGGGGTAATGTGAGGCGAGTAATGTGAGAAGGAGAGGGAGTAATGTGAGAGAGAGGGGTAGGTACGGGTATGTGAGAAAGGGTAATGTGAGAAGGGCTAATGTGAGAGAGGAGGGGTTATATGAGAAGGAGAGGGGGTGTAATGTGAGAAGGAGAGGGGGTAATGTGAGAAGGAGAGGTGATGTGAGAAGGGAGGTTGATGGTGAGGGTGATGCTGAGGGTGGTGAGGGGAGAGGCTGAGGGTGGTGAGGGGAGAGGCTGAGGGTGGTGGGGGGTGATGCTGAGAGGGTTGGGGGGTGAGGCTGGGAGGGGTGGGGGGTGGTGAGGCTGAGAGTGGTGTGGGGGTGATGCTGAGGGTGCTGATGCTGAGGGTGGTGATGCTGAGGGTGGTGATGTTGAGGGTGGTGGGGTGTTGTGAGGCTGAGGATGGTGGGGGTGGTGAGGTTGAGGGTGGTGGAGGGTGGTGAGGTGGAGGGTGGTGAGCCTACCTTCATCCATGGTGGTCCAGTGGGCTCCCTGGTGGTCCGGTGGCCACTGCTTCCGGTCTACCATGTAATCTCGTGAGACCATCGGAGCGTTGCCGTGGTAATCTGCAGCAACGCTCTGATTGGCCGGTTTTCGGTTTTCTATGTTTCTATGTTTTTTGCGAGACACATGGTCTGCAGCTCTGCTCACTGTGGAGCTGCAGACCGGTGTCTGCGGTGGCTGGCAGGGCAGCCAGGAGGGGCCTCGCACCCGGCAGCATACAGGGCAAGCCGCCGGGCCCCCTCCTGGTGTCAGGTCCTCGGTCACTGACCGAGGACCTGACACAGTCTGCCATAAGGTGGTTTAGGCGGCCGCGAGGCCCTAGCCAGCGCGAGGCCTTAGGCGGCCGCCTAAACCGCCTAATTAGAGAGCCGCCTCTGCATGTGCCATTGTCCGCTAAGCTGCGTACTCTCCCTGAGGCCTTAACAACTGGGATGCTGTATAAATACAATATACATAATAAAAAACAAGGATTGAAAGTTACCTATACTCTGAGTAACAGTCCCTTTTAATTAAGGTCTCCCTCTGACATTAAGAATTTAAATAAATATACATATATAATATCTATAAAATTTTTGAAAAATAAAACCAGTTTTGAAAAAGTACAGAGGATCATTGGACTATTTGTGACTAAAATGCTTTGTTACAAAGACTCCGTTACAAAGACCCATTACATTGTTAGTCTCTGCTTCTGTTTATTGAAACTCTATTTTACCGGCATTCAGGCCATGCGAACGGATTACACGAACTGTTATAAAGCCTCATTCGTCAGTGCGAACGACCGACCACCCAGCCCTTGGCGTGTGCCGCCACTTAACCTCGTCACCCTGCGAAGTACCGAACGGTCGGCCACCCCGCGAGCGGAGTGTGCCGCTCATCAACCCCCCCAGGCGTTGCGGTCTGCAGTTAACCGCCAGTTAATTAACGGTCCCAAGGGATTTCCCATTCGCATACAATGACACTAAGGGAAACTACCAAAAGACTCACGAATGGGGACCACCGTCGTTCTGACGTGTGGCATTGATTAGAACGTTCATTCTGCGGTTAACCACAGGTTAAGTACCCCTCACGGGCAGGCTCCGTTCGTATCCCGAACAGACGGGACAACCAGACTAAAAGCGGGGATTCGTGTGATTCTGTACCCGGCCTCCGCTCCATGAACACAGCATCGAGGTCCCGCTGGCCATTGACGGACCCAAAAACATGGCCGCCATCGAGGGCTTAGAATCCAACTACCGAACAGGACTTTATGTAGCAGAAACCTCCTGTTCTGTTCACTGGATCTGGGCGCAATTCGTACACTTAATGCATCCAGATCTGAGCTACCGAATGATACGTGGAAAGAACTATATTCACTTTATAATGCATAAGTTATATATTTTTATACTCTTTTCTGGAACGTAATAAAGCATGGTCTTTTGGGCGCTTGGAGATAATTAGATTGTATAACCGTTAGCCTCATTATCTCCAAGCTGGACGGGTACTAGTTTGAATGATACATTGTACTGTGATTGGTCAAATACTTGTACTGTACCTGTATCCCATCAGGTCCATGGGGGGCTGTCCCTGGACCTGGGGACTTGCATAAATTGCCATGCTGGTGTGCCAGTGAAGCCAGTTCGTTTTTACCCTCAACTCGCAGCCTCGAGTGTTGTAGGGATCCGGGAATACAGCTAGTGGGGTATTCTACACTTACAGATTTCTACCGAATGGGATCTCGTTCGACTCTCTGACTTTGGGAACCAGGACATCCAAGCGATCCAACCTCCTGCTAGACCGGAGGCAATCGCAACATGCTTTATTTACCATGTTGAAATATGAATGAAAATAGATTGAAAATGCGGGTATTTTTTTCTACAAAAAAACTCTCTCTTGCGGGTTTACCATATAACTCTATATTGCTCTGAGGGAGTAATATAGTACAGCTTGAACCCATTTGGTTACAAACTTATTAGCCGTCATCTAACCAATGCATCAATTCATCTATTCAAAGTTGAAGGAACACTATAGGGCCAGGAAAACAAACTAGTTTTCCTGGCACTATAGGGTTATTCGGTCCCCCCCAGCCACTAGCCTTAATCCAGTGCCGGGCTCCCTCGGTGCTGGTGACCTCTCCTCCCTCTGCCGACATCAGCTCCCGAGTGAAGCCTAATCCGTGTGCGCGGCCAGAGCCAGGCACACATTCAAACCGCCCATAGGAAAGCATTACTCAGTGCTTTCCAATGAACGTCTAGCGTGAGTTCAATGCGATTTGCACACTGAGAATCGTGGAAGCGGCCTCTAGTGGCTGTCAGGGATACAGCCACTAAAGGCTGGATTAACCCTCCATGTAAACATAGCAGTTTCTCTGAAACTGCTATGTTTTCAGCTGCAGGGTTAAAACTGGGGGGACCTGGCACCCAGACCACTTAATTGAGCTGAAGTGGTCTGGGTGCCTATAGTGGTCCTTTAAGTAGGATAATTGTACATAGATGGTGTGGCGAAAGTGTCCACGCCACTGGTTTTTGGAGGGACCGGTTTTCCAGCCTCCTGCCCTGTGACTATGGCCCCTTTGGTGAACTTTGGGTTAAAGATACTGTTTGATCTCCTTTTGGACTGGTACAGAAGCCATTCAAACTCCCGAAGTGGTTCGAAGTGGCACTTCGAACTCCCGAACAGTCGAAGTGAGTCAAAGTTGCCACCATTCGAACACGTGGCGGCGGCCATCTTAAGCCGCGCGTACAATGAGTGGTGTTTGGTCGTCGAGTTCATGGACGGCACAAACACCGCTGAACAGTTACCTTCCATGGTACTTCGGCTATTCGAATGGGAGTTGAACAGCGTTCGGTTAGTCGAAGCCCACGAACAAGAGTCATATACTGACTGCATTCACGAACCCTTACATTCGGTAATTCAAACGGTATTTCAACTATTTGATTGACTATTCCTGATTCTCTGGAACAGTTTTGGGCATGAAACCATGCGTGCGGTTGGTCAAAAAGAGACTTTCAGGAATTTCTTGAACCCCTGCTCTGATCTGGGTGATTTTTGGATATGTTATTCACCCAGATCAGGGCTATCAGGGGATGTGTTGTGTTTTGGGGTACTTATGAGACTTTATAAAAATGTGTTTTTTCTACCTGGGGAAAATTAAGTTAATGCATTATCTGCCTTAATTATCTCCCAGGCAGAGGGGAGGGATTGTGTATACTGTATGGGAGTGTCTCACTGTATATTGGTTTGTTAACTTTGTCTCCCTGTGCCCAACAAGGTCCACATGTGTGTCACCTTTGTTGGGAAACTTGCATAAAAGGCCAGTGTGCCTCCATTAAAATGGAGTTCCTGCTTACCCTCAACATAGAGTCTCATCTCATGTGTGGGGCAAACGGCTGTATCTACCCTGGGGATTGCTATATCACTATACTCCCCTGGGATTATAATCACTAGCTCTTTTAACAGCTGTTCCTGCTACGCTCTCTGGAGTAGGAGAGATTCACCCACTGGAAGCTGGATCCTGGTCTTGGGTCCAGGGTGGGTGGAGGACGGTGAGTTCCCAGCCAGGCTGTAACGCTGGACATGGGGACTACAGTGCTGATGGTGTCGGGTGGAGTGCTTGGAGTCCTTGGTGAGCACTAGGAGCATCGACTGACGCAGACGGTCCGTCACAGATGGTTAAATTGTAGATTAGAGAGAGAGTTTCTAAAGAGATCCTTAGAATGCCAGGGGGCTTTATTCCTTGATCATTAGAGTGTGACCTCTACAATAGAGTGGGCAAACCAAGAGCTTGGAAGTATTAAAGATATCATATATAACAAGTTAGATGGACTTGAGGCTCAAAGAGATGCAGTTTAATCCAAGTCAGTGTGATTTTCCAGAAATGGGTTCACACGGTGACTGGGTAACTAGCATATGAAATTAGCCACAATTGAAGTACCATACGGTCTTTAAAAAAAAATTAAGTAAATAACAGTTGATCCAGGTATCGGAGATCCATCTCTGCAGCAAATTCCAAATGCTAACAGAGGTCTGCAACAATTAAGATAGCTAAATAGGTTACTATATGTAACTTTTGTTGGGAATACAGCCCTTATTAGACATAAGTCCATCTTCGTATTGGGCAGTGTCCCCCCACCAATAGGGATAGGGAATGTAGAGAGTAAGCTATGCTAAAAATTTCTAAAGTAACCCTCCCACCTTGCTACTTCAAGGCAGTCCCACTATTCTAATAGTACTAAATATTTCCTATTAGGTCATCCTTGTATTGACTAGAATCAGTCCCCCAAACCTAAAATAATACGCATAAGTGGTGTCTACTCAACGCGTGTTTCGGCTCCTTTTTCAAGAGCAACCCACCAATCTGCATCTCATGGGTATTTAAAGCCTAAAAATCCGTGCCTCCGTCAGGGTCATGCGGCCAATCACTTCAGGCGACGTTGCAAGGTTGGATTGGTCCGGCTACAGGAGGGATGTATTCTTATCATACGGTAAACTCTGTCTCTTATACACAGATGTCAGCTGTCACTCAATTTAACCCCTATGGTCACAGGGTGACTTGACAGCGAGAAGTGGTATTGCAACACTCTTTCTAAAGGATTATAGATACATCTGTGTTTATCAAACAAATACTTAGCACCATTTTTTTTATATATATAGAACTAGCCTGAATGTCAGGTTATTCCAATAAGACTATTTATTTAGGACTCCCTATAAATGACCACTAGTTGATAATCTGTATTATGTCAATATACTCAGATAAATGTGTCATAAATATCTATATATAGGCTCCCTCAGAGCAATATAGAGGTATATGGTAAACCTACAAGAGAAAGTGTTTTGGAGAAAAAAATACCAGCATTTTGAATCTCTTATCAATAAATGTTAACATGGTAAATAAAGCATTTTAGTCACAAATATTCCAAGCCTTTGTACTTTTTCAGATCCGGTCTGAGTTTTCATAAATGTTATAGATATTATATATGTGTATTTATTGAAAATATTATTGTCAGAGGGAGAAATTTATTAAAGGGGACTGTTAGTCATAGTATAGTTAACTTTCAATCCCTGTTTTTTGTTATTATTATGTATGTTGTATTTATACAGCATCCCAGTTGTTAAGGTCACTTCTAAAATGTTCAAACTTAACCAACAAAATGAAAACAATTAAAAGCGAAAATCAAAGGTCTTTCACACTCCTAGTGGGAGGTTCATGTCAAATGAATGGGGAGAAGGAGAATCCTTCATTAAGTCCATTAGGACCTAAAGTATTTAGTCGATATATCCACAGACACTCCCGTTGTCTCAGAAATTTGTCATAATTGCCCCATCTTTGATTTCTTTTTACAAGTTCTAGACCACAGAACCTCAGTCCTTCTGAATCCCCTAAGTGGCATTTCCTCAGGTGTCTTGAAATAGGAGTGTCAACAGCATTCCTCTGAGACATAACATGTTCCTTTATCCTCTCTTTAAATGGATGGAAAGTTTTTCCTACGTATTTTAAGTTCCATTCGCAAGTCCTGCTATTTTGCAATAAAAAAAAAAAGATGTAATCTTAAAATCTCTTCTACCCTCACTATCCGTCACATTTTTGAAATATTTTTTTGATGAATTTACATGTTACACATCTCCCACACCCAAAGGTGCCAACTAGGGGATTCTTCAACCATGTTGTCTGAGGTGTATGTTTTTGTTGAAAATAACTGGGGACCCAATGGTCACATAGATTTTTGCCTCAACGGGCTGTAATATTCAACCTGGGGTCAAGGACCTCCTTCAAATGTCTATCATTTGTAAGTATTGGCCAGAATCGCTACATTACTTTCTCCATTGTATCCCATCCTGTGTCATAGGTGGCTATCATCCTGAGAGTCACCCTAGAATCTTTCAGAGTATCCCAATCAGCCTCCGGAGCTCTTTTGTAAGCCCTTTTAAGGCTTCTGTAGGGATAGCCCTTTTCCCTAAATTGTTCTCTGAGTAGCTGTGCTTTGATCTTAAACTCATCAATGCTACTACAGTTTCTCTGAACCCTGAGGTATTGGCCAGTTGGTATGCCCTGCCTCAGGGGTGAGAGCTGTCCCACCTCAAGAGGCTATTGGAGACCAATGGTTTTCCATATAAAGTAATCTGGATCACATTTTGTTCTAGAAAGTTCAGGGTAGATCCACCAAACTCACTTGTAAACATAAGTTTATTGTCATTGATGTTCAAAATGGATACAAAGTAATTGAACTCCACTGGACTATCCTGCCACATAATATTTTCTGATTTTCCTCCCATCATCCCAGGTGAAGGTTGACATAACGGGGCACAAGCTGTCCCCATCGTAGTGCCTCTCACCCGGGGGTAAAAACTGTTATGAAACAGAAAATAGTTGTGTGACAGGATAAAACCGAGGAGCTCAAATGTAAACCTAATGTGTGAAGAATGGTCATCTGCTTTCTTATTAAGAGTAGACTTATCCCCCCACCCCCTCAGGTGAGGGTATTTACTCATGTAGCAACAAGATAGAAAATGAACGACTACTGCTACAGCCCTAGGCGGGTCCATATTGCCTTCTCAATATGCCTCATACGATTATAGACCGGCATAGCGTGCATTTATCCGTACTTAGGTAAAATAAGCTCCAGGTTTCACACCCACAACTTATAGCAGGTTTGCTTAACTTAGAATTCGCATGTAAACGTGCAACAACCTTTGTACACAGCGACATGTCTTGCCTGCGACACAACGGCATACCAGCTTGGTCCCATATGTCATGTTATAGTTTAATTTTGTTTATAATGAAAAAATGAGACAGACGTAGAGGAAATTTAAGTATAATAATGAAGATGACCAATACATTGTATGTTCATTTTTTACTCATGCATTTCCATTTCATTCTGTAACGCTATTTACCATTGTCTCAATAAAAGAAAGAATTAAAAATATATAAAAATAAAGGTTGTACTTAAAGCATGAGTCCAAGTTATCTTAAGGTACAAGTCTCTACACTTTCTGCCCTTATTGATACTAGATGGACACACTGGATCCTCTGGTGGCTCTTGAGAGCAGCATTCCAGATAAAACCTCCTCTTACCCACTTTTGCCCAGGGATCATCTCCTTTGTTTTGAAAGCTCTAACGAATCATCCATTTGAACCTTTGGTGCTCAATTCAGATTACGGACTTTTAAAACAGTTTTTTGGCTATTTCTGAACTGCATGCTTTATCCTGCAAGGAACCATATACTGCAATCTACTGGGATGGAGTAATTCTGAAGCCATCTCATGAGTTTCTTCCAAAGTTAATTTTGAATTTCCACGTTCACAGAGAGGTTTCTCTTGTATCCTTTTTACTCGTAGCCCTCTTGTAGCGGAGCCCTAGTTCTGGCAGGGACTCTTCTTCACTAGATCCACCAAAGTAAACTCAGGAACAAGTTACACAACAAAGAAATATCCCACCTCCTCCCCAGCAACTGGATGACACACAGTTCTGGGAGTACAACTGAAGTTTATTGTCACATCCACTGCTTTTATGCCCAGTCCCATGCAAGGGCTTTTACACACAACATTTCAGGGGTTTCAATCCCAGGATCCTCTATTCCTGAGAGATAATTGCCTGAGAAAACTCCTCTCATTTAATTATCTCCCAGGTACAGAAAATCCAACAAAATATCCTGTACCCTAAAAGTACTTCAACCATACCCAAGAAACCCACGAAAAGTACATTCCCGATAGCCCTGATCTGAGTGTCCAACATATCCAAGAATCACTCAGATTGATTCTGTCTGTGCCACGGTGTGTGTGTGTTTCTGTCTGTGTCACGGTGTGTGTGCGTTTCTGTCTGTGTCACGGTGTGTGTGCGTTTCTGTCTGTGTCACGGTGTGTGTGTGTGTCTGTGTCACAGTGTGTCTGTGTCACAGTGTGTGTGTGTCTGTGTCACGGTCTGTCTGTGTCATAGTGTGTGTCTGTCATGGTATGTATGTTTTTACTCACCTTCCCCCACGTCATGCTGGTCTCCCCTCGACTGGCCCTACCTCTACAGCTGAGATCATCAAGCCTGAAGCACCTCTAGTGACCTTCTGAGTGTCTGTCACTTGGAAGCAATGTAAACACTGCCTTTTCTCTAAAAAGTCAGTGTTTACATTGAAAAGCCTGCAGGGACAGGCTATAGACACCAGAATCAGTACATTAAGTTGTGTGTGTGTGCGCGCCTGCTAGTGAGTGGGCTTGCTTGTGTGTGTGTGTGTGCCTGCTACTGAGTGAGCTTGTGTTTTTATGTCAATGACCTTATGTATATCAGTGAGGTTGTTTGTCTATGAGGCTGTGTGTATCAATCAGCTTGTGTCAGTGAGATTATCTGTGTCTGCATATGAGTATGCTTACTGTATAATTAAAAATGTTACTCTGAAAGGAACAATATTTTATATTGGAAAAAGCAATGTATATCAATCATCTAGGGTGGCAAGACATAGCCTTACATAGTACATGCGACAATATATGGCGCAATGACTTATGGGGCTGGCATAGATTTTTTTCCAGGGCTGCTTTGGAATCCCCAGTCCGGCCCTGTTTGACAGCAAACATATATTGATGGAAACAGGTTTCTTGGAAAGTAAAAGGCCTACAGGTGTCAGTTTACAGACGACAAACAGACAACAAACAGAAGCTGCAAAGCCAGTTTAACAAGACATGTTACGGCCACTGCACAGCTACCTAGGGAAATATAGGCAAACAGTGTATGCACTCCGCAAAGGTCTGTTAACTACCATCACTAGCATGCAGTAAAACTGTGCCTTAATGAAGAATTGCAAAGTCTTATGACTTGGACTCTTTATATTGTTAGGACACGTAAAAAAAAAATTTAAAAAAAATTGCAGAGCACAATAGAACTATTCTGATTGGACTGATAACCAAATTCCAGAGCATACACTAAGCAAACTATGAACTCATGCACAAAGTATAACGTTGCCATTGCCTCAGCCTGCTTACTGACTTTTACACTATACTGAACATAGTTGACTTACTGCTTTCCTGCAGGCTTGCTGAGGATCATGGATGATGTAGTTCACTAAAATCTGCAGTCTTTCAACAAACATACACTTGTTCTGTAGGACTATCTAATAGCCAAGTACAGGATGGCAGGAAAAAGTTGAAACCGTTAATATTGATAACTGAACTTTCCATCAGGCTCAGCCAGGTTAAGAGCTAGCTGAGCGTCCCAATGTTGGTATATGAGCAGATAATACATTTTGCAGTTGAATTACTAAGAACCAGCTAATTGACTATCCAAAAAAAACTTATGATGTGACAATGATTTCCTGCTGAAATGATGGATTATGTATTATTGTTAGATTGGTGAAAAAAAAAAAAAAGAAAGAAAATGGAGGCCATTGGATAAAAAGACAAAATGCCACAACAGAACTGTTCTGTTCAGCCACTAGACATGTCTAGATAATCTGGCTGTGATGATAAATTCAGGGATTCAGTAAATCACTAGCAATGATTGGCCTCTAAAAAAACGAGAGGACATTTAACCGACCTCCCATGATGTTGTTCTCATATGGTCTATCATTAAAATAGCTCTGTGCTTATTTTGTAGGATAAGAGGACAAGTTGGTTGGTCTGACATCACCAGTGACGCAACTCACCTGTCTAGCCGGCCCCAGCCTTCGGGACCTTGAAGAGACAGTTGTTGAATCTCTCTCTGCAGAGTCCTATAGCCCATTCACATGCTTGTCTAATCATGTGCTTACTCTGTGCTTTCAGAGGAAAGGTCCCTGGTATCCCCCGGATGTAGGACACCAGGGATCTATATTGGACTGGCGGGACAAGACTCCAAAATCAGGAGTCTTGTGTCTAATAAATACGTTATATATTTTGTATCCCCCTTTATTTGTTTATATACTATATCCACAAAGTCGCCTACATTTAGCGAGGTGGCAGCCAATAGTGTTCATTTTAATTATTGATTGCTTTACCACCCAGATTATTTTGGGCCTTTGCATGCTTATGCACATTTCCTCATTCTTCCTTATAGTTAGTTTCAATGAAAAATAAAAAAATAAAAGACCTAGTTTCCCCACTGTTGATCCCTTAATACAGGAGGAAAAAAAGAAAGGAAGTCACTATACCTGAATCCTACACGCGCTTAACCCAGAATGTAGCTAATAAGACTTAAATAAAAGACCAAGGGAGCGGGGCTTAGCTGCTAAGCAAGCAAGACACAGGCCGAAGGTGCTCTTTAGTTTCCTCAAGTTTTAAACCAAGAAACAAGATAAATACTTCTCAGAAAGGAGGTGTTCCAGGCTCATATTTTGAAACCGTATCTGGGCTAACTCTGGACCTGACTGTTCCCTTGGAAGAAGCTACTTAGCGAGGGTCCTGGCGTTTGTGGGCTACTGCTTAATCTGGAGCGGGAGACGCAGACGATCTCTTGCAATACCTGTTATCCCTCGTTGGTACGGGTCCTGATCCCCCCCCCCCCGGACCAGTGCAGGTCATCCCAGTCTGGGAGCCCGGTTGTGTGGTGGATCCCTAAACACCCTCTGGCTGATGAGAAATGGAGGCTGTCAAGATGGCGGACGCTCCAGAACCTGTTACCCAGGGCGTACAGCAACGCCATGCTAACTTCTCCAACCTACACAAACGAATCATGGCTAAAATTGAGGCTGCATTCACTAACTTCTAGGCTACTCTGGCGGAACGCATGCAGCCAAAACCCGCTGACAACACCTCACCTCGGGGTGAGTTGAGGCACGGCAGGGAGAGAATTGTGAAGTCTCTCAAGGACACATCGAAATTTAAAGCCTCTGTCCCTCAAGTCTTTTGCCCACCCGGGCCAAGAGTTAATAGGGTCCTGACCCGAACATACCAGTCACACAGGTGGAAAGCTATATAACGCAAGCAACCCACACAAACCACTCTCACAGGTCACCGCATTATCCTGGACGGGAGTGTAACGGAGCTCCCTGTACTCCGACCGAGTACCCTCCATTGACGGATGCTCCTAGCGCTTCCTGAGGACTCCCAAGCACTGCAGCAGACACCACAACCACCGCAGACTCCGCAACCGCCGTATCTTGACTGGAGTCTCGCCGTCTTCCTTCCACCCTGGATCAGCTTCTGTCCTCCAGGACTGTGTGGGAAAGAACTCTTCCTTCCACCCTGTATGAACCTCCAGCATCCAGGACTGTGTGGTGAAGACCCCTCCTCCAAGGAGAGCGTGTCAGGAACAAGCTCTTAAAAGAGCTAAGTGACTCAAGCTCAGGGGAGCATGCAGTGCATAGCAATCCCCAGTGTGATTATAACAGCTCCCTCCAACAACGAGACAAGGCTACGTTTAGAGGGATCAAGAAGAACTGTCAAAACCTTTATTCCCTTGGGACCAGCCAATACAGTCACCACAATAACATTGTTGTGAAACCTCAATAAAATCACAAACAGTCAAACCATATCAAGAAACACACAGTGACTTATCACAACACAATGGCACATTTTTAAAGGGGTGGGGGGAGACAATATTTAACAGTAAATATCTCACCTGCCTGCAGAATTAGCAATATGCAAATCTACCCGAATATGCAAATGAACCAGTCTTGCAATTCAGGTAGTGCATATTGCTGTTGCTACCAACAGAGGGCACTAGACAAGCTCCATAGCCAAACCCACCTAGTTGGTAGCAAACCTCAGCAATACAAGAGAGCAGGCAATACATTACACAGTACACACACACACACTATAAACAATTACATTACACACACCCTGCACCTATAATGGGTACAGGGTGACTAAAACATAGGATAAATAAAGCAGCCTACATAAATAGTCTGTCTGAAGGTAGACTAGGGGCTTTAAAGCCAGATACGTGAAAGAGTCATAGTCACAGGGGAGGAGGCTGGCAAGTAGGCCTCTCCAGGACCAAGTGGCGAAGGGCACTTCGTCACAGGGAGGAACCTGGACTATGCAAGTAACCAGGTTCGTGACTGGCTCTTCCACAGACCTGGGGCTGGAGGGGTTTCCCACTTCGATATCACTGTGACGCCTCCCTTAGTGGACTATGCCTATAAATGAGACACAAGCCCTGTGGGGCTATTGGTTTAATGGCTGTTCTAGGGGCCCCATCAGCATTACAAAACCTCCAGCCTTCCAGGGGTGAATATCTAACTGGGCTGCTGTAGGCTCCAGATCCAGGTCAGCATTCATTATAGGCAGCAGCGTACAGGCTCCCATTCTTTCGGCTCTCTTTGACAGAATCTCTGTGCCAAAATGAGATAGGCCCCTTTTCGGCAGCCGAAATTTTAGTGCATCCCTAATAGAAAGAAACAGAGAACAGATCCTGAGAGAGGGAGAGAAGAGGAAGCATTTGGGGAAAGGTAAGTTCGGCGTGACAGTGCCGCTTTAAGCATTGAGTGTGCATAACAAGGTCAGGCTACTCATGTCTTGAGTGCAGCTGAAGGACCCACATATGGTTGGACATACCTTAGAAACAAAGTTCAGATAGAAAGTAGATATTTAAAAATGAAAAGGGATCAAATGAGCTTACGAACTCTGAGGAATTTAACTGTCACTTTTCAGAACACCTTAATAAATATCCCCCATAGAAGTTGACTAACTAAATCACTGACTGGACTCCATTTGGTCTTGGCTGCCTTAAGGTAACCCGGTAATTCTCTAGGAAGCGCTGTATACTGCTAACGCTGACCATTATCTGCTCTCACCAGGGAAAAAATTTATCCCAATTATCTACAGTTGCTATCACTAGTCTACAGAGCCCAGGTTCTTACTGTAAAACTACAGATCAGGAAAATGCCTACTAAATACGGAAATCGTGCTTGTTGTGTATGAACAGAAGGAGAGCGGAGACATCAAATTGGAAACAGGATGCACATGTTGATGAGAAGAACAAGATTGTGTTGCCCTCTAGTGGCTAGTATCCGAATTGCATGGTTGTGGATCCAGGGTGGGTGAGAGGCGGCGAGACCCTGGCGCATCTGCATCGCTGGAAGTGGGGTCCGCAGTGCTGATGGTGTCGGTTAGAGTGCTCAGAGTCCTCGGCAAGCGGTAGGAGAATCGATTGGCGGAGGTACTCGGTCAAAGTGCCAGCGGTCCGTCACAAGAGATAAGGGTAGGATGGATGTAATGTACGGGGAAAAGTAGGTTACTAGAATAGTTTATAGTGAAGGGCTAGTTTCTTGGATGGCACAGTTGCAGGAGAGCTAGCAATGTGGGTTACCTGTAAGTGGCTTAATAGTCAAAACCAAAAATCCTTTGTGGTAGCATAGGTCCAGCTGTTTTGCAATGCATGCTGGGCATCAGACTATAGACCAGCCAATTGCCTCAGCCATTTTGTCTTGTAAAAATATTAAAATTTTAATCAAACAGAAAAAAAAAAAACAATGTGCTAAAACTATTTAGAAAGACGGGGAAAGTTTCAAGGCAGAGTGTTTATTCATTAATCAGTGCGATTCAGTGAATTCAGAGGCTTTTATAGTTTTTATCTTCACCTTGGTGACCATGGGACAAAAGTGGCCATTTTGTTGTTATCACAAGTCGCCGTATAGTAAAGAAAGCTCCTGGATAGAGTTAACCTGCAGAGGTATGATCAGACTGCACACAAAATATTCTGCATTGACACTTTACCTCCAGGTAGTGCGAGCATAGTACTATTCACTGTCCTGCGAGCCAAATTCATTTACCGCGTTTATTGTTTGGATCCCAGAAGAGGTAGTAAAATGTCAAATATGACCTAGAAACATGTTATGGAATGCTCAATTAATACTACAGCAAGCGCACATTCTACAATAGACATGAAAAGATAAAAATATCTCTCGGCTCTGTATTTCCAGTTGGTCAACATGGTTTAAATTCCGCCTTCTTGTTCTTAATAGGACCCCGCCTACGGGCTGTGTGAGCTGTGCGTATTTACTTCTGATTGGTTAGAATTTGCAGTCATGTAAGACAAAAAAAATAAATGAGGAGAGTTTACAAATACGATATACAGACAAGGCCAGAGTCTATAGCAACTAAAGAAACAGTCCGAGCACCATCATCGCTACGCAGCTTATTGTAGTGTTAATGGCACAGGGACACTTTGCAGTCCTTCCAATTTTTTACAATGGCTTAAATAAAAGCAGGGGATTCTCTGTCACCAAAAGCCCACCCCTGCTGCCAGGGACATGATAATGACTGAATAGGTTTCCACATCCATAAACCTTAAATAAGGACACTGTAGGCACGGTAACTACTTTATCTTATTGTAATGGTTATAGTGACTGCGATCCCCTGTTACCAGTCTTCCATTCAGCGTTAAACTACATTTATTATAAATAAGAGTCCCCAGCACCCCATCTTTGCTGCTTGGGCTAATGAGGCAGTGATTGGCTGAGATTGCCAGCTTTTACTCCCTATCAAAGAACCCATTGCTGGTATGAATTGGTATGGCTAGAATGAAGTGTGTAATATCTGCCTTGGCCACACCTCCAGTAAGGCGGGGCTATGGGAGATCATGGGCCCTCATTCAGTTTTAAACTGCTTGAAATGGTTTACCACTGAATGCAGAGACAGTGCCAGAGGACTCCAGGCACCAGGGCAGGACTGTGAAAAAAATTCAGACCAGGCATTTTTCAATCTCAGGAGCCCAAAGATAAATGGCCAGACCAGAGAGGTAGGTTGTCATCACCAATTACAAGCACGTCCCCTCTCAAAGTGAACATGTTGGTTCAATCCTCATTCAGGGCAATGCATACGCAGAGCCATGCTGAAGAGGTCTTGCATGAGAAAAAAGCTCTGTATTTGTTCTACGCTGTCTCCATAAGTGGGATACCAAAGGACAAAAGGGCCAGGATACCAAAGGACAAGATGGTGCATGTGTTTAAGCCGGCTTGTGGGATTGCGTGTGTGTAAAGTGAGTTGATTGTGGTGTGTTGTGTAAATGTCGGTTCCAGTTGTGTTTTGTTTGTGGTGGAATATGCGTCTACAGCTAGAGGCTGTAGAGAGTGAGAGAGTGTGAGTATAGGGGATGTGTGTATAAATGATGTAGTGTATGCAGGGATTGTAAAGTGTGTGTGCGTTTAGGGAAATCAGTGTGTGTTTTCTTACAGGGGATCTACTGTGTATTTCATTAATGTAGTGTGTGTGTGTAGGTGGTGCAGTGTGCGCCTAGAGGGGATTTATTGTGTGCGTAGAGGATCTAGTGTGTGTGGAGGACTCAGAGTGTGTATAGGAGATTTAGTGTGTGTGTGTGTGTGTGTGTGTGTGTGTGTAGAGGATTCAGAGTGTGTATAGGGATTCTAGTGTGTATGTGTGTAGAGGATTCAGAGTTGTGTACTGAATCGTGTGTGTGTGTGTGTGTGTGGAATAGAATATGTGTAGAGGTGCTGTGTGTGTGTGTGGGATGCAATGTGTGAGAGGGGTGCAGGGTGTGTGAAGGGTGCCGTGTGTGTGAGGTTCAGTGTGTGTGAAGGGTACAGCGTGTGTGTGTGTGTATGAGAGGGGGTGCTGTATGGTGTGTGGGGTGCTGTGGGGTTGAAATAAAATATATGTATTTTTTATTATAATAAAAAAAGTTTTATATATATTGTTTATGCCCCTCCTCTCTTCTTAACTGTGTCTGGGAGGGGGGACTTTGCTGTCTGTCCTGGTGGTCCAGTGTGAACTCTACCCTGTAGTTCTTGGGGTAGAGTTCACTTTCACGAGATTGTAGTGTTGCCGTGGTAACTATGGCAATGCTTCGACCTTGCGAAAGGAACGCGGCGTAACTGCAGGATAGAGCTCCCCCCTGGTCAGCTCTTCCACCCCCGCTGGCCCACAGAGCAGGGCCAGCGCTTGCATAGCACTAGCCCTGCATTGGCCGTCAGGGGTGATCTTCTGATCTCCCCTGTTGGCCTCGGCCCATGGCCATGGCGGTCCTCCGAGCATTTGCCCCATATGCCCGATGGCCAGTCTGGGCCTGCCAGGCACCAATCCAATTAATTGAAGTTCGTCTAGTGCCTATACTGTCTCTTTAAGTGAACAGCTCTCCAAAGTTCTGGTGTAGAATCAATGCATAAACATTTTTAATACAATTATAGTTTGCCATAAAATGAAGAGAATTCTAACAACCAATAAAGACCAGCCCCATCTGAGGGCTTGATTTCAATAATTACCACTATTAAAACATCACTTTTAATTGTATTGATAAGGAAGTCTCACTTAGTAAAATTAAGAGTAAAAAAATAAAAATAAAATAGGGAGAACAACCAAACATACCAAAACAGTGATAACGTGAGTAGTGTTAGAAGTGAAATAAATTGGAAATATATAATTATTATTCTCAAAAAGCAATCTGACTTTACATAACATGTCTCTATATAGATCAAAGGGTCTGAATTGGCACACAAACTAAATTGTTACAGTATTACTTTAACAAGTCACACACTGTATAAACTTTAGATCGAGTTAATTTAGGATGAAATAAATTATGATCTCTTGTAGAATTAGAACTAAACATTTATTAGAGGGGGCACTCAATGGAGCAGGCTAGGAGCAAGTGAATATAAAAGCAAGGGATAAAGAGAGGAGAGGGCCGGGAGACAACAAATTAACTCTCCATTATAAACTAATTTCCTTATGTACCCATTTTAATGCTTCAAGGTAGTCCCTTAAGCTAGGAGTCTGAACCCCAAACTGCCTCCACTATGGATGTTATAACTAAGAAAAGTATAACAGTGTAAATACATACATCTTCTAATAGGTATTGTTAACTATGTAGACATATTGCATTAGTGATATGAATTATACCGTGCAGTGGTTCCTAACCCAGTCCTCAACCACCCCCTACCAGTCCAGGATTTAGGGATTACCCTGTTGTGTCTAAAGTGTTTTTTTTTTTCTTTTTCTAAAAACACCTTGGACACAACTGGGCAATCCCTAAATCCTGGACTGGTAGGGAGTACTTGAGAACTGGGTTGGGAACCACTGATACAGAGCATAAGATTGAAAATTAAAACTCTCGTTCTTAGATTACTCATTGGTTTAAGAACACCGTGGTTTGGGTGTAACATGCCTGTCCTTTCTGTCTTACAGAATACAAACTACCTTTTAAGATCGATGCTGCTTTTATTTTTTGGTTAACGTTGGGTGGGGCTAAATTTAAATAGGCAAGAAATAACGGTTTGCAAACCATGTTTGTATTTCTAATGTTAGAGTTTCCCTTTAAAGCAGAGTACAGAGAGTATTGGTCAATGGAAACATTTTCAAACTGCACAAAGGTGGTAAGTGGAGTGCCTCGGAAATTAGTTTTGGGTCAACATCTCTACAGCCTGTTTATTAATGACATACAGACTAAGGAACAGCACACACACTAAAATACAGTTTTACATTCTATAAGTCTACTGAAAATCACCTATCTCAGCAAACATATATGGGGATTCAGTTCCACCATATGGCCATATTGTGTTAAAGGGACACTATAGTCACCTGAACAACTTTAGCTTAATGAAGCAGTTTTGGTGTATAGAACATGCCCCTACAGCCTAACTGCTCAATCCTCTGCCATTTAGGAGTTAAATCCCTTTGTTTATGAATCCTAGTCACACCTCCCTGCATGTGACTTGCACAGCCTTACATAAACACTTCCTGTAAAGAGAGCCCTATTTAGGCTTTCTTTATTGCAAGTTCTGTTTAATTAAGATTTTCTTATCCCCTGCTATGTTAATAGCTTGCTAGACCCTGCAAGAGCCTCCTGTATGTGATTAAAGTTCAATTTAGAGATTGAAATACAATTATTTAAGGTAAATTACATCTGTTTTGAAAATGAAAGTGTTTCCTAGTGGAAATAAATGTCAAAGAGAAATAAAGAGTACCTATCAATACAAAACAAGGAGAGAAAAGGAACTATCACTAAGTGAAAACTGTGCAAATAAAGCACAGTTTAATGACTAATACGATGAGAGAAATAATAATAAAATAAAAATAACAAATAACTTTTTTAAATATAAGTAAAAAACAAAAAGTATCAAAATGTAGAATGGAACACAAGTGAACTAATAAAATCAATCAAAAAGATATCCCATAGTGTGAGGATATTCTGATGTCTCAAGTTACAAAAATACCACACTGCGCAAAGTGAAAAGAAAAAAGGGGCGGAGGGGAGAACGCCTAAGGTGATGGTATAATAACTTAAATAATATAGAACTAATCCAAGTCTATAAATATATATTACTGAAAATAGCTAACTGCTAGAAAAAAATATATATACTGAAAAAAAATGTGTATCAAGATCGGCAGTGAACTGGAGAAGCTGGATAACTATATCGTAAAGTAATGCCAAAATCAAACAAACACTAAAATAATAAAGAAATAGAATGCCAAATGGCCATAAGTATAGTGTTAACTAGAGCATATCAGGTACCAGACAACTAATGCCTGCATCATAATCTAAGGAAACAATAATGGTCCTAGCAATACAGAGATAAGCTGGTATAGAGCTATTACTGAAATATAAAGTGCAGCACCCAGTTCTGCATTCGGCTACAAAACTAGCGTTGCTAAAATAGTAAGCAATATGTTGTGAGCACAAATGTTACAGAATGGATACAGAGCTATCGAGTGCTGAATAATACGTTGTAACGTTACCTAGATAATGATGGTAATATAGAGAAGTTCTGACAAAAGACCTTAGTTATGATGAAAGCTACTGCTAAGATATTAGAAAAAGCAGTAAGTAAAGCACGGAACGTAATGTCGTGCTAAAATAACAAAATGAGTGTAATACTATTTACAAGAAAAGAAGAAAAATAAATAAACGAAAAAATAATGTGATAATAAATAACGTCCTAAGGCTAGAAACCCCCCATGTGCCTTCATGGGCACCAGGACTAATGCCCACTAATACTATCCTAGATGAGACAACAGATGAAAAAGAAGATACAAAGTATAAAGAAAATATGATAAATTAATGGCGATAAAGTAGCGCCAGAATCCCCTGACGCGCGCGTTTTGCCAAAGCTCGTCAGAGGGGAACCAGATATAGCAAGCTAAAGTGCATTGACTTAATCGGTTGCAAGAGCTTTGTGAATATACATCATACAATTTTTTTTTATTGATTATTTAAACACTGTGCAAAAATTTAATTTTCTCTCTTCGTATACCTATGCTAAGATCCCACCTTGAATATGTTGACTAATTTTGCGCACCAGTATTAAAAATAATAATTTTATAAAACTAGAAAGAGGTGAACTACAAAATTAAGGGAATAGGAGAGTTTTATTATGAAGAAAGACTAGAAAACCTGAACTACTTACTAACTACTTAGAAACAAAAAAAGCAGCTCAGAGGTGATATAACATTATCCAAATATATACAGAGCAAGTACAAAATGTTGCTATCTAGTAACCTATTCAATAATAAGGCAGTACAAAGGATATGAGGTCTCCCATTGAAACTTGTAGAAAGAGGATTTTACTTATGACAAAAGAAGGGATTTTTTTCCAGTAATAAAAGAGATTTTGACGTTTTACTTTGCATCAATAGGCTGTTTTCAAATTCAGTACAAAATATAAAAAAAGAATGTTTGGAAGTTTTAAAACATAGAAATAAAAATATCTAATTAATGGATTAACAGCTTGTTTACTTGAGAAACATGAATGCTGGATTTTTACCCTCATTTTGTTCAATATTAGAATTTGCTTTAGTTTGGAATTTTTCACTTTCTTTTGGACCAAAGGCAAAACAGATGTGTTTAACCCCTTAAGGACCCGTGACATGTCATGATTCCCTTTTATTCCATTAGTTTGGGCCTTAAGGGGTTAAGGCAGAACATGTTGTGCCTGAGTTTTGAATTCATAGCTTTTATAACTATGTAACATCCACATGGAGCACAAAGTCTGCACTAGTCTGCACTCAGAGAAGGCATCAAGGACATAATGAAAATGAAAAAAATATAAGCAAGAATATTAAGGGGACGTGTGACACATAATAAGGCAAAGGCACCAGAACCTTTCTTTAAATTTGATGTACTTAAGATCTGAGATTTTATTAGTTTTCTTTAAAAATATATAAATATATACCCCTGCGATTGAACCAGTGTTATCTGTTTCATATATTTACATATATATTATGCTGAATTTTAAACAGATGTTTTTAACGCACGATACACTAGTAATCTTTTCCACTTTTTTAGACTCTTCTATTCTTTTAGTTAAAATGGAACTATTCAGATTCTGTGTTTATGTATTTATCGGTGTTTATTTTGCTGATTAGATCTATTCTATTCTTTTTTTAATTGCACCACAAAAATCTACCTGCTCCAGAATGCACTCTCCATAAAATGAGTGGATATCAAATCAATTTCCGAGACAAAAGAGGTAGCAGATGTGTAACCACAACATCACTATGAACAAATACTGAAATTATGGCAAAGGGAAGGCATTCATCTTCACGACAACTTGTAGAAAAAAAAAAATAGCCTGAAGAATCATTCTTGGAAAAATCATTATGTCTGTACAAAGCGGCTGGTAGAGAATTCAAAGAATTAGGAGTTTTGTCTCGAACATTCAAAACAATTTGCAATTAACCAAATGGATATCTTCCTGGAATTATTCACAATTAAATATAAAAAATAAATCATTTTAAGAAAAGCTCAATATAAAAAATAAACCCATAGCTATGTTTGGGGTTTGCATATACAGGATCCGGTATGGTAATGACAGAAAAAAGGACTGTAGCAAACTAGCGGATATGGCTATCATCAGAAATCCTGGGGCTCCTTACAAAGCCACATTTTGGGGCTTCCCTGGCACACACTCACAGAGATGTGTACACAGGTACAAGCTCATATATTCACAGACACATATTCCCAAAGATGCATTTGCAGATACACATACACACATATTTACATACTGGCAGACATATGCTGCATGGCCAAACTGGAATCTGGGACAATTAAAATATATATTAAGCTCAGCGTACGCCCTAAATAACTTTCATCTGGAGATTCTCCATGTGACCTTGATAATCTGCCGATTCTCCCTGAGAATCTGAACATTCACCCTAAAAAAAAAAATTCAACTGTTTCCATTTCAGCTGCTGTGATCTTTAAAGGGCCACTCCAATGCCAACACAAACAAACAAACAAAAAACAACTGTTTGCAGATATACCCCCCAATAAAAACATGCATGCATTTAATTGTGCATTTTTTATTTGTGGTATAACAAAAAACAGCTTGTAAAAGCTGCAAAGCTCACGTCTGAAGCATTTTCAATCTCTCCCCTTCTAACTCCGCCCAGACTTTCTGTGTCTGCCCAATCACAGACTTCCCAGTGCAGCTCAATGAGAATTCTTTGCAAGGCAGGTGCTCTGTGCAATTGTCTGTCTCTTAAGTTTAGCTCCACTGAGATAACCAAACCAGGAAGTAACAGGGCTGGTTGTCTGATTGACCGCCAGGGGGGTGTAACAAGGTTAATTTATAGAAGTGCCAGTTTATATTGAAATATGCACTTTTTGTAAAATGAAAAAGGCACACTCTTAACACATAAGGCACCTCAGTAGTAATGTCCCTTTAAATGTAAAAATCACTTTGAATTTGCTTTCAATTCTCACTTTAGTGAGTATACCTGTGATTATAAATATTTACCTTGAAATAAGAGACTCTGCTCAATTATCCTAAGAATTGGCCTAATCTAAGGACCTCTTTAGTATAAAGGGCATGAAGACTTATGCCCACTTACATAGGGATGTAAAATAAATGATTGATATTTAAACTGGGTTATTTACCAAAGTGTGTAATTGAATGTTAAATGGGTGTGGGGCAAAAACTGCTATGTTTACATAGCAGGATTAATCCAACCTCTAGTGGCTGTCTTCCTGACAGCCACTAGAAGCACATCTGCGACGCTGGATGAGAAATTCGCATCCAGCGTGCAGAACGTCCATAGGAAAGCATTGAGAAATGCGCATTCCGCTCCACTCGGGAGCTGACGTCGGCAGGGGAGGAGGGTCACCAGCGCCGAGGGAGCCTGTGGCTGAAGCGGCCAAGGGAAATGGCTGAAGGGGCCAAGGGAGGGGGACCCTGAGGGTGGGGGCACCCTTAGTGCACTATAGTGTCAAGAAAACGGGTTTGTTTTCCTGACACTATAGTGATCCTTTAAGAATAATCACTTACTGTGTATATCCTTTGCGTTTAAAATGTGCGGATACCTTGTACTGTATAAGCTATCTTGTGAATTGTTAACCAATTGATGCTTATATACAGATACCGGTGACCATACCAATGCACAAGAACAATATTTACACACAAAAAATAAAAATAATTAAGGCCAGTATTTTTTAATTCAAACTTTAGTGAATGACTGAAAATGTTCATATTATCAATGAAAATATGAAATTGATTTTAAAATATCTGACATGGGTGTTTTGTAGTACCATGTTTACAGCACTAGGTGTCATACGTTTCCCTCTGAAATTTGCTAAACCTTTGATAGTTCTGTAGTGCAACAATGGGGAAAGATGTCTTTATGGTTAGAACACAAAATTCTACATATAGACTTTGTATTACAGTGACAGATTTAAAGGGACACTTTAAACACTTTCACAACTTCTGTCCATTCTATAGGCCAGGAAGGTTACCCTCTCCCAGACTCCCTGCACACAGGGGGGGGGGATTGACTCAACTGGATATCCCTTGAACCACTGCTGGACGGGTTATGGGACAACATAGAATGTGCGGCTTCTGACTGGTATGTGAGGCGCTCTATGGCTGCTTGTCTGTGGTTTAAAGGAGCTGCAGGGGCAATGAATTTGGAAATCATATTATATATATCTATCTCATTAAGTATGGGGTCACTTCAAGGCTGGAGTGTCCTTGTAAACTTAAATTCCTCTAGATGCCAAAGTGTACTTAGTGATTTGGCAGGTTTATGGGTAAGTTCCTGCTAAGCATCAGACCAGCCTAGAGTCAAAGGGCAGTGATAGTCATATACATTGATTTCATCAATACAAAAATGCTATTTTGGGGTCTTTGCAATTTTGCAGTCTTGGTTATGTGTAGCAGACGATAAGAGATGATGTCATGAGGATACCTACGTGGCTGGCTAATTTTATCTGTGATTAGAATGAAAAGATACATTTGTCTGAGCTGGATACAAAGTCTTGTGTTTCAAAGGAATGAAATGTGATTGCAGGAGACGGTAAAGATTTATCAATGAGACAACATGTAAACACACTGCGAGCAATTCTCAGAAAACCATTACTTGTCTGCAGAGAGCCGGATGACTTCATGCAATTTGATTTGTTCTGATCAATTAGAGAGGTAATTATCCGCTAAACCTGCGCAACCCCAGGAAAAAAAGGGATTCATCGCTACACTAGGATTTTTAGATTTTTTTTTTTTTTTTGTTCTAAATCAGAATTGTTATTTGCATATGAGTAACATATGTAGTTAACAGCTTTAACAATGTTCAGCTTTACATCAACCTGCCAGGATTTAAATTTTCTGCAGGCATTTTTTCTCTTTAGCTCTCCAATTGTGTTTTTCATTTTTTTGGTACGTTTTAAGGCATGCTTATTTCAGAGCGCGGGAGATAGGAACGTGCTGGTTTTAGAAAGCAAAAAATTTTTTTAATGATGTGAGGCTATGGAAAACAGCCCCCTATGACCATGTATATTTGAGGATTTAAAGTGTCATGATGTCAAGGCTGGCCTCCACCCTCTGCGTTCCACAGCGGGTCATGTGTCACGATGTCCTTCCCGGTGTAGTCTGGCTCTCTGTGTCCTCTTCTTTGTCCCCACAGTGCGGGCTCCAATGACGTCATTCCTGTGTGTGGCACAGACACAAGCGCCCAGAAAAGCCCCATCATTAATAGGGAAGCAAAGCTTGTGAAGTCGATGATGGTGACACATCACTGAGGGTCCATGCTTTACTTACCATCCCTTATTTAGACCCCTTTTGACCAGATGGTCCTGCGCTCTTTAAAGTGCCAATCATTATAACAAACTAAATTTTGTGGGTTCTTAGTGTACCGAACTCGGCCTGAAAACCCTACTACGATACTTTTCTGCCTGGACTGACCCTGCTTCCACAATTTGATGCGCCTTTGCCTCATCCAATTCTAATAAAGATAGCTCCCGTGCTGCCGATCAGCTTCCTGGATTACCCTGTCTCCTATTAGGCCTCCCAGTTTGTGGTGTCTCTCAAGGTTGTGCGTGATTCCACATGTCAAGCTCCCATCACCAAACCTTGACTAACAGTCATATCTGAGATTTTCATAGATAGAATCTTCATGAAAAGCTTTTTTTCCTTTTTTTTTTTACTGAAATTCTAATGTGATCAAGTAATATAGAAAAAAGAACGTGTGGATTTTTTGGTTCCCTTTGCGTATTTTCCATTTCCAGACATGCCAGTTTCGGGGAAGCGGGCATGCCAGTGATGTAGTTAGCGGCACAGGTGATGTACCCACGAGTAAAAGAATTTTGTCATCCTAGTGTGTATTCCAACCAGGATGCCCAGTAGAATGGTCAATCAGAGCTGCCAATACATTGAGTGCTGCTGAAGCACTAGAATATCGGCTGAAATTATTTTTAATTCATCACAAGTGCGTGAGTATGTTTTGTGGGATATTATAGGCACCAGAACCACTACGGTTTAATGTAACGCTTCTGGGGGGAAAAAAGTTTGTCCTTGCAACCTCAGCAGTGGAAGTGATAAAAGGTAGTGTTTGGCCACCTCTAGTTGTTGTCACTCCAACAGGCACAAAAAGGACTTCCTGGGTTCAGTCCTGCAAAAAATTATGTTCAGTGTCTGTTTCTGCAAATTCAACCCACTTATCTGCAGTGCTGTGACATTCATGTCATATTGGAGGTATGAGGTCTGGAGTCAGGGTGGTCAATAAGGGATCGTATGGAAGGGTTTACATTTATGTGAACATTATAACATTGGGGTCCACGGTGAATAGACAAGAATGGAGCACATTTTTGGGACACCATAACTAAGCTGGGAAAATAGCCAGACTGAGAAAACAAATAATACTCAATATGGACTAAAATTTACAAATCTCTTGTAAGTTTTTGAATTCCCAATTTAGTCAATAAACACCATTGACCTTTAAAAAACAAAAAAAAAAACCTCAAAGCACCATAACCAGTTTGACAACTTACTTGGTGTCTTGCGAGGTTAGCTCATTGGCTGAGCACCTCCTTGCGACTTAGCTAAAGGCAGGAGCTTTTGGGGGGCAAAGCAGGCAATGGACGTCTGATACACCCCAGGTAAGTTATCAAACCATTCTTAAATGGTTTGAATATATACACTGGGAGGGCACCTGGGCACTCCTGGCACCATGAACACAACATCAAGCTGTAGTAGCTATGGTGTATATTTCTACAAAATGTGGCATTTAAACATTAATATGCACATTAGCGATGTATAAAATCATCTGGTCCTGCGCTAAGGATGCAGCATACAAACTGACCACTCAACAATCCAACAATCAGTGAAGGAACTACCAGGGTCACAGCTGCGACCGAACCCATAGCTCGAGGAGAACCTGCTGCCTTCTCTACCCCTGCTGATGCACAGGGCCAGAACTGTGGGATGGCATAACTTCATGGCCGGCCCACGTTGCACAGTTGCTGGGTGATCGGCAGGAGGGGAGTGCACAGCGCTCCCCCTCCTGCCACAGCATGTAGAGCTGTGGCATGTAGTTCAATGAGCATTTCCTCTCAGACTGGGTACAAAGACACTGGGGCTTGGGGGCAGGGGCGTTGCCCCTCCCCCCCACCATGCAGGTGCTCTATCAATGGCCGGCCTAAGGGGTGAGCAGTGAGCTCACACAAGTCCGGCTACCCGGGTGGAGGATTTTATTATTCTCCACCAGGGATTATAAAAAAAAAAAAAAAAAAAAGAACTCATTGTGGTGGGGGCGGGGTTTACTGTGTGGTTGGGCGGGGCGAAATGCAGGCAGGGGGAGAGCAGGCGACTGCTGCACAGGAAAGGGGAAGCAGGAATGAGTCACTGCTATATTCCGGCTCCCTGCATCAGTAGACGGCCCATGAGGGAGCAGAGCAGGAAAATTACAGCACCCTTGCTGCCTCTGATGTGCTCACAGCTTCCCGCCTCACAGCAGCCCCACTGGACCCCAGTGACAGATCCACTCCATTCCCAAAGGTAGGGAGTTTGGGTGGACTAATTCAAATAATAATATTAGTAATTTGTGAGTGTGTGTGTGTGTGTGTGTGTCAGTCAGTGAATGTGTGTCACCTTCCTACACACTGTTCCCCCCCTTCCAGCCTACAGGTAAGAGGCAGGGAGGGGGGGATAAGCCCAATTTAATTTAAACGGCTCACCTCCCAGCACCTATCACTACACAGACACTATTACATACACATCCACTACACAGACACTAGATATACTACACACACTGCATTTACCACACTAAGACAGACACTGCATCCAGGGGAGGAATGAGACACATGGAGGGGCTGGGGGGAGGAATGAGAAATGGAAGGGCTGGGGGGGGGGATGAAATATGTGTGGTACTGGAGGAGAGTGAGACACATAGGGGGGAGAATATAACACATGGATGGGTTGGGAGGGGAGAATGAGACAAGGAGGAGCTAGGGGAAGAACGAGATATATGGAGTGGCTGGGGGTGAGAATGAGACATATGGAGGGGAAAATGAGACATATGCAGAGGCTGGGGGAAGAATGAGGCATACAGAGGGGGTGGGGGGAGAATGAGGCATACAGAGAGGCTGGGGGGGAGAATGATGCATACAGAGAGGCTGGGGGAAGAATGATGCATACAGAGAGGCTGGGGAAGAATGATGGCCACAGAGAGGAATGAGGCATACAGAGAGGCTGGGGGGAGAATGAGGCACAGAGAGGCTGGGGGGAGAATGAGGCATACAGAGGGGCTGGGGGAGAATGAGGCATGAGGCATACAGAGGGGCTGGGGGAGGCACACAGAGAGGCTGGGGAAGAATGAGGCATACAGAGAGGCTGGGGGGAGAATAAGGCATACAGAGAGGCTGGGGGGAGAATAAGGCATACAGAGAGGCTGGGGGAGAATAAAGCACACAGAGGGGTTGGGGGAGAATGAAGCACACAGAGGGGCTGGGGGAAGAATGAGGCATACAGAGAGGCTGGGGGAAGAATGAGGCATACAGAGAGGCTGGGGGAAGAATGAGGCATACAGAGGGCTGGGGGAGAATGAAGCACACAGTGTGGTTGGGTTGGGGGGAAAGGACATATTGGGGGGGACTGAGCAATTTTCACACCCAAGCTCGGTGGATTCTAGTGATGCTTCTGCCAACAATGAATTATGAATTTAACATGACTGATTTGCCAGGTACAAAAAAACGACACGTGTTCATTAGCAGCTTGGCATTATATACACGTGCGCAGGGATTTGTAAATCCAGCTGTTGCCATTAATTGTTAAATATATTACAGAGAATCAGACTGAGCTTTGATGTAAAATCAGGTTATTATGTTAAACTGTCAATCAAGTTATATAAAGGAGGTCAGTCATTTAGCCTACTGCCCTATATAATGAGCCAATGTCCTGATCTGTTTTTAGATAGATAATTAGAGGTAAACATACTGATTTAGGTTATATTCTATTACTAGCCGTAGTGTATCACACAGTAATAATAAATAATAATTATAATAATATCCTTATATAGAGCTTTCGTCACCCCACCACATCCCACAAGACTCGGAATACGGAGGTTTTCACTACACAGTGAATTGAAAGATTTAGGCACATTAATAGATATTAATGTTACTAAACTCAATATTTCTTCTATTGA
The DNA here is from genome assembly GCA_933207985.1 of Pelobates cultripes. Lineage (NCBI taxonomy): Eukaryota > Metazoa > Chordata > Amphibia > Anura > Pelobatidae > Pelobates > Pelobates cultripes. The sequence continues at coordinate 21,291,689 of OW240924.1, forward strand.
CACAGGAAGGATGAAAATGCAATAAGGTGAGATGGCCAGCCATTCAGTGCATTGTTATTTAAAACCATTGCTTCTGACTTTATCATACTCACCGTGTACGCAATACGGATTATGATAAAGTACTCCTTATAATTGTGGATATATTCTGGTTTTTTTCCACAAGGTCTCCCCTACTTTGTATAATTGCCTACCGTATTTTATATTTGCATAATTTGCAAAGCACTCTGGATAAAAGCATTATAAAAAAGATCTGTTAAATAAAGTTATAAAAGTGATAAAGTCACACACTGATATTTAACCATATTGCAGAATGCAGCTGCTGATACATATAGTACCTCATTATTAGCAACACCCAGTGCCCCCATTAAGAAATACATGTTCTGTGTATGCCCCCATTTTTTTTTTTTCATATAGAAATATAACCTTGGTGTTCTGATCAGATGCCTTGAATCAAACGTTCCCACTACAAATGCCCTGTAAGTAGGGACCATAGAAAAGCATAAATTAGGGGACAGACTAATCTCCTATTTTCAAATTACATTCCAAACCATCAACATTGGCAAACTTTGACACAATGGAGGTCTTGACTAAGTATGACCAAATCCCAATATTCAAACAAAATTGTGAGGTATGACTGAGCGACAGAGAGTGGGACAGGCCAGTAGGGGGCGCTGGTGACACAGAACCAAAAAAAAAACAAGGAATGGGTCTTGTCCAAAAAGTGTTGTATAGCCTGTATGTCCCAAGCTAATTTCACACACTGAAAGCACTTCTGATGATGCACATGCACTGTGTTTTTTGGGGACATTTCTCTAGACATCAGGTGACAAAAACAGATTGGCATGACTGGAGCCCAAATTTTCGGACTGTTGGAGGGAATGCATATTGGTTTGGCTAGTAATTTTAAGTAAGCTTGTAAGATTTGGAACTGTACTATATTTCAATAACGTGCATTCCATTAAATATTCTATCCCAGAATTGTCATTACAGACGGTGTAATTTAAAATGGCGTACATCACAATAGCGCAGCTAATAATGGCACAGGTAATTATGATGCAGTTAATAATAGCGTGTCATTACAGCACATGCTACTGCAGTACCGGCAATGTAATCCTGCATCCTCAAACCGTTCGCGTACAGCAGTGTACCCCCAAATCCTTGTGGACACAGTAATGCTGTGTACCGTATAATTCCCAGCACTCTCAGGGAGGCTTTGTCAGGATGAGACTCATGGGAGTTGCAGTTACCGCTTTGCCCCATCTGTCCTAAACAGCGAACCCCTAAACCCTAATTTTCTATAGAGATTTCTGAAGATATAAAATAAACAAACACAAAAAGCGTCATCATTCAGTTTTATACAGCAGATAGCAGGTTATTGTAAGAATTCACCATATCGATTATACTGGACATCAACAAAGGCAAGAAAAAAATAAAAATAACGACAATCCAATATCTGTAAATTATCCATTTAGTCTGGATCTCTGCTGTGCAATGGATCAATCTGTAAATAGAACAAGGCAGCAGGACTTTCTACAAGAATAGAAACAGAGATATGTAGAATGTCCGGGCAGAATCAGGTCTCCAAGGTACTCCGATACACGCTGGTGGGCGTGCAAAGTGAGGGTGGACTTCAAATAATGCTCTTTAACTCTCGTAATGCTAGATAGAATGCTCGTTCTCAATGTTCTCGTCCCATATTAACATTATTTTGGTTTGATGCTAGCCAGAGCCAACAGTTTGTTTGAATGTCTGGTCACTAGCCTAAATTTAACCTAATTGATACTTCTTATTTTGGCTTGCTTGTTAGATCTCCTGTTTTGTTTTGTGTCCAAAAGAAATAAATTAAAAATGGAACGGCCACTATAAAAAAAAAAAAAAAAAAACCTCTGGCGGATTGCGACCAAATCAATCACCATAACATGAAGAAATGCCTTAACAAAATAACTCTCGACTTTCTTTTTCTTTCTGCAATACATTGTCGATAATAGTCGCGAACCCAAATGACTTTCATACATTTAACTCTCTTCTTCGCCCTGCAGTTCCTCCTTCACCTACTAACTTGACCGCCTCAGACTTTGCAACTCACTTCACTGACAAGATCTCTACAATCACAGAAGAGATCTCTCATCTTTCTTCTTCCCCTTACAATACTTCCCCTAACTTCACTCCCTCTGCTGTTCTATGTTCATTCGCACCCGCTACATTGGAAGAGGTATCTGCTCTGCTCCAGTCCTTCCGCCCTATCACCTGCTCCCTAGATCCAATTCCCTCGCATCTCATCCGTACTCTGTCTTCTTCTCTTTCTCCACCTCTCACTAAAATTTTCAATCTCTCTCTCCCCTCTGGTATATTTCCATCGCCCTTCAAACATGCAACTGTAACCCCAATTCTAAAGAAGCCCAATCTTGACCCTAACTCCCCATCCAACTATAATCCTATCTCGCTACTTTTGCATCCAAGATCCTTGAAAGAATTATGTATGCGAGATTGACAGACTTCCTCGAGTCCAACTCTCTGCTAGACCCGCTTCAGTCTGGTTTCCGCACTAAGCACTCTGTGGAAACGGCACTGACCAAAGTATCCAATGATCTACTCGCTGCAAAATCTCGCGGTCATTACGCTATCCTAATTCTCCTTTACCTGTGTGCGGCTTTCGACACTGTTGATCATCAACAGCTTCTTCTCATCCTTTGCAATATCGGTCTGTAAAGGATCCTGTTATCCCTGTAGTACCAATCCTTGCAGCTTCTCCCGAACTCCCAGCAGAATAATAACAAAGTAGTGGTTATAGCTCCCAATTCCCCCAAACATGAGTCGAGACTTCATGAAGGGGTAAAACGATCTGCTTTATTGATGGCCAAACTCAGCCTTTTATGATGGTCTCCCAGCAAGGAAACTCCCACAGGGGACCTTGTGGAAAACTGTGACAAAATATACAGAACCAACCAGTTTACAGTACAATTATTAAACACACCCACAGTAACAGTGCAACCCCTCCCCTCTATCCTGGAGATAATTAACTTAAGTGGTTGGATAGAACCTAATTATCTCCAGGTAGAGAAAAACATGTCCTTTTTACATTTGGACCAAACTGTATTAAAGTTTTTAGTTCACCGGTGGTTCGGGCAATTGAATCCGAAAAGAGTTCCATAATTGCAGCTACCTGGGGTCAGTCTAGCTCGTATAGTAGGAAAGTCCCGAACGGTAAGGTGTTCATGAGTTATTAAACGAATGGACGGGAACTTGGTACGCTTCAGTGGTGTGTGGCTAAATAAGTGTCCAAAAACAGTTCCAGAGGGTGGACGACCATCTACCGCTGAGTGTTCGACGATTTTAAAATGGCAACAGCCACGTGTTCGGCAAACGAACGCAGACCACCAAGCTTTTCATCAATTACCTTGTGGTTAACCGCAAGGTCTGGGTGGTAAATGAGCTGCACACGACCCTGGTGGGAGGTCGGGTGGTTCGGGAGTTTGTTCGGCTTTTTTACGTATACACAAAATAGCCAAACACACGAATATTTAGACGAAATGCTGTTTCCCTTAGTCTGTCCAAACAGGGGTTTCGTTACACAGTCTACAAGATATTGCTCTCTCCCAGTGCTCCTCCTAACTCTCCCAGTGCTCTTTCAGTGTTTCTTTCTCTGGCTCTGCTTCTCCCCAACTCCTCTCTGTTGGTGTCCCCCAAGGTTTAGTCCTTGGTCCCCTACTGTTCTCCATCTATACTGCCTCCCTTGGTAAACTCATTAGCTCCTTTGGCTTCCAATATCATTTCTATGCAGACGACATGCAAATCTACCTGTCCTCTCCCCGTCCCTCTTGACTAGTGTCTCTGACTGCCTCTCTGCTATTTCTAACTGGATGGCTGTCCACTTCCTTAAAATAAACTTGACCAAAACTGAAATTCTGGTCTTTCCTCCCTCAAGTGTTGTTACTCCTGTGTCTGTCTCCCTCCAAGTCAACGGTGCTACCATCAGCTCCACCACGCAGGCTCGCTGCCTAGGTGTTCTCTTTGACTCCGACCTCTCCTTCAAGCCTCATGTCACATCCGGTCATTTCCATCTCAAAAACATTGTGTGTTGGTCCATTCCACTGTCCTTTCTCGCCTTGACTACTGTAATCCGCTTCTCACTGGTCTTACGTGCTCCCAACTTACGCCGTTACAGTCCATAATGAATACGGTAGGCTCATCTTCCTGTCCGCCTGCACCTCCCATGCCTCATCATTCTGTCAGTCCCTACATTGGCTTTCTATAAAATATAGAGCTCAATTTAAAATTCTGGTTCTTGCTTTCAAATCGCTACATAATGCTGCTCCCACCTATCTATCCTCCCTTATACACAAGTATGTCCCGTCTAGGCCCTTACGATCTGCTGAAGACTACCGTCTATCTTCTGTCCGTACTCCCACCTCTGATGCTCACCTTCAAGATTTCTCGAGGGCTGCATCTTTCCTGTGGAAAACGCTTCCCTCCTCCGTTAGATGCTCACCCAGTCTCCACTGCTTCAAAAAATCGTTAAAAACCCACTTCTTCATAAAAGCGTATCAATTAAACTGTTAATAGCTCCTGACTGATTCCTCTTCTGCAACTGTCACTAGTCTAATACTATCATTAACTTTTTGTGTCATTTTACCCCACTCCCTCTAGCATGTAAGCTCATTGAGCAGGGCTCTCAACCCCTCTGTTTCTGTGTGTCCAACTTGTCTGGTTACAACTACATGTCTGTTCGTCCACCCATTGTAAAGCACTGCAGAATTTGATGGCGCTATATAAATAACATAATAATAATAATAATAATAAATGATATGACTTTTGCACAAGCCTAGCGTTACTTTTCCATGCGATCTGCCATTGCAAAAAAAAAAAGTGGTGTGTGTGTGTGTATATATATATATATATATATATAAACATGGAACGGCCAACATTGATATCACAGATGCTTGAAAATGATGTTCCGCATGATGACCTGACCTGCCATGAGAAATAGTTTGCAAAACATGTGGGGTGTTAAGGTTAACCATCACTGCACAGTATCTTCTCAATATAACCAGTTTAATGTCGGTATGGTAGGCCACAAGGAGACCATGCATTTAGGTGAAAGGGGAAATATTGATTACAGACAGGCTCCACCTTACTCATTACTTAAAATCTTGTCAACGGTCATCGATCGTACAACTCAGAGACTTATCCATAGAGACCGACCCCTACGTCCTACAGCCAGGGAGGTCGAGCTTCAGATGGGGTTTCTGTTAGCACATACACTGGATTCCTTTGCTGGATTCATACATTGATTAGTTCCGTTTCACTGCTTGAGCGAAGCCAACTCCTGTAGGCCCCAGCCAAACATCGAGCCTCATCCGGATTCCTCCTGCCTTAAACACAGTCATCTGAGAGGTTTAGCAATGACTTCCATGGAATTTATACCACAGAAACCTACTTACCCACCCCCTTCCAGTAATATCAAGTAGAAAGAATATGATATTATAAAGAACACACTCTTAGTTTTTAATCCCATCTTGGTACAATGCAAACTAAAATATGACATGACAACTAATGACATGTTTAGGGGTTGTCCCTCTTAAATCCAATGTGTGCAAATGATAGAGACATGTTTAACGGGACATTCCAAACACTATAACCACTGCATCTTGCTGTAGTATGTATGTTACTACTGCCAGTAGTACCCTGGTGCTATATCAGTGTCATTTATCAATCTGTTTTAAAACAGCTTGGCAACTTGTCTGGGGTTGATGGTTATTTCTTGGCAGCCTAAACACGGCCAATACAGGACCACGCTCATTGGCTTAAAGATATCAGGCAAGTATAAAACTTTAGTTTACAAACATTAGCCGTAAAAGCTTAAAGGGGCAGCACAGACCGGAACAGACCCACCCCTCACTGCAGATTAGGATTAAGATCTTACATGGCCCTCGGCAGGTTAACAGTTTGGGGTCCCCTTTTCATTCGTACACATAGGGATGATGAATGGAGTCAAGGAAAGGTATGGCTCAGTGGACCCTGTCTAACCTCTTGACTCTAGGCAGCTGCGTATGGTCCTCTTATGGTTAATCTTGCTCTGCTTTAATAAGCTGCACATACAGGGAGTGCAGAATTATTAGGCAAATTAGTATTTTGACCACATCATCCTCTTTATGCATGTTGTCTTACTCCAAGCTGTATAGGCTCGAAAGCCTACTACCAATTAAGCATATTAGGTAATGTGCATCTCTGTAATGAGAAGGGGTGTGGTCTAATGACATCAACACCCTATATCAGGTGTGCATAATTATTAGGCAACTTCCTTTCCTTTGGCAAAATGGGTCAAAAGAAGGACTTGACAGGCTCAGAAAAGTCAAAAATAGTGAGATATCTTGCAGAAGGATGCAGCACTCTTAAAATTGCAAAGCTTCTGAAGCGTGATCATCGAACAATCAAGCGTTTCATTCAAAATAGTCAACAGGGTCGCAAGAAGCGTGTGGAAAAACCAAGGCGCAAAATAACTGCCCATGAACTGAGAAAAGTCAAGCGTGCAGCTGCCACGATGCCACTTGCCACCAGTTTGGCCATATTTCAGAGCTGCAACATCACTGGAGTGCCCAAAAGCACAAGGTGTGCAATACTCAGAGACATGGGCAAGGTAAGAAAGGCTGAAAGACGACCACCACTGAACAAGACACACAAGCTGCAACGTCAAGACTGGGCCAAGAAATATCTCAAGACTGATTTTTCTAAGGTTTTATGGACTGATGAAATGAGAGTGAGTCTTGATGGACCAGATGGATGGGCCCGTGGCTGGATTGGTAAAGGGCAGAGAGCTCCAGTCCGACTCAGACGCCAGCAAGGTGGAGGTGGAGTACTGGTTTGGGCTGGTATCATCAAAGATGAGCTTGTGGGGCCTTTTCGGGTTGAGGATGGAGTCAAGCTCAACTCCCAGTCCTACTGCCAGTTCCTGGAAGACACCTTCTTCAAGCAGTGGTACAGGAAGAAGTCTGCATCCTTCAAGAAAAACATGATTTTCATGCAGGACAATGCTCCATCACACGCGTCCAAGTACTCCACAGCGTGGCTGGCAAGAAAGGGTATAAAAGAAGAAGGCTGAGGCTGTGGTTGCTGCTGCACGCAATGTTGATGGTGAACCGATCAAAACACTGACAGAATCCATGGATGGCAGGCTTTTGAGTGTCCTTGCAAAGAAAGGTGGCTATATTGGTCACTGATTTGTTTTTTTTTGAATGTCAGAAATGTATATTTGTGAATGTTGAGATGTTATATTGGTTTCACTGGTAATAATAAATAATTTAAATGGGTATATATTTGTTTTTTGTTAAGTTGCCTAATAATTATGCACAGTAATAGTCACCTGCACACACAGATATCCCCCTAACATAGCTAAAACTAAAAACAAACTAAAAACTACTTCCAAAAATATTCAGCTTTGATATTAATGAGTTTTTTGGGTTCATTGAGAACATGGTTGTTGTTCAATAATAAAATTAATCCTCAAAAATACAACTTGCCTAATAATTCTGCACTCCCTGTATTATGTATTTAAAGAAAACGCAAAAACAACCATTACCAAATAATAAAACATAGAAAAGATATTAACAGTTCCTGCATTTTAAATATATTCCCAGGCTTTAGATGGTAATAGTATTGCCAAGACAAGGAATCATTTTGCAAATGGAAGTGGGGGGGTAGGCATTAACATTTAATAGTACATTTTTAACCATTTAAGTACTCTAAACTGCATATAACGTAACTTGGAAATTAACTTTGAGCTGCCACTGATATTCTGAAGTAATTACTTATACCGCTGTCAATCAAAACATGGCACTATACTGAGTATATTACTATATTACTAGTTCACTAATCTATGTCACCAATTTTAACCTCCCAGTGCCAAGATTGTATAGAAATCAAAGCACTGTGTATTCCTTTGGCTTAGCAGGTTATATCCTCTGTGTGGCAGAGCGTGTCTGCAGAGGCTCTAATTGATTGATTAGATTAGGACTTAGACACATGTTAAGCTCCCCTGCAGGGAGAGAACCGTTTTTAGATTTCTAAAGAACAGGCATTGCTGTAGCGGAAGCTATGGATTGGCTGTAGACTTTGCCCCTCGTCCCCCTCCCTGCTCCGGGCAGCTCTATAAAACCAGTGGCAGTGACCGCATTGAACATACAACACACAGCTCTGCTCCCACTGCACATCCTTCCTCAGCTCCAACCAAACACAGGATTACAAATGGTTGTTCAAATCTGTACTAGCCACCATCCAAACAGCAAGATGTCTGAGATTGGCCACCAACAGCAAAAAGTAGAAGCCAATATCTTGGTGCTCGGAGCGGAAAATGTTGGGAAATCTGGTGAGACAACTTTTAATTTTATTATATTGTGATTTTTTTGTATAGCACCAACATTTTTTAAAGTGCATTACAATTAGTATTTTTTTATTATTTTTTTTTTACATATAAGTCCTTCCCTTACTTTAAAAAAAAAATATTTTTGATTGCAAGCTTTTGGGACAAGCTCCGCAGAAAACATTCATAATTAATCAGGCATTGCACCTGTGAATAACCAGATATCTAAAACGTACAAAATGCAAAGAATAAAATTAAATGTTTAAAAAAAATTAACGACATAAATTTGTCTTGCATTCATTTATTTTGTGCTAATCCCAGCTCTCTTTTGATTTACAGCTCTTACTGTTCGATTTCTCACCAGAAGATTTATCGGAGAATATGTTGGCACTGGTAAGTGTTAATACTGCATTCACATTTAATATAATCCGTAGATAATGACCGATGTGCTTTCGTCTTATACAATTATAGAATGGGGTTCATTCACTAAATAGTGATTGTGATGAATTTAGAACCGAATTGGAATTTTTTTGCTAAATAGCCCGGGTTCTTGAAAACGTTAATTACAATTCACCGTTTAATGATTAAACCCATATTTAAAAAGTTGATCCTAAAATAGATGTAAATCACATTTGATAGACTAGTTCCCATTGCTAAGACTTAACACTCAGCGTATACTTTATAGTTGACTCCTCTGCTGGGAGACAGTTCCAAGTTTAAACTAACAGTTTTTTCCCCTTTATTCTCTTTCTGCAGAATCAATTTACACACACAATGTGAATGTCGATGGTCGAGAGACTCTTTTTAGCATCTGGGATTCTGTCTGTCCACAGGTAAGAATAAATTGTCAAGCGATATTAAAACAAAATGATCTTTTAGACATTGATAATTAAGTTGTAAAAGTCTCCCGATCAAGTTATAAAGTAAACTTTAAATGCACAAATAGGGGAGCATTTTTGTTTTTAAATCATGAAGTATATTCACTAAACAGTGTTCTGGCAATATGAACACTAACTAGCAAAAAAAAAGAATTAACTTAAAACAAATATGTTTAATAGTGAGATTAAAGGGTTCTCTGACTGCAGAGCTTTCTAGAATATAGAAATTACAGAGATCTCACCCACTAAGCGGTTTTATTATGCATCCTTCCTCAACCTCCAACCCTCCAATGCAGGGCAGGGGGTAACATTTAAAATGTGTAAGCTCTTAGTCAATTAACATTAGCATTTGATTGTAAGCTCTTCTGGTCAGGACGCTTAAGTGCTAACCTTCTCGTTTTTTTTCCCTCTCTCACAGAACCCTAACCTGAACAATTGTGTTACCGAAGAACAGTTGAGATGGGCAGACGGTTTCATTTTGGTCTATAGCATCTGTGACCGTGATAGCTTTAATGTAGTGAGGCAGCAACTCCAGCGAATTCACCAAATGAAGAAGCGTCATTGCACCGTTCCGGTTATCATTGTTGGGAACAAAAGGGACTTGCAGCACAGAAGGGAAATCCCCAGCGAGGAAGGCAGACTACTAGCCATCTCGTCAGATTGTGACTTCTTTGAAACCTCAGCTGCCGAGACCTACCATGGCTCTCTGGTGGTCTTCCACCAACTCCTTGAGAGTCTTCGGGAGTCCAGGAACTCCAATAAGAAAAATACCGGCATCAAGGGCATTGTACGTAGCATGTCGGCCGTTTTTGGGAGAAGGCGAACAGAGTGAACAAAGATCTGCGCCAGACCCAAACATTCAAAGGGTTACTTGCAACTCAGTGCTTGCTTTGCTCCTTCGAGTTCCACAAGCAGAAGAGGACACTGGTTTCAATACGAGTTAGCCCTATTGCTTTGTATTTTCATAAACTGAGCACTCATAAAATTAACTTTTTATAGCACTGGGATAACTTCGCACCTCTTGTCCCGAGGTTACCTCTGTGGCCAGAACACAGACACCATCCCATCAATGTCCCCGTGGCGTAAGGACAACGATTGTCCTGCTGAAGCAGTTTCCATTGTGTGCCTCCTGCCTGCGTGCCCCGTGGCAGCTCTCGGCTCAGTGGAATTCAGAATATTATGCAACGCATTGAAAGCATTGTTGTGCCTGCACAAGGACTGTCCACGTGGTTTACTAGACTCTCCTATTCAGCTTTCTCATTGGCTGTCTGCTCTGCCAAGCTGCGTGGACATGAGGACATGCACATTCCCCATCCCAGAATGCACTTGGTGGCATAAACAAGACAATGACTTATAGACAATTTAAAGGGCTAATTGTATACTGTATACTTGAAGATCTCGCTACCTGTCAGAGCTACAGAACTGACTATACCAGAAACCACAAAATAATCCTGAGCTACTGTCTTTGTTCATCTCTCTACTGTACCTAACGATCTTAAATTAAATAGTATCTGCTAAGGGATGCTGCACTTCGTCACGAGAGGGGAGGGGGTCTAAGATTGCTAATTGTGTTATACAGGGCTGATATACTTGCACTGAAAGGCAGATCAATATGTCCTGGTCTGCCCTGCCTTCTGAAAGGATTCCTGGTATAAGACTATGTCTACAGGGGGCTTATTCACTAAAAACTCAGCTGATAACCAATGGGGGGGAGGGTTAATGCATTAACCCCTTACTGAAATCTTAGCATCCTGTGTAAGTTTATGAAAGGGTCAGTGGATATAAGATTTGATTGATTAGGGGGGGAAAAGGTACTTTAACTATAACGTTTTAATTTTATAAGACTGGGATTTTAGCCTGTGGTTTCTTGTGAGTAGAGAGACATTTTATAAATATATAAATATATGTATATAGAGAGAGGTCTAACTTAAATTATTTGACAGGTCAATGCATTATTGTTTACATAAAAGGGTGGGTATATTTTCTAATTGCACTCGTGTTAATAATGTACAGTATATAAAGTATATAAACAAAGTTATTTTTCTTGAGGCGAATAAAATTGAAAAGTTAAAATATAAAATGTCTGACTTGAGTTCTTAATGGGATTGTTGCAATATGTGTTTTAACCTGTTAAGTACCAATCACAAGCCATGCATGGTTTGACATAAGTGTTTATCTAAATCCTTGCCATAAAGGAGTTAAACCGTTTAGCTTTGAAGTCATTAAAGCAAATAATCACTATGAGAATACAGTTACAGGTGATCCAGGATTCTCTGCTAATGGAAGAAAACCTCAATATTCTGCAAATTTCCAGGGATTCTAATTAAACATTCTGGTTTAAATAGTATTTATAGAGCACCAACATATTCTGCAGCGCTGTACAATAAGTACAAATATAAAATAATCATAAAAATTCAATACACCTACACAATGAATTAAAATTTAATACACAATAAATTTGACAGCTGGAGAGCACTACAATAAGAATTGACAGGAATTTTAAGCAAGTTTCAAATTTAAGGCCAAAATAGTCCAATTGTAAACCCAACTGACAAGTATTCCAGTTTGGCAACTTTAGTCTTAGAAAATCACTTAATTCCTGACAGTTTTCACTTTAGTGAAAACACACAAATAACTAATAAGGATTAAATGCTGTAAAATAACTGATTACCTAATGATCCTATCTGGACTGCCTTGATTAATCAACGGATATCCCTCCTGTTGATTATGAATGGCAGATGTTGCAGGCCAACACTTGACATTTAGTACGCAACAGCAAGAATACACGATTTATGTCCAGATAAACATGCCGACTCTTATAGTTCCATATCATCATTTTGCAAAAGACGTATGAAACACACAGTTCTGATATATATATATATATATATTATTTACATCATCTCATAAACTATCTGCCCTCTGTTATAGTTTATTTTTTCTAAAGACAAACCGAAACCTGCAATATCTGCTTGATAAACAATCACATAACACAAGCTTTAAACGTGGACTTTCTGTCCTTTAGATCTCACAATACTTCATCAGTTCACATCCAGTTTACTCACTTAAAAGAATTGAAAATAGAATTGGAAAGTCTGGGCCTTAATGTGAAGTGGATAATTTAGTAGCCCAAACGGGCAATTTGGCTATCCCTTCTATAGAAAACACTGGTTTAGTAAATAAAACCTAACTATTGTTTTATTTCTCGAGCAAATGCTGCCAAATACACATCATTAAAGGAGCAGTAAGATAAATTAGACATATCACGCTCCTTAGCGGCGTTGGCAAACTCTGGCGTCTAGCAAGCACGGTTTTATAGGCTTGAAATCTGCATCCAGCGTTACAAAGAATTCGTGGACCACACACACTGTCTTGAAATATTAGCAATACTAATTTCCTTACCTTGGTTTTGTCTTCGGCCTATTGAATGGCCTGATATCCACCTACCTGTATGTCATTATCAAATGAACTATTTATGGTATGTGAGTTGCTTTAAGTCTAAACTATGTAATTTGTGTATATTTCTGTTTCTTATCACATTTATATTTATTTATTTTTTTAAATTGTCTCTGCCGGTCATGTCACCCATGTATTAACTACTACTTATTGAAAGCTGCCTTGACAGGGTTTTTTTAAAACACCCCGCCTTCCTAAATGTGTTAAAATCAGTGAATGCAAACTTTGGGGTGTAACCCCTATATGTGCGTTAACAAGACAACAAAGAGAGGGAGTTGGAGTACACAATATAGAATTTATAAAAGTGGAATAATACCTAGAACTATACAGGTCCTACTAATTCAAACTTAACTTTTACTAAATATTGGGTAAAAAGTGTAATCAAATCCTGGGCTCTGCAGTGTAATCAACAAGTAAGCACCGAATCAATTAACTAATAGGGAAAGTCTACTAAACGGTGATCGCATGATATCCACGATAGCATCTTGTAACGGTATCTGGTAGACTATCCACTACTAAACAAACAGTGATTTAAAAACCTGTAGAGGTAACTTGGCCTCTATTGGATGAAAAATAGCTCACAGATATACCCTATCAAAATGTTGCTGAGGGTGGTTAGCTGCTAGAAAACAAATTAAATCGGCATAGTAGCCTTATGTAGTGCAACAATGTATCCAAACGGATATTGGTGTCCTTATCAGATTGCTCAAAGGTATATTATATACAGATTGCCCTATTGGGCCTAAGTGGGCACGCTTTAAAGGGACACTCCAGGCACCCAGATCACTTCTGCCCATTGAAGTGGGCTGGGTGCCAACTCCCATCACCCTTAACCCTGCAAATGTAATTATTGCAGTTTTTATAAACTGCAATAATCACCTTGCAGGGTTAAGTCCTCCTCTAGTGGCCATCTATGGGGAGGTCTAATGCGCTCGCACGGCCATTGCTGTGCTTGCGCATTAGGTCTGCCCCGCTGACGGATGTGGTGGATTCAGGTGGATCTGGCGGACCTGGTGGATTCAGGTAAGTGTGTCTGAAGGGGTTTTAACCCCTTCAGCGACATGGGATGGGGGCACTCAGAGCCATGAAAATGGGTTTGTTTTCCTGGCACTGGAGAATCCCTTTATTACCAAAAACTCTCCCTATACTAACTAAAATGCAGCAACACTCCCCACCATTGGTATAATGAAAGTAGCTATTGTACAATGGTCGCCACGTAAGTAAAGTAAACCATGAACGCTACTAGTTGTATCGTGACATGTCCCGGTCGACGTGTGATGATTATTATTATTATGTTATTATTTATATAGCGCCAATAAATTCCGCAGCGATTTAGAACTGAATTAGAACTGAATGTGAGCAGAGATGCCCCTGACGCGCGTTTCGCCTTTCAGCTCATCATGTGCTGGAAGTTATAAACGTCATTCCTGGAGAAAACTTCTAAAAATGGTGCAATCAGCAAAGACATTTTATTGGTTGCCATGGTGACTGCTCCAGTTTTCGAACTCCACAATGCGACTTTATACATAACCCTGATTGTTCTTAAAATATAACCCAGTATGTAATGATTGAACAGGCGAGATCAGATAAGATTGATTACATGCACTCAGAGTGAGACTGACCTGTCAATTATATGAAAAATGGCTTCCTATAAGGAAGCTACAGAGTACACTGCTAATTGCTAATGGTTGAACTTGGTGTACTGTTACGATGAAGTAATGCTTCTAAGCTGATATGGTTTTAATTCACATATTTGGAGTACATTTTATAAATCAGAATGCGGGTTCCCTGTAATTCACCGTTTAATGAATACACATCTAAAGGAACACTACAGGCACCCGGACCAAATTTCAATGAAGAGGTCTGGGGGCCTCATGCCGCCCTTTTAGCCCTGCAGTTGAAAAAATTGCCGTTCTGCAGTTAAAACGCTGCGATTTTTGTCCCAGTTTTGCAGAAGACCATCAGATTGGCACAGCGCAGTGTTTTGCCGCGCAACCGCCCTAGCGTTCCAAAGCATTGGATTGGCTGAGATAGTCAATGCTGATGACCTCAGCCAAAGAGAATGAGCTTGAGCGAGGAGACCGGCGCAGCTAGGGTGAAAGGTAAATAATATATGACACTATATGTTAACTTATTTGTTAAGTTACGGTATTTATGTTTGACGTTTGGTTTATATCAAGTAAAGAAGAATATTACAATAAATTATAGATGTGTTATACAGTATTTATCATATCTTATAATAAATGATGTGGCCTGTTTCATCCATACTACGTTGACTCATTATTTGGGTGGTAATTGGGATAGTTCTATGTTTGTATGCTGCATCGCGATTACCCACTATGTTCTGTATACAATCTGTGAGTATTGTAACTATACAGCAATATTACAATCTGCCTTATGCAGGCCCTGCATTGTACAACGTCCACCAGCTAGCCCTATAAAAACGAAACAAAAAAAACATTTAATAATATAGATGGATGTAGTACAGAAACAACCTTATCTAATGGCATAAATCCCACATTACAATTTAACACACTTTTTTCTGGTTTGTAATTGTTAGTGATTGTCATACAATGTACTTCGCTAATATTTTACTACCATTGCAGAAGCATATATGTTGTGACTTCTACTTTAGTGTGCATTGCTCGTGGGATGTATTGAGCTTATCATGATCCTGATAAGGTTCATTTTAGTTATAATTTATATTTTTAATGATAATTACATAATAAAAGTGCATGTGTTTTGGTGGGCTTGGTATTGGTGTGTGTGTGTATGGGGGGAGGCATAATTTCATCCTTGGATCCAGGCAGCACAATGCCTTGGGCCGGCCCTGTCCCCAAGGCTCCATACTCGGCCCCCTGCTATTCACATTATTTATAAATGATCTGCCTAATGTCTGAAAATCCTCAACTGTACACATGTATGCAGACAACACTGTAATCTACGCTAGTAAACCCAATCTGAGGCTGTGCTCCTAAACCAACTCACAGAGGTAGAAAAGTGGATAGCAGATAACAAACTTTTCCTAAACAGTTACAATGATCTTTGGAACTGTACCTAAATTACGTAAACTACAAAATCAACAACTGTGTATCAGAACAAATTCAAATTGCACACTGACAGCAGTCTGCTCTTTTAATATCTAGGCTAGACCCCAATCTATCCTTTGGCCTTCACATTGAAAAAATCTTCAAAACTTTACCCCAAACTAGGTGCCCTTTACAGAAACAAATCCGGCCTAAGCCCTACAGTAAAGAAACAGATAGCGCAACACATGCTAATGCCGGTCATTGATTATGGGGATGTAGTATATGCACCCGCACCGCCAACCCACCTTAATAAACTTAATACGTTATATAATTTGTTCTGACGCTTTGTACTAGAATGTAATTACTTTACCCACCACTGTGACATGTTAAAAGAGCTAAACTTGCTGTCGCTGGAATCCAGGCACACTCTTCATCTTTCCAGCCTTGTGCATAAGAGCATTCCTGGGAAGCTCCCACCCTACCGGAGTAGAATGCTCTCCCCGGCTGTTCCTACCTCCAATAACCTCCGATCCAGTACTAGCACGATATTTAGCATACTGCAATACAAAAATAAAGTGTCTCAATCCTCATTTTCCTAAAGAGCACCGCAATTATGGAATAACCTCAAATCTTCATTCAATCGAAAATCTTTTATGAGATCTATGGCAATATACCTCAGCACAAAATGCACCTGTCATAGTCGAATATATTTATTACCTGTTATGTATTAAATGTATATATGTGTGTATGTGTGTATATATATATATATATATATATATATTGTTTGTATATTGTATTTTTGGAATATTGTACCCTAATGTATCAATGCAATGTTTTGTGGACCCAGGACATACTTGAAAACGAGAGAAATCTCAATGTATCCATCCTGGTAAAATATTTTATAAATAAATAATGATATAGTGTTCCTTTAAGCAGTCGAGCAGTTGTTGGACAATTTCTGGATATCTGAGAGTTAATTAATTACTAAATATTTAGTATGCCTGCTGGTTTGGTTAGAGCCCTCCCCGGTGGCAGAGGAGGTGGCAGTAGGTGCCTTGCAGAGCCCAAAGATGTTGTCAAAATGTTGTTAAACAGTTTTACTATTTACCCGGAGAGAGCAGCAGGGCATTCCTGCCACCAAAAGACTGTAGTGGTTATGGTGCTTGGAGATTTCGTTTTACTTCTATCACCTTTGTTGGTAAGCATTGCCATGATTCGAAGAAATATATCCTAAAATATTCATTATAATGTACCCTGTTATAATATTTAAGTGAAAATAACTAAACCTGAATTTATCTATCTCTGAACATGTTCACCAAATTCTGCAACTCAGATCTCATTAAAATGCTTAGAGAATAAGCCCTTAAATTACTTTTTCCCATTAATTAAAGACTTCCTGTCATTTCCCATGAGCCCGGCAGCCCATGTGTAGCATGACCTCTATGCCCTCTCTACTTCTGCTTACAATAAGTCCGATTTTGATGTTTGTGAAAATGTATGATATTTCAATAAAACATCTCTTTTTTCCCCAAATTGCGGGAATTAGAAGTGACAGAAATGGGGGCTACGGATGTCACACAGAGAAAACTGGAGTGAAACTACTATTTATTTATCCATCATATATAGTTAGGACAGAGTTGACTTATTGTGATATATGTCACTATTTGTAAACCATGTCACATAAAAGCAGGAATCATCTCAAACAGAGGTACGGTATGGGGGTAGAGGTAAACATGTACCAGTGTGATTGACATTTACCGTAAAGAACACTAAACATCAATGTTCAGCTGTAATTGGGGCAAGATGAAGAATAGAGTCCGTTTTGATTATTGGGTATACATTCTCTTGGACACTCCTGACAAAGGTAGATTATGGAGTACAGAAGTAAAAATCCATACAGACATGAATTTTATATCCTATACAAAAACCATTGTTTGTATGTAATCATTTGGATGTTCACCAGCATTCTTGTGAAAACTATTTTATAAGACCGGACTCATAACCTCCTAGCACCATATAAACTACAATAAACTGCAATGGGTATAGTGCATAGTGTCATTTTAATAAAACAGTGTCCATTTGCCTATTGTATGGGTTTATTATGATTCTCATAAAAAACAGTAGGAGTCTCCAGGGCCTACAAAAAGAAATGTGGGCCAGTGAATTCCCCCCAACATGTGGGATGTGGGCTAGTAATCAATTGGGGATCTCTCCAGAACTATCTATTAATTGACAAGTACCAATGGTACTTGGTTTGGAAATAAACTGACGGAGCTTGATCATCCATAATGCCGGGGTCATTGTATAAAGGGGTGTAGCTGCAAATAATTGTCAGTTTTACATTGTGTTCGCAACAAGTTTATTTTAGTTTTTGCTACATTTAAATAAGCAAAAGATTTAAAAAGTTTAGTGCCACTCAAAATAATGACAGAAATTAAGAGATATTTCCTTGTTAGCCGGTTGAATAAAAAGCCAAAACTAATAGCCCGTGATGAGTATCTAATGGGATTTGGTAGCAAGCCATCCATGACAAAAGAGCTTTTTTTCTGACGAACCAAGATGTATTGGGTGGAATAACGTTGAACTTTATCACAGCAACAAAATCCATGGTTAGGAAATTACTGGGGAATGACTTATGAATTTGACCGCTATCTGAAAGCTGGAAGGACGTCAACTCTGCGGGACATGTTAAATGAAAATATATATTTTATCTATTAAAACTTCTTCTCAGCCTGCTGAATAGGTACTGAAGTACAGCATTTTAAAGGGGAGCCATCATTTTCTGAAAATTACACCAATGAATATTACATATATTTGGAAGTCACATTTCCCCTGTAAATGTTTTAAAGTTATTTATTTATTACAATCTGTTGAATAAAACAAATGGGTTGTTATCTCACTCCATTGCATTAAACATCTGAATTACTAGGTTTGGACATATTCCAATACTCCAAAATAGCCAAAGAAGGCCAGAAATACTCTTTTATGGGTTGTGGACTCAGGAGAGGGGGCCAAACATCTGTGCACCTGAGAATTTTTCCAAAGAAAGAAATAACTTTATTAGTACAGATTGCTTAACTTACATACACAAAGTCGCACATTACACTAATATATTTTATTCTGTCTCTATTTCCCGTGGTGTAATTGATTCTCCCCTCCATTTTTGTGCTCTTTTGGTCAAGGTCTCCTTTTTGTTTTTGTCATCGATCAAGACCCTTTTTCTCTTATTGTTGCTAATTTTACTTTCCCCATTCTGGAACCAACATTTGCCATTGTTTATTTATCCCATGTGTACCCCCTTGTCTTCATCATGTACCACTAGTGTCTTCACTCCCCTGTCCTTCTGGAATCCCTCTCTTGATTTCCTCCAATTTTCCACCAGCTGTGTGTCCCCTGTTCTGTGTCGGTGGCCAAGGCCTGGCAGCAGGAAGCAGATGGACAATCCCGAGTCTCTCTGACAATAATGTGTTATATTAACAGGTGCAGTATATTTTCTGTATTTAGCTCTGGGTATCTGGTGTGGTAAGATAACAAGGGATCTGTGTTTTATGCGCAGGGGGTGGAGCCTAGAAACCATATGCTCAACTAAAACGCAAAGCACAGAGCTGGTCGTTAAATAAACGAAGTATAAGGTAACAAGAAAAAATGAGACACTTTTATTCATTACTGAATAATACTGCGTTATATCACATTGCATTCATCATTGAAATTAAACGTATCATTGAAATTTCTCTTTAAGCTAAAATATTGAATGTGCAGGTCGTTGAGGATTCAACCGTAAAAGCACAGATCAAAAAAATACATGACAGTGACTTCTTAAACGTAAATACTTTTTTCATATTCAGGAAAATTTGCTCCTACTCCTCTGCAAAAGGATCTTTGTGGCACGAGCTATCGAGACTCTGCCGCCTTCCGTGGGTTTGGAGCCGTTCTTGAGATTTTTCAGAGGATCTGCGTCTTACGCTGGCAGAGGTGCGGTGGAATAACATGCTGCGGAAGTAGCCATATTGTATTGGTTCTGAAAAGGTTCGCTTCCTGTTTACGGAGCGAGTCACCTTTGGGGTAGTGTCAAGCTTGTTCATTTTGGGGTCTGTTTTGCGTTTTGAGTCTTCCTTTGAATCATCGAGAAAGAACAGATTTCTCATCACTGTCTCAATGCGTTTTCTTATCTAGGAAGGAAAAGAAAGATAGGGTACCGGTTAAATATTTTATTTAAACACCATTGTTTTGCCCCGTAGTTACAGTTCTCGTAAAACTATCAAACTGGGTCCTTGCATCATCCATCCAGGAATATGATGTACTGTATTCAGCTCTGTGCCGCATCACCAGTAATTAGATATCTCCCAAATATTGGCTCAAGAAACTTGAGCTTGACCTGATCTTGCGGTAAATAGGTAAAGTGGAGCCTGCTGCCTGTAGCCAGACCATTTCCCTGATGCTTATTACAATAGGTGACTTTGCACCTTCCATAATTCAGACCCACTCAGTGACCACTCACCAGCTATGAGCCGCAATCTTACGGAATTACTTCAATTTACCCCAAATTTCCCAGAAAAATGACTTATTAGAGCACAGGTTGCTGCTGAGTTTTATAGGG
Source organism: Pelobates cultripes (assembly GCA_933207985.1). Lineage (NCBI taxonomy): Eukaryota > Metazoa > Chordata > Amphibia > Anura > Pelobatidae > Pelobates > Pelobates cultripes. The sequence continues at coordinate 21,312,002 of OW240924.1, forward strand.
CAGTGTTATATAAAGACGATTTATCTCCATCAGAAATGAAATCTGCTACGATAAATGCCCCTGGAAAGAAGTGTTAAGTAAAGCCTCATATCCATCTATCTCCCTGTTTTTCTGTCCATCCGCTGTCCGTCCATCCATCCATGCAGATCTTTTTTTTTTCTTCAGATTAGATTTTAAGAGCTTTCTATACTGGTAATAATAAATCCATATATACACACATAGCAAAACCATTCAAACATACTTACTTACACAAGTATTCATATATATGCACACACATACCTGGACATGCATTCGCACATTATCATGGAAGCCCATGTATACAAAGTCTTTATAAAGGCTCTTGTGAGAGCCCCAATATTGCTTGAGTTTCAAAAAACAATCTGGGCTAAAAAGAGACTCCCAAGTCTTTTGGTTACATCAATAAAGAGATGTGGAGCCACCCCGATGCGTAACACTCGGTTAGTGTCCACTGATAAATATGTGCCTTCTCTTTCTTTTGCATGTGTATATATACACACAGTCATGGAAGCACATATATACTGGCAAAACGGTATGGTACTGTAGAAACACAACTGAGGCTATTGGCTAAGACTCTTAAGTGCATGGGCATACATCACACGGTACAGCTGCCATATTAGCAGTGAGATCTTGGGTCACAATGCAAGGATCCATCTTGGATCATGGTGATACATAGTAATCCTGACTGGATCATCCAGGAAATGCTGGGGCTTCCTGGGTCACCCATGAATACTACTGCTAATAATAAAGTGCTTGTACCCCATCCTTGAAAACATTCCAACTGTTTTGCCCTATGTTTTCATTCTGCATTCTGCAATATTTCCTCTCTAAATCTTGTCTAACCTCCCTCGGCTGATCGCGTGCTCCTGAAGTCACTCCCCCTTCCCTCCTGCTTCCAGAGGAGTGAAGAAAAGTAGGGCTGGAACTGGAGGACGGGCAGCTCATCTTAAGGTAGGGGAAGAGGGGTTTGGGGGACCTTCCTGTGCAGTGTGTTAAATTGGGGAGGGGGCATTGTTTTAATTTGAGGGGGGGGGCAGTGCATTAAATTGGGTTAGGGAGTGGGCAGTGTATTCATTTTAGGGAGGGAGCACTGAATTAATTTGGGAGAGGGAGGGGGGCCAGCGTATTAAATTGGGGATGGGGGGCAGTGTATTAGAATGGTCGGAGGCGGGCAGTGTGTTAAATTGGGGGAGAGAGGGCAATGTATTAAATTAGAGTAGGAGGAGGGACAGTATTAGATTAAGGAGCAGTGTATTAGATTGGGTTGGAGGGCAGTGTATTAGAGTGGTGGGAGGGGGCAGTGTGATAAATTGGGGAAGGGAGGGCTGCAGTGTATTAGAGTGGTGGAGGCGGGCAGTGTGTTAAATTGGGGGAGGGTGGGGGACAGTGTATTAAATTGAGGGAGGGCAGTGTATTAAATTAGAGTGCTGGGAGAAGGGGCAATGTATTCAATTAGAGTGGAAGGAGGGACAGTGTATTAGATTAAGGAGCAGTGTATTAGATTGGGTGAGGGGGCAGTGTATTAGAATAGAGGGAGGGACACTGTGTATTGGATTTGGGGGCAATGTATTGAATTTGTGGGCAGTGTATTAAAATGGGGGCAGTATTAGATTGAGTCTGCATGGAGACGCTGAACACTCCCCATGGAGATGCTGTTTGGCCGTGCAGCTTTTTGCCACACATGCACAATAGCCTCCCAATGCTCCCGGTGAGGCCTCAAAGTGGTAATCAATTTGATTCAGGAATCCCCGGCATTCCTGAATATTACCATCAAAATGCGGGGGAGGTAATAAGGAGACAGTAGGTGCCTTATGTACTATAGCTGGCGGTACATTAGGCGGAGGTGACATAGTTGGAGAGACCTCAGGCTGTAGATGCGCTGTCCGAGTAAGAAGCATACAGAAAGCCTGGGCAAATTGATCCAGCACAGATATAACAAGGTGAGGATGAATATGTTACACATGCTTGCATTAACACAAAGTTACTGTTTGATACACCCGGTTTTGCCATCCACCGATGGCAATGAGTCCCACACTGTTTTTCTGGTGGCTGCAATGGTGACTTCTGCTGTCCCAGCAGCACATTCAATACTGTTCACTCCACGTCTGGCTTTTCTTACAATTAGAAACAACCTAGAAAGAAACCGCAAAACCAAAAATTGTTATATGAGGTTACGCACCATGTGTGGAAGCTTAACCCCTTAAGGACACATGGCATGTGTGACATGTCATGATTCCCTTTTATTCCAGAGGTTTGGTCCTTAAGGGGTTAAAGGGACACTATAGTCACTAAAACAACGTTAGCTTAATGAAGCAGTTTTGGTGTCTAGATCATGCCACTGCAGACTCACTGCCTAATTCTCTGTAATTTAGGAGTTAAAACACTTTGTTTATGCAGTCCTAGGCACACCTCCCTGATATGTGACTTACACAGCCTACCTACACACTTCCTGTAAAGAGTTATCTAATGTTTACACTTCCTTTCCTGCAAAGTCTGTTTAATTTAGAATTTCCTGTCTCCTGCTCTGTTAATATCTTTGTAGATTAGAGTTCAATTTACAGAGCAGGAAACAACAACTTTTATAGTAAGTTACATCTCATTAAAAATTAACCGATTTTGTTTTAATACAGGCTGTCACAGTCACAGCCATGGGTGGTGTGGCTAGGGCTTCATAAACAGAAACAAAAGTGATTTAACTCCTAAATGGCAGTGAAACTTCAGGGGCATGATCTATACACCAAAACTGCTTCATTAAGCTAAGGTTTTGGTGACTATAGTGTCCCTTTAACAAAGACCCCTCAGTCAGGTTGAAACGTTGTTGGTTCCACACATGGTGGAATAAATCTCCTATAATCAGTTTTTGTGTTGTGGATACTTTTTTTTTTATCGTGTCTCTCTCTTGCAAGGTAATTTACCAAGGTAACTTTGGAGTTTGCACCCATATTGCCAATAAGTGTGGCCCAAGCCTGGTAATCCTCAAACAAATCGATTCTGAAAATTCAATTTGTTCATAAACTAATGGAATTAGACAAATTAAAATCCCTTGAATTCATACACGGAAAGCAATTTCCAGAAATTGTATTCAGATGAACTACTTAAAACTAATTTTTGCAAATGTCTATTATTCATTGACGCCAATGGCCAAACAAACACACAGCACACACTCACATCTTCTACGGCAGTCAAACTGAAACTTAATCTCAGCCATGTTCTGCCCTATTTATGCCAAAAACCACTGGGGGCCCATTGCTGTTTTGTGGTCATTAAGTGCATTATCATTATTGGATTGATTTTTGACATTTCTAACTTGGTACATTTGACAACCTTCTGTTATCCCAATTTTACACGTGTGTCAGTGATTGCATCTGTTTGTCTATGTATCTGCATGTGTGGCAGTGTTTGTGTGTCTGTATATCTGCATGTGTATCAGTGTTTGTGTGTCTGTATATCTGCATGTGTATCAGTGTTTGTGTGTCTGTGCAACTGTATGTGTGTCAGTAAATGTATCAAAAACTGACACATATGCAGATACTGACACACATACAGATGTACAGACACACTGATATGCCTGCAGATACACAGACACACACACACACTGCCACACATGCAGATACACAGAAATACAGATACACACACATATACACATTACACACATACAGTATACAAAAACTACACACATACACACACACACTACACATACACAGATACACACTAAACACACTACACACACACAGAGACATACATGCAAACACACGCTACAAATATTACACACAGATACAGATATCCACACTACACAGATACACATACAGATACACACACCTTACACTCATACAAACAGATACACACACACACAAATACCCACACTACATACAGATACATACACATACAAACAGATACACACACACACACACATTAAAAAATTAAGCCACCCAGCAGTTTATTAGCTTCTGCTGGCTGTGGCAGATGGGAATTGGGGGCCTGCTCTCCCTATCCGGCCCCATCCTCGCGGCTTCCTCCTCTTCCTCCTGCGCTGCTGGCTCTGTGTGAGCTATGAAGAAGTAATACGCTGTCACTTCCTCCCAGCTCTATGTGCACGATAGAAGGGGCTCGGTCGCACTGTTAAAGTGCCACAGCGCACGACCAGGCCCCTCATTGCATATGTCCATCGAGTGGCCCTAAGGGCATGGGCCACCCGATGGACTCTCACACAGGTTCCCAACCCATGCAGTGTTGCTGCAACGCCGCCAAGGGTTGGGAAATCCTGTTTTAGATTATGACAGGGGCGGCAAGATGGAAGGGCCGGCCCTGGTGCCACCTCTACGTAGTGGTAGGCTCTATGGGCCTTGTGCTGAAAGTGATTATGCACTATCATACAGTTTTTCTATTGGATATGTATTCATGTTCTGCATCATTCATTATCGAGACCTGCGTGTCTCCTCTGTCTGTTTCTTCTAAAGAGATTTGCGCATCCCAGCTATTGCATATCGCAAATTCAAAAAGTTTGAGACCTGCGTCTCCCGCCTTGGTCTCTTCTGCGTGTTTTGAAAACTGAAAATCTCCCCAATGACAAGAAATTCACAAAAAAATAAATTGGTTCCAGTAACAGGCAGTCAGCTGGACTGGCGGTGTCCCTAGCCTCTCTCTAGAAAGTCACATCGCCTCCATTTAGGTACGGCACGTGATTTCCTTCTAGAGCAGACTAGGAAGATGATTATAAAGAAATGCACTTCAAAGAGTTCATTGAATTGATCAATTTAGAGAATTATCAGATAGTATTATTATTTATTTATTTTTCGGAGTTTCATATGTGCCGAGTATGTGCTGTGATCTGAGCCTTAAGGATAAAATGTAAAGAGGTTTTATAAGATGTAGTATTTCCATTAGTGACATGTACAGCCGGCGGTAATTATCTGTATAGTTCATCCATCACTCATCATATAATCACATTCTCTGGGCACAGCGTGTCCTTAGGAAGCTTTTATTATTATGACAAGACTTTTGGCCAGATGCATTAAGACATGAATGTTTCTTTGTGGGTTCAATAATTTTTTTATGCACAGGTAAAGTGTTTGTTCTGCAGGACAGAGACTTCTTCCTCACAATTATACATCATTCTTCTTGCACTGAACTCCTGTGTATTTCGAGTTTCCTTTAAAATGAATCATAGAGGTCAATGACATTTAGCTGGTCTTTTCAGGATTTCTCTGGATGTAAGATCATTGGGTATCAGTTAGACTTGAACAGTGAATTTGCCACAGGAAGCTATTATTAAAGCAAGCCAAATACACTTAAGAGGATTACACTCCAAGCACCATCACAACTTCAGTAATTTGAAGTGATGATGGTGCCTGGAGTCTGTATTTGGAGAGTTTCGCTATGAAATAATGCATATATAGTAATGAACCCCTCTGCTAGCATACTTGGGGAGTCATTAGCCAGTCTAGAACAAGAATTCAAGGTCACTAATATGAATCCTGTACAAATTTAGCATCTGACACCAGCATGCACAAGATGTGGAGACGGACAGAGACAGACAGTCAGTGGCGGCATGCCACCCACCCTCCATCATGCTGCCCCTTTTCTCATTCAGCCCATACTCCATGACACCAGTCCTCCTCTAATGTCAGTGGAGGAAGATCACGGCTGCAGGGAGAACTTGGCCTTGGTGCTGGAACATGGGTACCATTTAGCCGTTCCCATAATTTATTTCACGGGGGTGGGCTGGATAGGAAGGGTTTTGTTTAAAACACTGTTTTTTGGTGGAAGTAACCCTTTATGGCATTGCATTCTGAATCTTGCAGAACTGCTTCCACCCACGGGCTTGGCAACAACTCCATCTAGAACTGCTATCAAAAGTTCAGATAACTCTAGAGGTTTATCAGACCAGAAAAAAACTGGTCAGATCACTGTATCTAGAATGGTCAGTGGGCATGATCATTGTATCTAGAACCATATCTAGAACGTTCATTGGGCCAGATCAGAGCACCTAGAAGGCTAGAACCATCAGTGGGCCCAATCAGAGCACCTAGAACTGTCAGTGGGTTAAATCAGAGCACCTAGAACTGTTAGTGGGTCAGATCACAGCACCTAGAACTGTCAGAGGGCCAGATCACAGCAACTAGAGCTGTCAGTGGGCCAGATCACAGCACCTAGATCTGTCAGTGGGCAAGATCGCTGCATTGACAACTGTCAGTGGGCCAGATCACTGCATCAAGAACTGTGTCTGGGCCAGACCACTGCATCAAGAACTGTGTCTGGGCCAGATCACTGCATCAAGAACTGTGTCTGGGCCAGACCACTGCATCAAGAACTGTGTCTGGGCCAGACCACTGCACCAAGAACTGCCAGTGGGCATGATCACTGCACCAAGAACTATCAGTGGGCCAGATCACTGATTCAAAAACTGTCAGTGGGCCAGATCACTGCATCAAGAACTGTCAATGGGCCATATCAATGCATCTAGAACTCGGTGGACCAGAAAAAACCTGAATTTAGAAATATTAAACCCATGGGCCAGACAAAACTGAATCTAGAACGGTCATGGACCAGACAACAAATGTATCTAAAGCAAATGTCAGTGAGCCAAAAGACGAGTGAAACATAGAATGTGACGGCAGATCAGAACCATTCGGCCCATCTAGTCTGCCCAATTTTTTAAAATACTTTCATTAGTCCCTGGCCTTATCTTATAGTTAGGATAGCCTTATGCCTATCCCACGCATGCTTAAACTCCTTTACTGTGTGAAACCTCTACCACTTCAGCTGGAAGGCTATTCCATGCATCCACTACCCTCTCAGTAAAGTAATACTTCCTGATATTTTTAAACCTTTGTCCCTCTAATTTAAGACTATGTCCTCTTGTTGTGGTAGATTTTCTTCTTTTAAATATAGCCTCCACCTTTACTGTGTTGATTCCCTTTATGTATTTGTGCCTCTACAGCTGCATTCTATATGTTTATTTCTATCACATCATAGGCACATTATTAAAAATACACAATTGTCAAATCATTGTCAAATCTGAGGAGAAGTGCTATTTCCTTTTCACTTTTCTAAACGTCATACATCGAGGACACGTGCCCATTTAAAAATAATGTCTATGAGAAAAAAAAAGTTAATTCATAAAATCCACCAAAAAGGTGACAAGGATTGAATGAAATAAATAATAGACGTTGCTAATTAGTAAAAAAGGAAATGAAAACAGCTAATCCTTCCTCTCTAATGAGTATGCCCAATTAACACCTTTCTAAACACGGACAGTCATGGAAAAAGACAACATTTTGTTATCAATAGGCTTAAAAGCTCAGTTTTTCAGAAATCTTTGTATGAACTTAAGTATTGGAAAAACACCCACAGTTCTTACATTGTTAATTTTTATTATTTTCTTATTTCTCTTCAGAATTAGTTGGCCTTTATAGTCCTCCAATAGAAAAATAGATTCTATCTAAAAGGATGCTAAAAAAACCCATAACCACGTCTGTGCCTCTCAATCTCTCTCCTTCGGATAATCAGACTGATTTTCAATCTGATTAGAATAGCTTCAGTAATTTACAAATATCTGCTCTGCCCCACTCAACACTGTCCTAGAGGGAATTATGTTTCCCAATGCTTATACATGCCAGTGCTTGGCATTATGTGTGTGTAGCCACCAAATTGCTTCATTTATGAAATAAAAATAAAAAACACAAAAACAGTGTGTGTGGTTTCTATTAGGGATGCACCGAAATTAAAATTCGGGGCCGAAACCGAAACTGAAAATTCAGGATGCCCTTGGCCGAAAACTGAAACCGAAAAAAAAAAAATTACATTTTTCACCAAGTGATTTTAAAACCATTTTATATTTACCACAATTTCGCATTTAGTGACTAGCTCTGATAGCCAGCCACACTTGTAAAACACACTACAGCAATCACAAAGCCTCTTCCTTACTGTAACACTGCACAATTTGCCTCCACACTATAAACTAAGTACATTGCACTTATAACAGCTATGAGTTTGAAGCCATTATATAAGCAGACACCGAATAAATAATATGTAAAGCTCTCACAGCAGCATTTACCAGTGCTTTCTATCTACTACATCTTCAGTAACGATGAATCCAATTCAAACAGGTTCCTGCCATTTCCCCACTCCTCTCTGGCAGAGTCGCTTCCTACTGACATGATGATCCCACCAAAGACGTTGCACGCCAACACTGTGGTAGGTGCTGGCGGACATCTTGGCCGGTTTCTTTTCAAGTGCACGCTGCTTCGGTGGGGAGGAACGAGTCAGAGATCCTGTCGAGTACAGGAGCGTTGAAGGCTTGCGCTTTACCTCCTGTGTCCCTCCTTGGCCGATGTTAGACTCCCCGGCGAAGCATCGTTTTTCGGTAAGTTCCCTGCGGAGCCATGTTTCCAGCCGAGTCTACGTTCCCTGCGAGTTCTTGGCCCAAACCGATGGGAATGCATCACTTACAGGGTATGTGAGAGAGGGAGGTCCGGCACACTGCTAGATAACCCAGAGTTACCATCATACTGCTTCATTCATTATCCAGGGCCATCTCACTGACAAAAGTTTCGGCAGATTTGACCCTTTCGGACGAAATAGGATAGGCCCATTTTTGGCCGGAAATTTCAGTGCATCCCTAGTTTCTATTAATGTTCACAGAGGTGCAATTCATGACTTTTCATGAACTAAACTAATGGCAGAGGCAAAGCTATGTATCCTATAAACGTTTGCCTGGCAATCATCAATATGCTGTACCAAAACCAATGGAGGACCAGGATTGGCTGAGAATCTTGGTCTCTTCATGGATGGCATGGATGCTGCAGATATGTAGCAAAAAATATCTTCTTCAAAATGGTCGTTCTCTGTAAAGATCTGTTATCTTTTTAACAATTCTAAACTAGGACAACATGTGATCACTATTAACTAAAGGTGTCAGGATTTGTTGGCCACCTCTGTCCTTGCAACCCATGAATAAACCAAATTGACAATCCGTACAGACCTACGTATTCACAGTGAAATTAGGGATGGATTTAAGAAAAACTTGACCTTCGCCATCCATGGTTCTTACCTTGCACAAATTGGATATAGTTTCCACACCTATTAGGGTTTGTCAGACAGACAGACCGACAGACAGACTAGTAGCGATTCTAGGCTAAAATAGATTCATTCACAGGCTCTTTTTTCTATCCAGTGTCAGCATGTAAAGTATCTAGAAACAATGTGCATCCAGTGCTTCGCTAGGAGATGATCTGGATTCAATGGCTCAGATTGCAATGATTTCCGTTCATATACTGTATGTCCTCAGAGCTTTTTTTAAGAGAAGCATCCAATTGAATAAAAATCATTAGGCTCGGTGACGTCATTTAAAGAAAATTGGGATGCAGTGAACAGATTGTCACTGGAAGGCAAGTTTAACTGTATTTTTAATCATCTCAAAAAACAAACAAAAAAAACACAAAGAGGGCCCAATAAACCTCTTTATATTTGCTGGGGAGCTCGCTGTGGCATGCAGTCCACAAGAGGGAAGTGGTCTCCAAACAAATCCCTTATGCACATAATTTACTTTGAATTATTAGCAGGTTCTTTCACCCTAAAAAGTTTTGTGAAACACAAAGCCAACTGTTGTGTCCTTCTCATGATGGACAATATAACACCAGCTCAGTACATCAACACACTGAGAGGTACAAGATCAAAACCCCTTGCGGAGCTTGCCAAACAATTTTGGCATTTCTGTCTAGAAAGAGACTTATTAAAGGAAGAATTCCTACCGGGTTTATCAAATACGAAAGCAGACTGGAACTCTTGATTCCTAGTCGACTACAGTTATTGGCAATTAAATCTTTTGATTTTTCATCAACTTGCTTAACTTTGGGGCCCTTTCGAGGTTGATCCTTTCACGTCTCAACTGTCAACCGTTCTTTCAAACATGGCTCAGGGGAACCAATTATGCATTTCCCCCCATCATCATGATTTAACAAGTTCTACTTAAATAATGAATTCAGAGATCATCTATGGTTCTAATAACTCCTTGGTGGCCAGTTCAATGCTGGTTCCCTCAAATCCTGAGCAAGATAATAGATTATCTGAGAATTCTTCCAACAAGCCATTCGAATATTTTAGATCCCAAGGCAATCCTTTATCCTCTCGTGCTATCCAACCAATCAACTCTGGTTGCATGGCTGGTTTTGAGTCATTTGCATCTGGTACAGAATCTTCTTTATCAACTTAAAAACTCTTGTCACAGGCATGGGTCCCAGGTACCAGAGCTGATTAAGGATCAGCCTGGAAACTTGGGATTCATTGAAGCATGGAATGTATTTGGATCCCGTACACGCACCTATCTCCTCCATACTAAATTTTATGTCTCATGCTTTTGACTCAGGTAAAGCATATTGTACCAAACATATACCGTTCTGCCATTTGGCAAGTCATTCTCCTGTCAACTCTTTTAAACTAGGTAAACATCCCTTAATCTGTAAACTCATGAAGGGAATGAGACTTCAAAGATGTCTTTGTCCCAAATATACTGATACTTGGGAGTTTAACTTAGTTCTCCAAATGTTTAACTCTTGGAATGATAATGAATTGCTATCTTTAAAATGGTTATCTTGTAAGTTAACTGTTTTGCTTTGCCTTGTTTCTTTTAAAAGGGTATCTGATGTCAAAGCTTTAGACTTCTCTAACAGATCATACACTCCGAACATTATCTCCAGGCTTAAGAAAACTAATCTCAATACAGTTTTCTATCCTCCATTTCCTGATCATCCTAACTTTTGCGTAGTTTGCTGTTTATAAACATTTGAATCACAAACTCAATCCATCATCTTTTCAATTGTTAATTTCGTATTGTAAATCTCACCTTCCTGTATCTACTCCCACTTTAACTATATGTGTTAAACTTATCATGTCTATGACTAGAACAGATGTAGCTAAATTTGACGCTCATTGGACTAGGGGAGCTAAATCCACCAAAGTTTATTAAGCAGCGGATTCAATACTAGATATTCTCCGAGCTGAAGATAGGTCATCAGAATCTACCCTTAAATCATTTTACTTTAGACCTCATTCTTATGTTTCTCTGGTTGTTTTGTAAATATATTCTGCTTTAACCTTCTATAAAACAAGCTTCCTGCCTGAGATAACATTCAAACTCTTCCTAGACCAGGAGTGACAGAAAATTAGTTTTTAAAGACAGGAGGCGAGTATTATCCCACCCAATCGATTCTTTCTTTACAGTTTAAAAAAACTCCCTCATTCTACTTTTAATTTTTAACCTGGATGCCAAGTTTAATCAATCCTGCTTCCTACCATCATTGGATTAATCTCAATACATCTTTCAACGTTACATCTATCATCGTCGCAGCCCGAAAGAGGAGTAACTGCCGCAGGCTACCTGTTATATAGACTATACTTGATGCTGATTGGTCAAAGAGTTTACCTGCTCATGATTGGTTGTGATATTTTTTTTTTTAGTTCTACCTATCTGTTATCAACACTTTTTCTGTTGTGAGCAGCAAAAAAAAGTCATAAGCATAATACTCGCCTCCTGTCTTGAATAAAACTCGGACTCTAGAATGTAAGCTCATGGAGCAAGGCCCTCCACCTCTCTGTTCCTGTACGTCCAGTTGTCTGGTTACAATTACATGTCTGTTAGTCCACCCATTGTACAGCGCTACGGAACCTGATGGCGCTATATAAATAATAAAATAATAATAATTTTCTGTTGTCCCTGGGCTAGGAAAATCTTAATTTTTCAGTTTGGGTTTTCTTGAACAAGTCTCTCAGTTCACATTAAAAGAGCTGGAATTTGGGATATTTAATTCAGTATTTCTAAATAATGTAATAATGATTAGTTTTACCCTTTATTTGTAGCTCACAGATGTATAAAGTACAACCTACTGTGACTTTCTAAGTCCTCTTTCAATCTTAGTATCTGCACGTGGACAGTTTTATGAGCAATCCTCTTATTTTGTGAAATATCGCTGCGATCCACATTTAACCTGTGATAGATTATTTTGCAGACAGAAGATAGGATGTATATTTAGAAAGCTATTAAATTCTGAACATCCATTTTGAGAAGTGAAATTAAAATCTAATAAATTTGAGGCTGAAAGAACATGTGCATCTATATATAAATGCAATCACTGTGGCCGATCAGTAAAAATACACTGCAGGTCAATTGAACCTGCAGAACAAATTGGATAAAATACGGGACTTTGCATGGAGAGTTTTTGTGTGTTCAGCAAAGTAAGAATCTATCTGCACATGGCAAGTACATTAGGCCAGTCAGACCATGCTGTGCCCTTTGTGTTAGGAGAAATTTATATGAGCTGTTTCTGAAGAGGCAGAAATCTATAAAATAGAAAGGACAAAGGTTTTAGGAGAAGGCTGTCTGTAAGCTCATGCAGGCCCGGTGCTAGACTATTTTGCATCCTAGGAAAGACCAGATGCAGCTCCCCTGCCCCCCAAAAAACAAAATTCTCCCCCAGCCCCCTGTCTATTTCTCTCTCCCCCAGACCCTTTATGTGTATCTTTCTCCCCCCAGACTCCTTTTCCCCTTCCCCCCTGTGAGTCTCTTTGCCCTCCCCAGCACCTATGTATGTCTCTTTGTCCCACCAGCACCTTTGTGCCTGTTTGTCTCTCCAGTCCTACTGTGTAACCCTTTGTCCTCCCATTTACTCTGTGTCTCGTTGTCCCCCAGCCTCTCTGTGTGTCTCTTTGACCCCACCATGCCCTTTGTGTGTCTCTTTGTCCCTTCTATTCCCTCTGTGTGTCTCTTTCTCCCCCAGCCCCTTTGTGTGTCTCTCTTTCCCTTTCCCCAGCCTCTCTGAGTGACTGTGTCCCCTTCCCCAGCACCTCTGTGTCCTGTCTGAGCCTATCCTGATAATGTGCGGTCAGATCCCCTACATTCGATATCAACCCAGCTTTTCTGAGCCTGTCCTGATAATGTGCAGTCAGTTCACATACATTCGATAAAAGCCCAGCGTTGTCTGAGCCTGTCCTGATAACGTGCGGTCAGTTCTCCTACATTAGATATAAACCAGCGCTCTCTGAGCCTGTATTGATAATATACAGTCAGATCCCCTACATTAGATATAAACCCAGCGCTCTCTGAGCCTGTCCTGATAATGTGCAGTCAGATCCCCTACATTCGATATAAACCCAGCGCTGTCTGAGCCTGTCCTGATAACATGCAGTCAGACCCCCTATATTAGATATAAACCCAGCGCTGTCTGAGCCTGTCCTGATAATGTGCAGTCAGATCCCCTACATTCAATATAAACCCAGCGCTGCCACAGCCTGTCCTGATAGTGTGCAGTCAGATCCCCTACATTAGATATAAACCCAGCATTGTCTGAGCCTGTCCTGATATTGTGTAGTTAGAAACATACACTATACTTAATAAAATCCTCCTACATATCACTAAATGTTTTAATCCACATTACTGATTCCAAATTGTTAAATAGCTAACCTCCATCTCTTGTTCTCTATCTCTACACTGCTACAATGAGACTGTAGCCTCACGTGTGGCTATAATTATTAACTATGCTCCTACACTGGAGATCTTATTAACTAACCTAGATAAACAAGATCCCCTGCAAGCATCAACTACCTGCGTTTTCCTCCCCAGCAATGATTTCTGAGAAAGGGATAGACAAACACAGATTCACAGCTGCTACAGGATGCTACGAAGATGTGTGTAGACAATGGAAATTACTAATAGATATAAACTGTGGGCAGTGGTGTACACATAACCCATGGGGCCCCCTCAACCCCCCCTCCCTCTAACTCTCCCTCCCGACAGACACACACACATACAGACAGATACATACAAAGACACATACACACAAACAGGTACACATACATACAGACATGACACTCATACATACAGACAGACACACATACACACACACAGACAGACACACGACACACATACATACAAAGACACATAGATAAAAACAGACAGGCACACACATACAAACAGACAGACACACACACGACAAACATACAGAAAGTCACACACAAGACACACATACAAAGACACATACACACCATCAGGCACACATACATACAGACAAGACACTCATACATACAGACAGACACACGACACACATACATACAAAGACACATAGATAAAAACAGACAGGCACACACATACAGACAGACACACACGACAAACAGACAGAAAGTCACACACAAGACACACCTACAAAGACACATACATACATAAAAACAGACAGGCACACATACAGACATACAGACACAGACACATACAGACAGACACACACATACATACAGACACACACACAAGACACACATAAAGACAGTAGACAGACACATACAGACACACACAAGACATACATACAAAGACACATACATACAGACACACACACACACACACACACACACAAACAAGACATACATACAAAGACATACATACAAACAGACAGGCACACATACATACAGACATACAAACAAACAAACACACACATAATATTTAAGTCACCCTCCTGTTTCCTACCTTTTAGGTGCAGGAGGGTGACTTTCCCTAGGGGCCAGTGGTGGCTCAGGTTGATGGGAGTTCCCACTCTGACTCCCAGTTCTTCCTCCCGCGTGGGCTCTGTGTAAGCTGGGAGGAGTGACGTGCAGTCACTTCCTCCCAGCAGTGATGATCTCATCACAGGGGGGCCCGGTCGCGCTGTTAAAGCGCCCAGCGCTGACCGGGCCCCCTAACAATCCATCTCCATCGGGTGGCCATGACAGTATGGGCCACCAGATTGACCCCTTGGACGGCAGCCCCGGCGGTTTACCGCGCGGTCCAGGGCCGCAAATGGTGATGTCTGTCACCCGGTCGCAGGGGTCTGCAGGGCGCGGTATGTACAGTGACTGTGGGTCATAGCAGATAATATGTATCAAATGATTACACAGTGGGATTTGTTTCTCCCCAAAATATTTGTACAGCTCTAAAATTTCAAGTGAGCACTCGAATGAGAAAGGATTGTACACGAAACATTCATAAGCGCTATCTTAGAAAATTACTTTGTCCCCTTGAGCATCTAATGTTGTTGCCTATATATTTAATTCACCATATTGAGAGTGACCTGCTTTTCTTCTAAATCAGCGTTTCCCATTTGGTGTTCCGCGGAACACAAATGGGGGTTCTGCCAAGAATTCTGAAAACTAAATGGCAGCGGGCGGCGAGGGAGCAGTGGGCAGTGATCTCCCTGCTCAACTCCCTCCCGCGCACAGCAGTGATGCCGGAGCCGGAATATGGCATCACTCCGTCTCCAGCATCACTAAGAGGCGTGTGAGGGAGCTGAGCAGGGAGATTACTGCTCCCTCGCCGCCCGCACGCCAGCCCTTCAGCAGCCCCACTGGACCCCAGGGACCGCACACCAGCTGCTCAGCAGCCCCACTGGACCCCAGGGACCGCACACCAGCCACTCAGCAGCCCCACTGGACCCCAGGGACCGCACACCAGCCACTCAGCAGCCCCACTCGACCCCAGTGACTGCACACCTGCTGCTCAGCAGCCCCACTGGACCACAGGAACCGCACGCCAGCAACTCAGCAGCCCCACTGGACCCCAAGGTCTGCCTGCTCACCCCAGCAGCCCCACTGGACCACAGGGACATAGAGACTCCATGCCAGACCCAATGGTAGGGAGGCTGGGTGGAGTAAAATTTTAAAAATATATATATAAATTGTATGTGTGTCTGTTAGGGAGTTTGTATGTGTTTGTGTGTCTGTCAAAGAGTAAATGTATTTGTCAGTGAGAGTGTATGTGTGTCTGTCAAAGAGTATGTGTGTCAGTGTGTGTATCTGTGTGTCAGGGGTTTGCGTATGTGTCACTGTGTGTATCTGTGTGTGTATGTCAATATATGTGTGTGTTTATTTGCCAGTTTAAATCAGTGTGTTTTTATGTGCCTATGTGTGTTTGTGTGTATGTCAGTGTATGTGTATCTGAGTGTGTGTATTTGTGAGCCAAGATGTGTGTATGTGTCACTGTGTGCATCTGAGTGTATATTTGAGTGTGTGTATCTGTGTGTCAAGGTGTGTGTGTCTGTATGCCACTATGTGCAAGTGTGTGTGTATCTGTGAGTCAGATACATGTATACACACAGATACACACACCTTGACACACAGATACATACACACACACACACACACAGATACACTCTGTGTGTCAATGGGTGTTTATCTGTGTGCCAGTGTGTGTGTATCTGTGTATCAGATTCATACACACTGGCACATACAAACACAAATACACACACAAACACAGATACACACTGTGTCAAGGTGTGTGTATCTGTGTGCCACTATGTGCTAGTGTGTGTGTGTGTGTGTGTATCTGTGTGTCACACACACACAGATACAAATACTGGCACATACAAACACAGATACATACACCTCTTGACACACAGACACACACAAGCACATACCAAAAAAACCGCATAATTTTTAAATGTATTTTTTTTTCCCGGGGGGAGTGGGGTCCACGATGTTGATACACCATGTCAAAGGGTCCCACGAGTAAAATAGAATTTCATATAAATTGGGTGTACAGAAATTAACTCCACCCATTAATTAGGGTGTGCAAGAAATGAGTCTGCCCACTATTTGGGGTATACAAGAAATGACTCCACCCATTAATTGGGGTGTACAAGCAATGACTCCGCCCATTAATTTGGGTGTAATAGAAATCACTCTTCCAATAGATTGGTCTGTACAAATAATGACTCCGCCCATAGATTGAGGTGTACATTACATGACACCATCTATAGATGGAATCACTCCGCCCATAAATTTAAGTGTACAATAAAAGTCAGCTTTCCTTCAGTTCAGCTACTTTGAAATTCACTTTGAATATAAGACATGGTTTACAGATTAGTCTCTGTACAAGAAGCTATTATCTACAGATTAGTCTCTGTATAAGAAATGTGTATCCTTAGATTAGCTTTTGTGTAAGAAGTTATCTACAGATTAGTCTCTGTATAAGAAGTTTATTATCTACAGATTAGACTCTGTATAAGAAGTTTATTATCTACAGATTAGTCTCTGTATAAGAAATTTATTATCTACAGATTAGACTCTGTATAAGAAATTTATTATCTACAGATTAGACTCTGTATAAGAAGTTTATTATCTACAGATTAGTCTCTGTATAAGAAGTTATTATCTATAGATCAGTCTCTGTATAAGAAGTGCCTACTCCTATAGTTTAATATCTGCAAAGATGTTGTGTCCCCCCCTCCCCACTCACACTGATGAAAGAAAATATAGATTTATCTAAGGAATATATTTGGCCAGGCACAATTCCCCCACATTTGCCTAAGGTTTAATAAGTGGAATAATTCGGACAGTATTTCTATTTTAAACAGTACAGGTTCCTACATTCCACTACCTTCTCCTGTAATTGTTTAAACAAAGGCAGCCAAACCTCCCGCAGGGAGCAGGGCCCTTGTGATTTTCCACTAATGGCACCTTGGTCAATATTTAACTGACAGAGAATTTGGCTGCGTCTCGAATCTCTCCAGGACCGTAGATTAGACATTCTCCTCTGGGTGGGGTAAAGAAAATCACAGAGACCCATAATAAGACGACCAGGTCAATGTGTATGATGACATCCAGGTTATGACTAACTATAGTGTGGGGCATTCTTTTAGGCGCTTCATATTTCACCAAAATGGTTAGAAGATAGGATTCCTTTTCTGTATACGATCAGTAAATACATATTACCATATTTATTATCCGCGGAAACACAGTTTCAGAAGTAAAAGCAAAATGGAAAATTTCTGTAATCTGAGGTTAGATTACACTACATTATCATAAATGTACATATCACAATTTGAAAGCATCTAAACATGAAATTGTATCAGATCGAGCAGCCCTCTTGACTTGCACAATCCCACCCGATGTTCTGCAAGTCTATGAATAGCAGAGAATTATGGGTGTTGTAGTTCAGACGTATCAGGGCACCCTTAATTTTACACCGTTTTGATAGCACAGTGCTGGCCAGCCCGCGGCCCTCAGGATGTGCTGAACTACAACTCCCATGATTCCCTGGCTATCTGTTTTATTGAAAGAATCATGGGAGTTGTAGTTCAGTAACATATGGGGTGGGAGCACAGTTTGGAGAGGCATAGCGCATGTTCATTTTATTTTACATGATGAGACGTTTTTTGTGCAAAATACTAAAATTACTTGCGCCAGAGCACATCCCTTGTTTTCCTAATCCGACAAAAAGAGAGCAAACAAACTAGCAAAAAAAATTTAAATAATAATTGAAATTTAATGTCAGAAGGTTCTGCACAATACAAACACACAGAGCAGTCCTTTTCTAATATAAAATAAAAAGAATTTTAAAAAATCCATCGCAGCAGCTCTAGAAAGAGGACATTTAAATAATATAGCTTTTTTAAGTGAATGGAAGCAGACGATGGTTTTCATTCATTTGAGATAGTCGTATCTCCTGGAGAATTTCAAGTTTTTATAGAAGCTTGGAGAGAACAGCATATTTGTGGGCAATGCTGCATATGTTTGAAAAAAAAACAAAAAAACAATCTTATTAAAATGTATTTTTTGTTTACTGCATAATGGACAAAACACATTAGAAAATGGATCCCTCTAAAAGATAAATGCAGAAACAAGTCAACGTATCATTTAAAACCAATAAAAGGTCTGCCTGTGAGACGCAGAATGAAGAGGTACGTTCAGAAGAAAGCTATTTTCATTTATTAATGTTTACTGCTATGTACGGAGTACGTGTACTATTCAAAGGGCAAATTGGAATACACGATTTAAAAGGAGATGGTCGTAGATGGAAGGAATACTGTCAGAGTGTGTAATGAGCTGGTGGGCTTTTAACACTCAACAGCTTCAAGTGTCAAATTATGTTTTCACATCCACAGGATGACAGGCCATTAGTAAACCGCTCATTCACAAAAATAGGCAAACATGGACCATTACAGGAGAAAACCAAGCCCCACTGTTTCGGCAGAGCACAAGCACGATTTGGATGTGCCGACAGAGCATAGTCATGGTCAGTCTGTTCCAGGAGAGGACAGTCACGGTCAGGCTGTTCCAGGAGAGGACAGTCACGGTCAAGCTGTGCCAGAAGAGGACAGTCATGGTCAGGCTGTTTTGGCAGAGGGCAGGCACGGTCAGGCTGTTTTGGCAGAGGACAGACACGGTCAGGCTGTTTTGGCAGAGGACAGGCACGGTCAGGCTGTTTTGGCAGAGGACAGGCACGGTCAGGCTGTTTTGGCAGAGGACAGGCACGGTCAGGCTGTTTTGGCAGAGGACAGGCACGGTCAGGCTGTTTTGGCAGAGGACAAGTACTGCCAGACCATTCCAGCAGAGGACAGGCATTGTTGCACTGTTTCACCGTCAGATTGCTGTATCATAGGACAGACATTCTCCCATTCTACCAAAGTTTACTGTGGTGATTTAAATGTGGCTAATTACAAATCAGAAACAGTTATTTGGAAGGAAAGAGCCATATAACATCTTTTACTTGCAGCCAGCGACAACTGAAATCATAAGATTATTTCCTGTTAAAGAAATTAATGCTGCGAGACAAAATAAATGTTGTCTCTTTGTTAAGAACATCCCCCTAGCTTTTCCCGTAAATGGCATCAATTTTAGCCAGGTCTACTGTGTTACAGGTTACTGGGCAACAAACAAAAGGAGAGAGTTTACGGAAGACCCTGTAAACTAGAAAGGCTTCTGAGAAACAAAACTAGTTATTACAAAGATATTTAGCATTTTCACTGCCAATCGCTGTGAAAACACATTTCATAATAATGTGCACCGCGGAATCCTTTTCTCTTGGCTATTTTTCATTTTATATAAGGTGAATATTTAATAAAGGGACACTTCAATCACCATAACTCACACTGGTGGTTATAGTCCCCAGAGTGCACTGCTGTTCCTTCCAGAGCAGTTAGTCAAAGCATGTAAGGATGGTCTACATGAGATACATGGGTCCCGCCAGGTACCTCTTCTGGTCCTGGAGCTTCCCTCAGCGTCACTGTGCGAGGTTCTATTGTGCATGGCCAGCTGATTGGTTTAGAGTGTCAGATGAGGGCTCTCAGCCAATGAGAGAAGCCCTACATGGCCAGGCCTGACTTAATGGCAGGACATTTCGACAGTAGGGGAGGCGGCGCAGCAGCATGTGCCTGGAAGGACCCAGAGAAGTTGATTTAAAAAAAACAACAAACATTTTTAATGGTTTTACTACTTACTTTGTGAGGGCACCAGAGCTCTCTTGGCACCATAACCACTATAGATGATTGTAGTAGAGTACTTGGGGTGTTCCTTTCAAAGGTTGTGCTTTCTAGATGGGGAAAAAAAGGTTGTGTGTGTGTAGGGTGACACTGTGTGCATCGTGTTTGTGTGTGTGAAGGTGACTGTGTGTGTTGTTTAGGTGTAGGATGGCTTTTAGTGTCGTAGCTGTATGTGATGTGTATGTTGTGGCGCTGTATGCCTGGATGTGCGTTGGGTGTTCTGGGGTTTGAGAGAATATTGCTCACATCAACTGCTCAGGGAATACTTCCAGCATGGTGCTCCAAACAGGGTATACCAATGTCCCATGCTGACGTAGTAGTGAAAGGAATGGTCTGGGCACACTTGGTGGTTTCTTTAGTAGGCAGTCTTTATTTGGAGTGCAGAAAAAAATCTAAGTTTTGGCTCCCCTGTGTCTTGGTCAATGACTTGGCACAGGGGATCTAAAAATCATATTTTTTTCTGCACTCCAAATAAGACTGCCTACTAAAGAACCACCCGGTGTGCCCAGACCATTTCTTTCACTGGATGTGTGAAGGGTGACAGCATGTGTGTTGTGTTTAAATGTAGGGTGGCTCTAGGTGGCGTAGTTGTGTGATGTGTGTTGTGGCTGTGTACGGCTTACTGCTAAAGTGATAGCGTCTCTGTTTATGTGCAAGTGGATGTGGGTTGCTGTAAGTGATGTATGTACTTGTTCATGGTTAGCCAATGTGTTTTGCTGTGTGTAGGTAGCTGTGGCTGGTGTCTGTAACTGTGTGTGGGTAGCTGTGACTGATGTAGATCACCAGTCAGTGTGGTTTAATATAAGAAAAGTGACACAAAAACAAAAGGTTCAGATTTTAGAAAACCAGACTTTTCTAAAATTAGAATATGCGTAAAGGAGTCCTTATCAGATTGGAGCAGTTTAAATGAAGTCCAGGAGAAATGGGATTATTTAAAAGTTGCACTGCTGAAGACAACAGAAAATTTGTCAGGAATAACAGAAAAATTAAGAAACCACTGTGGTACTCCGCAGAAGTGGCCAAAATAGTAAAAAACAAAAACTTAGCATTTAGTAATTATAAAAAAAGAGTGAGGAAGACCGACAGATCTATAAGATTAGGCAGAAAGAGGCTAAGCAAGTTATAAGAGCTTCCAAAACACACACAGAAGATAGAATAGCACAGTCAGTAAAAAAGGGGATAAAACATATTTTAGATACATAAATAAGAAAAGAAAAGCTGACTGCCTTAATGAATATGTTTGTTCAGTATTTACAGATGAAAATGAAGGAGAGGGACTTCAGTTAAGAAAAGCGACAAATGGATTTTTGGTACATGTGAGCTTACAGAGAAAGAGGTTCTATTTCAACTGTCAAAAGTAAAGACAAATAAGTCGATGGGGCCTGGTTGGATACACCCAAAGTTATTAAAAGAACTTAGTGGTGTACTAGCAAAACTATTAACAGATTTTTTTAACCAATCATTAACAGGAGTAGTCCCAGAAGATTGGAAATTAGCGAATGCTGTACCCATTCACAAGAAAGGTAGTAGGGAGGAGTCGGGCAACTACAGGCCAGTAAGCCTTACTTCAGTAGTGGGAACATTGATGGAAACCATGTTAAAGAACAGAATTTTACCACATGACAGGAGGCTTCATATTTTGCATTAACTTTCTTTACTAACTCCATAGCAGCAAAGAAAAAAATCATTGAAATAAAGAACCAGTCAGAACACAGTCAGAGTGTATATAAGTGAAAGCGCATCCAGATCATTTCCTTTTTCTTTGCTGCACAAGTCAGGTCAGAGTACTGATTCTATAACTGTGTTTTAATTGAGTACTTAGAACTGTTCTACATTGTAAGATTCAGTTTTTCCTTTCCTGTGGGGGTGGCAGGGGATACCTTTATTTAACCTCTTGAGTAGGGCTATTACCCATTGGAGGTTCTGGCTCCTCTCTCCACAGGCCCTCTCTTCTCTGAGGCGGCCTTTATTTCCCCCTCTCCCACCCTGGTGGCTACGTTCGCCACTTTCATTAGCTTTCTCGCGCTGTTCGCACTGAATTCATTGTGAACAGACAGGGAATTTACTTGTTTCGTGCATTTCAGCACGAACGGGCTGTTCGCAAGGTTTCCCATTCGTGCCTAGTCTGTACAAACGTTTGGGTAGCTGCACGACTTATTGTTCGTGGATCTCCGTTCGTGGTGTTCTAATCACTGTGTGCATTCTGCGGTCCGTTCATTAGAATTCTGCCGACCGCTTCCATTCTTTCCCTGAAGTTCACCTGTTTCCCTTGAACACCTTTCGCGGGTTTTTTTCTGTGTGGGTTTTTTCTGTGGGTTGTTAGCCCAGTTCTCGCGAGATCCACGGCGGCCATTTTGTTGGTTTATGGTGGATGTTAACTCTAATCAAGAAGAGGCTATCGGCATTGGAAGCTTGCAACTTGCAATCCAGCGGTGATGTTTGTCAGATTGTCACAGGGACCTGTTCAGGTTGGTGTACTAACCCCTGGGGAGTGGGACTGCCAGTCAGGTATACCCTAGTAATCTGGCAAAGGGTGAGCCCCATTTGGGTAATTCCCAGAGTGCTGCTTAAAGGGAATCTGTTGAAGCAATTCCGATCTCCTGGGTAAGCCCTAGTGATTATACAAGTCTGTTTTACCACGCCATTAGGCTGTGCGTAACCTACGGTCTACAGCCTGTCATGTCCCTCCCAACCGGTCCCTCTACCTCTCCTACCTGTGCCTGTTAGTATTCCAAATACCATGGAAGATACACAGAACCCCATAGACCTTCAGGCCATGATCAATGCGGCAGTGGCCGCATCCCTGGAAAAGGCTATGGCAAAAGCGGCCTCTGATGCTATCAAGCCAGCTACCAAAAGTACCCATGGCAGGGAAGACTCAGAAGAGACTGATGACTCCTCCAAAGAGAGGACACGCTCGGCGAAACGCCATTGGAAGGGCGAGGATTCCAGAAAAGTCACTAGCAAGGGTAAGGCACTCCTCAAACGCAGTAAGCGCTCTGTGCCCACGGCCCGCACATTTACCCGAGATGTTTCCTCAGAGAGGGATATGCCCCACTCCCTCTCCATCTTGGATGAGTGGCAGGCAGAGGTCTCAGACTCCGACAACGGCGATTGGGGTCCAACGCCTATGTCATGGAGACCTTTCTGGGTGAGCCCCAGAGTAAGGGGGATGCCGAGACGTCTACAACGTCCACTACGCAGGATTCCACGGGTCCGGGGAATGGGCTCCGCCAGAACACCTCCTTAAGTTCATGCACTTCTGGATCTGCAAACCCCTGAAAAAACACGCCCGCAAACAGATGAGGGAGGAATGCCCCAAGCCATCCATGCCGGAAAAGATGCCGTAATTTGACCAGCTCATGCTGGCCTTTATGGAACGAGGTGGTTGCGACCCACGCAGAGGGGTCGAGAGAAGCTTCAAAGGAGCACAGGACAAGTTCCTGGACGCAATGTGATATGGTACGTGAATGGGCACATGATAGAGAGTGAATCCAAAGGGGTTTTTGCTTTCTCACTAACGCGGCCTTCTCGACAGAGTGGCGCTGTGCAGCACTCTTCTGCATCGACCTCCGACTGGCGGATCTTGGGGTGAAGGAATTAAGCCCACAGGCACAGGGAAAACGTTCTGGAGAGGCCTTCATGAAGGACTTGAACAAACACTTGAATGTGTTCACCTCTTTAAACAGGGCCCGCACCTCCATGTGCAAGGTCTTTAGAGGTAACCCTTCCAGGGGTGTTTTTTCCAGGGCTGGTCAGTTCTATCCACAACAATTCTACCCGGAAATGGGCACGAGACATCAATACCCCTACTAACAAAGGGGATCGGACAGAGGATGTGGAGGTCGTGGACATGCCCGCGCAAGATTCTCCACAGGTAAGAGATCAACACTTATCAATGCCTTTGTTAACCATGACTGCTGGCCGTGTTTCTCTTTTTTTCCAGAATTGGGAAAAAAAACTGTCCATAGATGCTTGGGTGTTACAGACTGTCAAAGGTTACCACATCGAACTACAGATGCTACCCAGACAGAAGCAACTCCCTCGTCCTCTATGCTTCTCTGCCACGGAAGCTCATCTCATAGAATTGGAGCTCCGCGACTTACGCACGAAAGGCGCAATCAAACCCATGCTCGGACAAGAGAGCTTCTTCAGCAACATGTTTCTCGTCCGCAAGAAAACCGGAGACTTCAGGCCAGTGATCAATTTAAGGGAACTAAACGTTCACGTTACATAATGTCACTTCAGGATGGAAGGAATCCACTTCCTATGAGACCTCCTACAAGAAGGGGACTGGTTTACGCATCTAGACCTCAAAGACGCATACCTGTCGATTCCAATTCACAAAGACAGTCGCCTTTTCCTTCGGTTCCTATGGCACGGTTTCCCATGGCAACTCACTTGCCTCCCTTTTGGGCTCAGCTCCGCACCATACTGTTTAACAAAGATACTGAAACTGGTGGTAGCCCACCTCAGAACTCGAGGGATCCGATGCATCATTTGCCTGGACGACATACTCCTGTTCTGCAGAACAAGCAACCTGGCATTACAACATACCGAATATACAATACAATTATTGGAAACTCTGGGATTCATTGTCAACAGGGCCAAGTCCGCACTGACTCCCACTCAAAAAATTCAATTCTTGGGCTTTGAGATAGACTCCAGGTCCTACACGCTCCACCTTCCGTCTTCCAAAGTGACGGCCATCAGGAAAGAGATCCGCAGGGTCCTCAAACTCGATTCCATCCCGCTCCGACAACTTGTTTGGATCTACTTTCCTCCTCAATCCAAACCATATTTCCAGGCCCTCTCCACTACTGTATCATGCAACCAGCCGGTTACGCTGACAGATGAGGTGCGTTAGGAACTCGAATGGTGGCTCAACTGCATGCAAGCATGGAATAGTCGAGCCATCTTTGGCAACCACCTGGATTTCATACGCAATCAGATGCAAGACGATGGGGGTGGGGTGCTACCGATGGGCATGCATCCACAAGAGGAACATGGATGAGGAGCTCACGATGCACATCAACTGCCTGGAGTTGTTGGCAGGAAAATTCGCCATCCGCAGCCAGGCAAAAGGACAATCCAACTGTTGTATCCTTCTTCGGATGGACAATGTCTCTGCCGTATGATACATCAATCATCTGGGAGGGACTCGCTCCCAGACATTGGTAGAGTTAAAAAAGGACATTTTTGATTATTGCCTACCACGCAACATCACGATCAGGGCCGAACATCTACCAGGGTAGTCGAATCTTACTGCAGATTGGTACTGCCGACATTGGAGAGATGCCAGCGATTGGCAATTGAATCCGCAGATATTCGCTTGCCTGAACAAATAAAGAGGACCATTCCTATTGGATACGTTTGCCTCGCACAACAATTATCAACTACCAAAGTTTTAACAGCTGGCTCCCGGATTGCATGGCTGTGGATGCCTTCACCCAACACTGGCCAAAACCAGGGGCTTATGCCTTTCCTCCATTCGCAATGATTGCAAGAGTACCACATACGGAGACGGGAAGTGACGATAACCCTTCTGACACCACTATGGCCGCGCCAACCCTGGTTCCCAGACCTCCTCGACATGTTTTACGAGGATCCAATTCTCCTGCCGGAAGACTCAACCCTACTCTGGGACCCAATGGGGAACCCACACCCTATGCTGCTGGAGAGACACCTGTCCTTAGTGGGCTGGTCTCTTTCAGGGGAGCATGGTGTACCAACGACTTCTCGTCAATGACTAAAGACCTACTGTGGGACTCCTGGGCCCCAGGAACACGAAAGAGTTACCTATCTGCTTGGCGATCTTGGACCAGTTGGTGCGTGGGACTGGACCTTGACCTCTTTACAGCTCCTGTTTCCGAGATCATGAACTTCCTCTCTTCAATCTTCGAGGAAGGTAAGTCATATCGCACCATCAATGTCATCAGGTCCGCTATATCGGCAGTCCATGTCCCAAGGGAGAGCGGTTGGTCAAGACTCCCTGATCTGTCGACTATTACGAGGCATCAAACTGAGACGGCGTCCAGCTCCCAAGTATCAACATCTATGGGATGTGGGTGTGGTGCTCTGATTTCTGAGAAGATGGCCACCTAACGAACTTCTATCCTTACGACAATTGACAGCCAAATTTATCTTCCTATTGTGCCTCGTCTTGTTCCGACGAGTCTCTGACGTACGGGCATTAGATACAGACGCCTTTACTATCGGCCCGGAAGAGGTCACATTCCGCATTTCACAACGGACTAAATCCGATTCGTTGGTGGTCTTCTACCCATTCTTCGACTCAGACCCTGAAATATGTGTGGTTGCGGCTTTGCGGGCATATGTGATGGCAACAGAGACGTTACGCTCGTCAACATCCCGGCCACTACTGGTGTCATATGTTAGCCCTCACAGTCCGGGTTTGGTCACCACACTGTCCAGATGGATTAGGTGGCTCCTCACTCTAGCCGGAATAGACACGTCTTTCGGTGCTCACTCCGTGCGAGGAGCAGCGGCATCGTCTGCGTTTATGGCAGGCGCGACTCTGTCTGATATCTTACAAGCAGCGGACTGGTCTCGTGAATCTACGTTTTGGACATTCTACTTCCGGCCGTCGTCTAATGCCGCGTTCTCTTCTACCTAAGCATTAAAATTGCAAAATATGAAGCCTCCTGTCATTTTGTAAAATTGAAGATTATGCTAACGCAGTGTACTAATAATCTTATTTTTAATAATGACAGGAGGCGAGTTTCTCCCCCCCCCTTTTTTTATGGATGTTCCCAGTGGCGTACTAAGGGGGGGGCGGGGGGGGCGGTCCGCCCCGGGTGCCACCAGGGTGGGGGGTGCCATGGCCAGCCCCGCCCCCCCCCATGCTGCAGCCGCCCGAGCGCTCTGTGAAGAGCCTCAGGCGGCTGCAGCTTTGCCCGGGCGGTGCGTCCATGAGGGCGGACCGCACCGCCCGGGTGCAGCCTGAGGAGAGGCTGACAGGAGGAAGCACTCCTGTCAGCTCCCTCTCTGCAGCATGGTCCGACGGGTACATAGAGCAGCTGTCTCCTGTACCCGGCCGGACTAACAGGAAGTGCACACTGAGTGTGCACTTCCTGTTAGTCCGGCCAGGTACAGGAAACAAAAGCTCCCTGTACCCGCGGACTATACAGGGCTCGGCCACGCTACAGGGAGGTAGGGGGGAGGGGAGAGAAGAGGTGAGAGAGAGAAATAAGAGGGGTGAAGAGAAATGGGGGTAGAGAGGGTGATAAAATAAGGGTGAGAAAGAGATAGTGAGAAAGAAATAGGGGTGAGAAAGAGAAATAAGGGGAGAAAAGAAATAAGGGGGTGAGAAGAGAGAAATAAGGGGGTGAGAAAGAAATAAAAGAGAGAAATAGAGGTGAGAAAGAAAGGGGGTGGGTGAGAAAGAAAAGAGGGTGGGTGAGAAAGAGAAATAAGGGGTGAGAAAAGAAATAAGGGGGTGAGAAAGAGAAATAAGAGGGGGGTGAGAAAAGAAATAGGGGGTAGAGAAAAGAAATAGGGGTGAGAAAAGAAATAGGGGTGAGAGAAAGAAATAGGGGTGGGTAGAAAAGAAAGAGTGGAGTGAGAGAAAGAAAAGGGGGTGGGTGAAAAGAAAGGGAAATTGGGTGAAAGAGAAATAAGGGAGGTGGGTGAGAAAGAGAAATTGGGAGGAGGAGAAGGAAATTGGAGCGGGAGGAGAGATTGACATTCATCACATACACACAATGCACCCCTTGCACACAGAAAAACACACAGACACACATACACAAGCAATGCAACCGTTACACACAATGCATCCCTTACACACACAGAAACACACAATGCATTCATTACACACACTCAATGCACCCCTTACACACATTCAATGCATCCCATACATACACAGAAACACACCTTGCAGTCCTTACACATACAAACACAATTTCACACAATGCATTCCTTACACACATATCAGGACATCCCCTACACACTCCACCCCCTGTGAACAAACTCATTGGTGGAACATGAAGGTGGACCCTGGGACCCAGACCTTGAGCTGTGTAAAGGACCCCAAAAAAATGGAGCTGCTTCCCGTTCTCCCAGAACATTGATTTTTGTGACCACAGTTACAAACCGCCTCCAGAGAGCCTGTTCTGCACCAGACCAGTGGAGCCAGACTGCAGCTAGAGCCCATCATCATCCTCATCTGGTTGTAAGTAGGCAATCTAGTATATTATTCGTGGCACTAAGCTCTAATTTACCTCACATTAAAGAAACACTATAGTCCCCAGAACCACTTCAGCTTAATGTAGTGGTTCTGGTGTCTATAGCCTGTCCCTGCAGGCCTTTTAATGTAAACACGGCGGCACTGCAGCACTGGCGTTAGTTAACATGGCAAATCATATGGCTGGGGCATTGTGATGTCACATGGGGGGCGGCAAACTTTACTTTTGCCTAGGGCGGCAAAAATCCTTGTACCGGCCCTGGCTGGAGGGGGCTGTGTGAGCTGTGGCCGCACAGTGTCCCATGGTAGTTAGGGTGCCGTGCGGCCAGTACAGCTCACTCAAGCAAACAGCTGATAAACTGGCCGCACGGAGGAAATGTGTATGTGTGACTGTCTGCCTGTGACTGTGTGTGACTGTCTGCCTGTAAATGAGTGTGTGACTGTCTGTCTGTAACTGAGTGTGTGATTGTCTGCCTGTAAATGTGTGTGTGGGGCTGCAGGAATTTTGTAGAAGGGGGTGGGGGTTTTGTATTGGGACAGGAGTCTTTATAAGGGGGGATAAGCAGGGGATTTGTGGAAGGGGGTTGCGGGGGTTTTGTAGATGGGGCAGTACAGGATTTGTAGAAGGGGCAGGACAGAGGTTTTGTAGGAGGGGCAGGGCAGGACAAGGGTTTTGTAGGAGGGGCTGACAGCGGTTTTGCAAAGTTTACAAATTGTAAAAATAAAAGAAATAAAACCTTTAACATTTTTTACAGGTTTTTTTTGGGGGGGGGGTGCCAAGCACAGGATCCGCCCCGGGTGCCAAATGCTCTAGGTACGCCCCTGGATGTTCCCAACCCTGGTTTGAGGTAAGTTACAAAGTCTGAGGATGTTGAAGAATTCTATCTCCGGTTTATGTCTATTTACTGGTATGAGAATTATTATGGGTTGAGTATTGTTATTGTATGTGGGATTGCCTCTTTTATAACAACACCCTATGTTTCCTAACATCGGCTTAACCCCTTAAGGACACATGACATGTGTGACATGTCATGATTCCCTTTTATTCCAGAAGTTTGGTCCTTAAGGGGTTAAGTGTGCTCATAGTTATATATTCAGACGGTCGGTTCCGTATCACTAAAACTAGTCTCTTTCCTTTCAGCTTAACAAGTCATCAACATCGATGGGAGGAATTTTTTTCCTTTACCGTTTTCCAGTGGGATCTCTTACAAAGTTAATTGTTTAGTTATGGACTTGTGTTAGTAAAGAAAGTTAATGCAAAATACTCGTCTCCTGTCATTATTAAAATTAAGATTGTTAGTACACTGCGTTATCATAATCTTCAATTGTTGAACATCTTAAATCACATGGATTTCAAGATCAGAGACAACATGGGTTTACTTCAGGGAGATCATGCCAAACTAATCTTATTGATTTTTTTGATTGGGTAACTAAAATTATAGATCAGGGTGGTGCAGTAGACATTGCTTACCTAGATTTCAGTAAGGCTTTTGACACTGTTGCACATAAAAGGCTTATCAATAAACTGCAATCTTTAAGTTTGGATTCCAATATTGTTGAATGGGTAAGGCAGTGGCTGAGTGACAGGCAACAGAGGGTTGTAGTCAATGGAGTATATTCGAAGCTTGTACTTGTCACCAGTGGGGTACCTCAGGGATCTGTACTTGGTCCCATTCTCTTTATTATTTTTATTAGTGATATTGCAGAAGGTCTTGATGGTTACATAGTTACATAGCAGAAAAGAGACTTGAGTCCATCAAGTTCAGCCTTCCTCACATTTGTTTTTTGCGGTTGATCCAAAAGAAGGCAAAAAAAACCCGGTCTGAAGCACTTCCAATTTTGGAACAAACTAGGAAAAAAATCCCTACTTGACCCCAGAATGGCAGTTAGATTTATCCTTGGATTAAGAAGTTATTACCCTACATTGAAAAAATTATATCCTTGAATATTCTGTTTTTGCAAGTATGCATCTAGTTGCCGTTTGAACATCTGTATGGACTCTGATAAAACCACTTCTTCAGGCAGAGAGTTCCAAATCCTTATTGGTCTTACAGTAAAAAAACATTTTCTTTGCCTTAGATGAAAACGTATTTCTTCCAGTCTAAACGTATAACCTCGTGTCTTATGTAAAGTCTGGTTTGTATTGGCCCCAAATATATTTGTATACTGTATCATATCCCCACTCAGGCAATGTGTTTCTAAACTAAAGAGGTTTAAATTTGTTAAAGTTTCTTCATAGCTGATTTGTTCCATTCCTTTTGTTAATTTGGTAGCCCGCCTCTGTACTTTTTCTAGTGCCATAATATCCTTCTTTAAAACAGATGCCCAAAATTGCACAGCATATTTAATATGTGGTCTTACCAGTGATTTATAAAGAGGGAATATTATCTCATGGTAAGGAATGTGTTTTTGCTGAGGATTCTAAGATATGTAACAGGGTTGATGTTCCAGGAGTTATAAGCCAAATGGCAAATGATCTAGGTAAATTAGAAAAAATGGTCAGAGCTGTGGCAACTGACATTTAATAGGGATAAGTGCAAGATAATGCATCTTGGGCGTAAAATCCCAAGGGCAGAGTATAGAATATTTGATACCCTACTAACCTCAATATTTAGGAGTAATTATTTCAGATGACTTAAAGGTAGGCAGACAATGTAATAGAGCAGCAGGAAATGCTAGCAGAATGCTTGGTTGTATAGGGAGAGGTATTAGCAGTAGAAAGAGAGAAGTGCTCATGCCACCGTATCTCCAGAAGTATATTGATACTTTAGAGAGCGTTCAGAGAAGAGCTACTAAACTGGTTCATGGATTGCAGGATAGAACTTACCAGGAAAGGTTAAAAGATCTTAACATGTATAACTTGGAGGAAAGACGAGACAGGGGGGATATGATAGAAACATTAAAATACATAAAGGGAATCAACACAGTAAAGCGGGAGACTATATTTAAAAGAAGAAAAACTACCACAACAAGAGGACATAGTCTTAAATTAGAGGGGCAAAGGTTTAACATAATATCAGGAAGTGGTAGAGGTTAACACAGTAAAGGAGTTTAAGCATGCGTGGGATAGGCATAAGGCTATCCTAACTATAAGATAAGGCCAGGGACTAAAGAAAGTATTTAGAGAATTGGGCAGACCAGATGGGCCGAATGGTTCATATCTGCCGTCACATTCTATGTTTCTATGTGTGTGGCTGTGTGTGTGGGTAGTGATAAGGAATTCATGTGACTGTGGCTGTGGGAAGGATGTGTTTGTTCCAGCCTCCCTCCAATTTATTGTGTAATAAATGTAAAAAACAAAAAACATATCAGTTCCCTTTCCCCTCCCTTCCTTACCTTGCAATGTTCCTATGACATGGTAGTCCAGTGGGGTCAGTGGCCTATTCCATGGTGGCCTAGTGGAGTTATTTTCTTGATCTAAAGAGGAGCTTGTGGTCTGCAATCAGCTGGTGCAGATCACTGTAAATGCTCCTTTAGGCCAGGAACCGCGAGGGATGTAGCATTTAAGGTGATCAACACCCCTCAAGGTGCAGACCAAAATCTCCCTCATAGGAATGAGGGTCTGCGGGGCTGGTCAAGAATATACTGCCGTCTAAGAGCTAGTGCTCCAGCTACATTGGGGTTTAACTGCGCAAACCCTGTTTGTGCACCTATTGTGATATTGATGGTCAGAAAATAACTTAATATGCTGCTTGCCACAAATTATTAAATTGCAACATCAGCTTATCCCCTGATAACAGAAAATAAAGAAGATATTACCTTAAACAATGAAACCATAATTTTTACAGCAAGAGCTGTTAACTCTAAGAAGGGTATGGTCTCAGAAACGATAAACACCTTATATTTTTCGAAAGGGGAGAACCTATAACACATTAAAAAATAAAGTACTGTGAATGGTCTATCTAGAAAACATCTGCTACTTTGCAGCAAAATGTATTTTTTGGGGGGTGGGGGGCGGGTTTATAAAGCAAAAACCGCTCGACTTTCAAACTCTTTTTTTTTCAGTCATGTACTAAAATACTAAACAAAAAAGGAAGGTTAATCTTATGACCTTGTTGCTTATTTTTTTTTTTCATTTCAAAATCAACAACAGTTGTAACGCTACAATGTGTTTGACAATGAAAAACACAGTTTAGGCAACTTGATGTTGTCCTTGCTGCTGGCCGAGGGCATTAGTCTAGAATGACTTCATTCCAAATAAACACTACACCTGCTGGTTCATTCACCCAGAAATGGAATGCAAGCTATGTCTGCAATTTGTCCCTCTTGCAGTATCGAGTGCCAGGGCCCTGGGCTGTTGGCAGGTATAGAAAGCTACCTGTGAACTAATGTAACACAAATATTTAGCATGAGTCAGTTTCATGACTCAGGGAAGTCTGATAAGGTAAGTGCAGCCCAGTCTCTTCTGGGGGATTCAGCTCTGGGCAAGGAGGAAGCAGGATTTGCATATAGTGTAGTCAAATATTTCTCTTCTCTTCCAGATCCAGAGGTTCTGAAACCCCCAATTTAATTTATTTTATTATTTTAATCTGATCAGTGTCAAATGATTGTAGCTCTGGCAGTGCCTGGCGCCGGTGGAAATAAGAGGCTACCAGAAACACCAATACTGATAACCAATGGCTCGGACTGATGCTAATGGAGCAATGCAGTAAGTTTTTGTCACGGGAGTTGTACTCCAACACACAAGAAGAGTGGGAACTTACAAAAGGTGGATCCAAAACTCATATTACCTAGCCTTGGAGTGGCCAGATTTAACAGATTAATATAGCAAGAAGCAAGGTCAGGAAAAGCAAAGGTCAGATATCCAAAAAAAGAGTAAATACAAAGCTGGGTCAGGATACCAGAAATCACAGGTCAAATACGAAGCCAGGTCAGGATACTAGAAATCACAAGTCAAATTCAAAGCCAGGTCAGGATACCAGAAATCACAAGTCAAATACAAAGCTGGGTCAGGATACCAGAAATCACAAGTCAACTACAAAGCCGGGTCAGGATACCAGAAATCATAAGTCAAATACAAAGCTGGGTCAGGATACCAGAAATCACAAGTCAAATACAAAGCCGGGTCAGGATACCAGAAATCACAAGTCAAATACAAAGCCGGGTCAGGATACCAGAAATCACAAGTCAAATACAAAGCTGGGTCAGGATACCAGAAATCACAGGTCAAATATGAAGCCAGGTCAGGATACCAGAAATCACAGGTCAAATACATAGCCAGGTCACGATATCAGAAATCACAAGTCAAATACAAAGCTGGGTCAGGATACCAGAAATCACAGGTCAAATATGAAGCCAGGTCAGGATACCAGAAATCACAGGTCAAATACAAAGCTGGGTCAGGATACCAGAAATCACAAGTCAAATACAAAGCCAGGTCACGATATCAGAAATCACAAGTCAAATATGAAGTACGGGTCAGGATACCAGAAAGCACAAGTCAAATACGAGGCTGGGTTAGGATACCAGAAATCACAAGTCAAATACGAAGCCGGGTCAGGATACCAGAAATCAAAGGTCAAATACGAAGCCGGGTCAGGATACCAGAAATCACAAGTAAAATATGAAGCCGAGGTTAGACACAGGAAATGGAATCTCTAGGAGCACTACAGGAAAGAATAGGGGCCAACGCAAGCCATAAACAGGTTTACATGTGTTCTGATTGGTCCACGTCATCATTGCGACTCAAAACAGATCAGGATCTCAATTATGACGTGGTCACTTTAAGGGCGGGAGTGACATTACGTCTAAGATTTATTTAAGGACATGTCACGGCTCAAACTAAGCAGCCATGCCGTCAGAGATGTTTCTGTCGACACCACATGGCCGCACCCGATCGGTGCGGCCACTTAAACAAAAAAAAAATAAACTTACCTAAGTTGTGGCGGATCACACCCAGATCCGCCGGCGCCTCCATCCCCAGCAAGTGCGGCGTTCCTATGGACGCCGGCCACTGTAAAAGCAATAAAAGATATAGCCCTGCCTCCATCAGGGTTAGAGGTCACGCAGACGTGCGTGTGCAGCCACACAAAGAGCGCACACTCACATTCTGGAGTCAGGTGATCCCTGTCCACCAATGAATTATAGGCAAGGGTTATAAAAGTCAATTTCTTTATTTCATCTTTGCCCTGTCGTGAATTCCACCAGCTGGCTATCTGAGCGTGTGATCCTGATTGTGTTTTTCTGGTATTTGACTTTGGCTTCGTTTTGACTTCCCTGATTTCTGGTATCCTTTGGTTTTGTTGTGTCTCATTCTGGGTCCCTGACTTCGGCAAGTATTTTGACTATTCTGCAGTACGTTAAGTCTGGTTAGACGTTACCCTTAGTCCTAGGTGTGATACTATTCTGCGTGCTGGATCAACAGTAATCCTGACAGGACGTGATTTATAAGTGGGCAGCGTCTGAAGGTCTCACTGTTGTGGCTGGGCGCCGACGAACACAGGGGAACGATTCAGCAGTGCCTGAAGGGTAAGTCTAATTTTAATTTATAGATGCCATGCTGCACGGAGCAGTCGGACCATGCGGCAGGAGAAGGGTTGTCCGGCTTGAGGGAGGTGACTACATGCTACCGTTTTGCACTATTTTTTTTTTTTTTCTAAAACATTTTTGTAGCTAAGGTAGAACAAAGAGAACATATGACACAAGCAGTTAATACAGTTATTATTGGTTGACGTTAATGCTTTGGCTTCATTGAATGCACTGAACGAATTACCAGCAGAACTACAAAAGGCATCCAGGGCTATTGTTTTTATATATTTAATACAAGACAAGACAAAATTACATTTTTTAAAAATATCGTTATGTAATCATGATGTCTTGTGAAGTTAACCTTTTTTTTAAAAACATTTTTTGCCATTTTTGCTAATGTGGACACTTTTGAGCATTCGTTTCTGGGTCACGTCAGTGTGTGTCACATGCAGGCCTTTGTCTGGCTGAGCTGTACAACGCTGGAGTGATTAGACTCATTATACTATAGTATTTTACTCCCTTTGTACGGGCTGCGATTTCAAGGAGAAAACGTCTGCTTGTATTCATGCATCCACGGGCTGAAACATGCCAATATCAATCATACTTGAATGCGTGAGGAGGCCACGCGTCAGGCCTCCTGCCAGCAGGCATACAGGGGGGCGATACAGGCAGCAGGGCCGCTAGCATGTACATTCTAGAATTCAAATCACCTGTTGTATAATAATAAAAGGTGTGAGCTTCATATAGCCATACTCCTGGACTCCTGGATATGGCTTTCTGGGCTCCCTTGACAAACCTTTTATTTTTTTCCCCAACATATATTTAAACATTTCACCAGAAATCATAAATATGCATTTTTTCCTTCGGTTTATGCTCTGATAGCTATTTGATCCTTCAAACATGGAAAGAGTTAGCTACCCTTCATGTATTTATGTCAGTCTCCAACTCAAGGTTCTCAATAATCAGTTAGAAGTGCTGTTTTTTAATGCATCCACGATAGACTGGTGGACCACCTGTAATGAAGTGTCTATGCAAACCACAGACTTAACTTTTCAGGAAAACCAGGCATCAGTGATAAACTCCACCAATGGGTTCTGGTTCACTTTACCACAGTGCCAGGGTTGTATTCTAATGGAAATACAGTAACAAGACAGTGCAAACAAACGTACACAGATAACATCTTATGAGTGGACATAAAGGAACAAGTGAGGAACTGTGTCCAGAAGAGGTAACAGTTTAGATCAGTATTTTGCCATGCCTGGTTTAAGTTTTTTAGGGATATTTCAAGGTTTTCAATATTTTTTTTTTTTTAACATGGCAGGTTGGGTCTTCATGACTGTACTAAAATGGTACAACGATCCCTGTCTGTCAAAGCTACATCCAGGGTGCATTGTGAAGAAAATGGAATAGTGCAGAATCTCGATCAGGACAACACTACCTCCACCTCATGCAGAGGACTTCGATGAACAAGTTAAGCCCCTAATTAACAGATATGTGTTCTAAAAGGCCCAAAATCCAAATCAAATTTGGATACTTGGCAATCAGTCCGTAAAGAATGACTGCAATGACCCAAAGGCTCAGGATGCAAACTTTGCATTAAATAAAAAAACCAGGGTGAGAAAATTCTGCAAATATGAGTAATAAGTAAAGAACCCAGAGGTAGGCACACCAAAGACAGAACAAGAACAGGGATTAAAATCAAGCATGCTCCAAAAAAAATAAGCAAATGTTCCTCAGGGGTGGGGGCCGAGGGAGAGGACAATAGGTCCCCCCCATTATTCTTCTTTAGGGACCCTCAGGGGTGGGGAATGGGGGGAGGCCCTTAAGGGCCCTCACCCGGCGTTTAGGGGTGGGGGCCGGGGGCAATAGGTCCCCCCTTCAGGTTAAAAGCCCCCCACTTGCGCAGGACGGGTGGGGGCTCGGGAGGCGGCAGCCTGTTTAATAGACATACCCCTATTCGCTGTATAGCGAGTAGTGGCATAATTTACTAAAACTAAGTAATCTTTACTTAGTATTAGTAAATTTGGCTGAAAGACCAATTTAGGTCTTTCAGCCTTTTAGGAGATAGCTCCCTAATAGCGTGGGAATTAGAGAGTTATCTACTTATTCCTGTCATTCCATTGATTGGCTATTAAGTAACCTACATTTTATATGAATGTGTGTTACTTGATTGTTGTAAGTGTTGCAAATGCTTACAGCTGAATCCTGGCTATGTTTGTATACTTTTTATTTAAACTTGTATACAGTGTAACATTCTTCATTCTTCCACTGGGTAGGTATATTAGTACTTCAGCAATACTTTGCTTTGGAACTTCGACACTTCAGAACTTCGGCACTTCTGAACTTCTGCAATTCAGACATTCGGAAGTATCCGAATGTCCAAATTGCCCGAAATTTTCCAAATTAACATTTGTTACAAAACTAATTGCACATGTCTACTTTAGACACAACAGGGTAATCCCTAAATCCTGGACTGGTAGGGGGTACTTGAGGACTGGGTTGGGAACCGCTGAGCTGGAGAGCCTGGTGGATTGTACCACATTACTATATGTATTTTGTATTCATATATACAGTATATATGTATTCACACAGCTACAAGGTCCGAACACCTTTTTCTTAGCACCTTCTCTATAAAAGCACAAAACACTTTCAGTTCTGTGTTCCATCACACTGGTTAATTATGGAGATATGTTGTTGTATTTTTAGGAACTTCATTACTTTAATTTATTGTGCCTTTGGAATTCCTTGTTGTTGGACTCCCTCCTGGACACTTGGCTTGGTTATTTTGCCACTTTACTAGTCCACAATTCTGAACATCTGATTGTTAACTCGTCCTCGAATAAAACAAGTAAGCAAAGTGCTCTCATGCAAGAAAATTTCCTTATGTGTAAAAAAATTTCCGTTAATGAATAATTCATACTTAGTCACTCAGTAAAAAGGTCAATGTAATCACTAACAGTAGCCAAAATAAATATAGGAAATCTGATAGAGAAGTTGTTACTAGTATGAAAGAACATTTCTCAGTGTTGGCCAATCCTAGCACAGTTGTTTGTAGACTACAGTACCCATGATGCTTAATCAGCCTTTAGACCAGCAGTCCAAGAAAATGTGAGTCCCCATGCTATTTCCATGGGTCCCCAGTGGTTAGAAGAGCAGCGCCCCATAAAATGTTCCCGATAAATAGTTTATTGTAGCAAAATTACCTTCGCTATTGCAACAAAGTCTCACCTAGCATTGGAAAGGGTCTCATAATTTACTGTTCATATCTTCCTATCCTCACTAATACACAGGTATGCCTCCTCCAGGTCCTTCCACAGTGCTGAACAGAGTGCCTATCCTCTGTTCACAGTCGCACCTCTGACTACCTTTTTTAAAGAGTATCTATAGTCCGAATAATCTTGGGACTTTTTTTTTCTCTCACGACTATAGAATCCATTCTGTACACCGCCCTTTGCTATTAAAAAATTTCCGTTACCTATCTTGAGAGCTGGATGCTCTTGCAGAGTTTCTTGCCCCTTTCCTCATTGCTGGGGAGGGTTATAATGATGCTACCTAATTCAGTTTCTCAACTAGAGCCATTTTTAAGCACACAAGCAGACAGATCACTGAATACTTACCTAATATGTCTGGGCACCTTCTGCGGTTGTGCACATGGTGGAGGCTACTGTGAAGCAGGGGAGACATACACAGTCTAACCAGGACTTCTAGAAGCATTTGAGCATATGCTTGGATTTCTGGAAGCAAATGTGGCTCCGCCAAAAGTCTGGGGTCCATGTCTTCACTCAACTGAGGACAGAAAATGGCTCCATTGTAAATAATGGGAAGACAGCTTCCATTGCCCCACATATGCAGAAGACGCACAAGAGTCTATTGATTTGGTGGCCTGAGCAGAAGTTACAATTTAACCTACTCTCTACACCAAGGGCTATCAGAAGATGTACCTCCTGTTGCATTCGTCTTTCCCGCTACCATCACAGATGGAAGAGAGTGAACTGGCTCTATCTGAGACATCCACATCGCTTTCACTCCTATAGCTACTACTTGAGTTATGGTGCAACAACCTCAGGCAGGAAGGTTAACTTGACTGATTGATATTGGGGCACAATTGTTCCTTGAGCAGATGATGATGTGTGGATACCCCTGTCTATATAATAGGAGCCACTTACAAACAGAGGATACCACACTCACACTTAGGAATTTAGGTGCTTATCAGGGCTAGGGTTGGCAAAACCCAATTTAGTAGATCAAATAGATTAAGCCCAGGCACTCAGGATTGCTGCAGGAAGGCAGGTTTATTAGAACAAAAAGTATAGGCCAAAACGTTGCACTTTTTGTTCCAATAAACCTGCCTCCTTCTGTCTACGGATAGGCTCCACTTTACTAGTTGTGCCTACTATCATCTAAATCTTTAGTCTAGTATTTTTATTTTACTAAGCAAGCTTGTGCTGCATTCATACTAACTAAAATTAGCCTTATCCTTTTGAGTCTACATTACACTACTGTTTAAGCCATCATCTCTCTATTCAGAATAAGTTACTGAGATAGGTATATCTTCTGAAAATATTTTAATCTAATTACAATATTGCTATCCCAAAAAAATCTTTTGTGATGTGGGCATATATAAATATATATATGTGGCAAACCTAGCCACTTGGACAATATAAAGAGACTGTACCTTTAAGGGTTGCCTGTATGGTTGTGGGATATGAGTGTGACTAAGTATAATGTATGCTGGCTGTAATACCTTGTATTTCCTGTATTGGCTATCTGCCGAACGCAGATAGCTGTATTTCATTTTGTTTCACGAACGGCACCTTTGCGGGCCGTTCGTGAACCGAAATAACCACCATGTAATAGCCCACACACTTAGAGACGTGTGGCGCTTGTTAACCGATTGCAACAATGTTGCAATCGGTAACTAGAGGCTCTCCTAGGTGGTCGCCGTTCGACTACCGACCATGCGGCGGTCGGCCATCTTGGATCCTTTGTTCCCTCAGCGGTGTTTGGTCGTCGAGCGCGTGGTACTGAAAACGGCTACTCGACGGCGCGAACACCGCTGAGCTTCCAGGCCGTTCGGGAGTTCCAGGCCGTTCGGTATTTTATTCCCTATACTTCCATCGGTCTTTTGAATGTGTGTTTTAATAAATGTGTTTTTCGTGCGGCGTTCGGTTATTTTAGCTGGGATCTGAGCGGTAATCCCATGAATGATGCGCTCAGACCCCAGATATCTACCGAACGTCCATTCGTGCAAATAGACTAAATAGTCAAAGAACTGTACATTTTAAGGTAAATTGCCGGTTCTGCTGCACGGAGGGATAATCCACTTAACGGTACATTCCAGTGGGAGGATCCCTCTCGTGCAGCAGTGCCTGATGGGGGAAAGGCTCTGTACATTAAGTTTCCCATGTAGTCCACTCTGGGAATGCCCCTGGGATGTTACTCAGGAAACCCCTTGCATGGGGAATTGTATAAATTGTGGAGCCTGTGAATAAAGCCTGCAGTTGACTCTCAGAACTGTGTT
This sequence comes from Pelobates cultripes, assembly GCA_933207985.1. Classification (NCBI taxonomy): domain Eukaryota; kingdom Metazoa; phylum Chordata; class Amphibia; order Anura; family Pelobatidae; genus Pelobates; species Pelobates cultripes. The sequence goes on from OW240924.1 coordinate 21,352,485, forward strand.
TCGTCCGGTTACTGGGAGATTTGGGGATATTGCCTTGCTTTTCAGTGCTTGACTGTGGATTACTTTCTGAACAAGCGGAATTCGTGGATTTAATACTGCCGATCCGCTACAATATATTTTTAATTAATATAAAAAAAACAATACTTAATTATAAATTCTTCTAGCAACCTACTTTTCCCATACATGAAATATATCTTACCCTTACCCCTTGTGTAAAACTAGCCCACTCCCTTCAGAATGTAAGCACGTTTGAGCAGGGCCCTTAGCACCTTCTGTTCCTGTCCAACTCGTCTTGTTGCAGCTACTTTTTTGTTAGTCCACCTATTGTACAGCTCAGTGGAAATTGCTGGCAATTTATAAATAATTATAATAAACGTATTTTGAAATATACATTTCAATGTTAATGATAATACTTACAGAATGGGCCACTGAGCGACTTTGTATATTGAATAATGGGTTATTGAGTTAATGCCTAGAATACAGATTGGTTCCCTGCTAAAAAGAAGCTAAGAATCTCCGTTTTAAACAATGATGTCTACAAACACATGCTGGTAGATACAGTATCAGTAATTTTATCTCATGAGAGGAGGCTTCATATTTTGCATAACTCTCTTTACTGTAAAATCCAGCAGCACAGATCAAACAGAAACAACCAATCAGAAACAAGTATCCAACTCTATAAAGGACCCTGTCAGCCTGGTCACTTCCTCTGTCTTTGCTGCTCCACATTGCACAGGTCAGAGTATTTTACCCAGTGTTTCTACTGCATATTTATATATCTGTTAAACCTCATGGTTTTGTGGTTTATTTATTTATATAGTATGTGAAGTTATATTGCTTCTTGTTTCTCTTCACCCCTCTCTTAGACTACTGATTTTCTAACTGTATCGGTTCCTATACTGCAGTCTGTCACTATCCCTCAGAGCTGTGTGCTTGCCTGTTTCCCCTCTTATCAAGGGTGTCTCCGACTGCTGCATACTGCTTCACATGGACAATATCTCGGCAGTCCAGTATATCAATCGCCTCGGCGGAACCCGATTCCGAGCCCTGATGGAGGCGACATAGGACATCTACGAGTTCTATCTTGACCGCAGCATCACACTTCGGGCGAAATACCTGCCAGGGACCTAAAATCTCACGGCGGATTGGGCCTGTTGCCACTGGCGGGACACCAGCGAGTGGCAGTTAGACAACTCGCATTTCCTCGCCCTCCAAACCAAAAAGGTCTGCTAACGGCGGACCTTTTTGCCTCCAGGACCAACCGTCAACTCCAGATCCGTAATCCGGAATGCAGTGGACGCATTCCTTCAAACCTGGCTGAGTCAGGGATCCTACACCTTCCCACCTTTCTCCATGCTGGCAAGAGTGCTCCACTACGCACGGCAACGCAAAGTGTCCCTACTACTCATCACACCCCTGTGGTAGAGCCAGCCGTGGTTCACGGATCTTCTGGAACTCTCGTACGACCATCCACTTCTTATGCCCTCGTCACCCCTTCTCTCTGGGCCCTGCGGGGAACCGCACCCACTGATGGTGGAAGAAAGGATGGACATAGTGGCTTGGACGGTTTCCGGGGTCGGTCCACGGATTATCATGAGAGTCTAAAGATGGGCCCTGGGCGGCTTTGTGTAGTTGGTGTTTGGAAAGGGACTCTGTTCCTTTTACAATACCTGTACCAGGTGTCATTCTGAACTACCTATCTCATTTGTTCTCCGTGGGACGCTCATACTGAACTCTCAACGTGGAGCGCTCGGCTATCTCGGCTGCTCAGGTTCCCCTCCAAGGTGTCCCAGTAGGGCAACACCCCATAGTGTGTCGCCTTCTGAGAGGCATTAAGTTGTCCAGACCCCCGGCACCTAAGTATTCTCGACTCTGGGATGTGGACTTGGTTCTACGTTTTCTACTGGAATGGCTGGACAATACCAACTTATCTCTACGTCAACTGTCGGCTAAGATAACGCTTCAGTTCTGTGTCACTTCATGTTTTCTATTTCGCAACGTACTCTACCGCCGTCTCCTATCCGTTTTTCCGGGAGGCTCCGAGACTTTGTGTTGTGGATGCTCTTTTGAAATATGTAGAGATTACTTCTTCGCTACGGGCTTCTCCTTCAGGACAGCTCCTGATCTCCTAATGTCAAACCCCACAAACCAGTAACAACCACGACTAGGTGGATTCAATGGTTGTTGTCCATGGTTGGGGTAGAACCTTGTCTCGGTGCCCACTCGGTCCAAGGCGGGGCTGCGTCGCAGGCGTTCTCGGACATTATGAGATGTGTGGATTTGACATGGGAGCATACTTTCCGTGTTTTTTACTTTAGACAATCTTCTCACTTTTCTACATTCTCAGCATTAAAAATGCAAAATATGAAGCCTCTAGTCAAGTGATAAAATTGTAGATTATGCTAACGTAGTGTACCTATAATCTTGATTTTAGTAATGACAGGAGGCAAATATTTTCCCACCCTATTCTGCTCCCCACCCTGGGTCTTTATTTCTCGCATAATTCTAATTGTTCATACTAGTGTAACTTATACTTAAGATTTAGTGTCGTTAGTATTACCAGTTTAATTGAGTATATTGTTCCGGTTATATATTGAGTTATGTCATATTTCTTTAGGTCATCTGTCTGGATTATGATCGTTGGTTAAATGCGGACATCTTGTCACGTCAGATGCCTTACACTTCTTTTTGTTTCCTTTCAGCATGATCGACTTCTGCACAGGAATTGATCTATTTCCGTTGAGTTTCCGGTCACCTATTTTCGAATTCTGGATGTTATCGATTGTTCCGTTGTTCTTAAGGACATGGTTTTGTTCTAGACTGTTATATATTGTTTCACTACAAAGAAAGAGGAAGTGATCAGGCTGACAGGGTCCTTTATAGAGTTGGATACTTGATTTTACAGTAAAGAGATTTATGCTAAGTATTCGCCTCCTGTCATTACAAACATTAAGATTATAGGTGCACTCTGTTAAAAATGTGGCATGCCCAATTTAAAAAAAAAAACAAACAGAAAAAACACCCAAACTTTCTTAAAGAGGGAATAGTAACTTAAAGTAAGCAATCTATATTGTAATTATTTGCAACAATGCTAGACGTAACATTCAAATCCTTAAACATTCTTAACGGTACAAACCAAATACCATAACCACTACAGTCCAGAGTTGGTTTTGACAATGCTGCTAATGCTAATCACCAAGACAAATTAACTGACTCACTGAGCTTGCAATCTAATTTACTATTCTGGGTTTGGTGAATAAACCACTAAATATTTCATTACATCGTAAAAGACAGATATCGTGTCTGGCAGATACAGATTTGCGTTGGCGTACTTGGTGTTCCTATACATTAATTTGTACAGATGTACATCTAGAACAGGCAGTCTCATACTGACGTCAGGTTAGGGCACTAATTGGATAATAACATCCCATGCATTGCAGAGTAAATTGCTTTACTTCTTTGCAACTCAATAAATGCTTCTATTAGGTACAGCCTTCAGAGATAAACTATATACACATGTAATGTAAACGCAGAGACAAAATGATGCAAAGTCTGGATAAGGTGATAGTCTCTAAGATAAGGAACATTGCAAACCCCCCAAACTCCCATCAAATTTAGGGCGCAAGCCTAAATCCTTGTCTTAGGGGCCCGGGAGCTTTGACCTCTCCCATTCCCAAAGCTAAATCTACTACTGGTGATCTCGTGGCTGGAGCAGAAAGTACTACTGAGAGGAGCCCTTAAGATCTTATGTCTGAATGTTGGGTCACCTATCTTTTAAATAGAAAGCAACAGAAAAAAGTGCTGGGACTGAGATACTGATATATGCAGCTTCCCTACCAGATCACACTGAAATATGAACCAAAATATTTTCTGCCTTTACATCTGGACTTTGACAATATGTGGGAGGGAGCAAGTTACATTAGCGTGTGCACCCTGGATTTTTATCCCTATTGTATTTTTTAATTTTATTTTAATATAAGGTGAATATTTATTAAACACTCAATCTCAAGCGTCAATGAGGTGTTTTAGCATGCAACGGTGTATGCAGGGGTGGGCTATAAGTGCTGTTGCTGTGTGTAATGTGTTTGTTTTGTTTGTGTGTTGCCAATACCTTGAATGATGGAGAGGCTGTTTATTGTGACAGAACCCCAACAATGAAATAAAAAAAATATATATATGTGATCTTGTGCCCCTCTGATTGGTCTGGTGGGGACTGTGATCATTGTCTATGGAGTTCTGCTGGGCGGAGCTTGTGGTCTGCACCTGCAGCGAGTGCAGAACACTGTAAAAGCTCCTTTCAGTCTAGGACCATGGGTGAGCACACACTGCGATCTGCGCCCAAGCAATGTGCCCATCACAAGCTCCCTTACAGCAACAAGAGGACACAGGGCCAATGAGGGAGATCTGCATTAGGGTCTGCATACCCGACACCAATGCTGAAAAAGTTGTGAAATCAATGTGCAACCTTCCAGTAGATATGGTAGAGTCTAGGACCTTAAAAGACCACTCTAGGCACCCAGACCACTTCAGCTTAATGAAGTGGTCTGGGTGCCAGGTCCCTCTAGGATTAACCCTTTTTTTTTTATAAACATAGCAGTTTCAAAGAATTAATCCAGCCTCCAAATCCTCTAGTGGCTGTCTCATTGATTAACATGGGGGCTGATGGAGCTGCAGCTCCAGGCCCAGGCCCATGGAATAGGCCCATTTAAAAAAAAAAAAAACCAAATGCAGGTATTTTTCTCCAAATAAACGGAAATTATTCTGCAATACCAGCACCGGCCAGTAGGGGTCACTGTGTGTGTAGAGAGGCAAGGATAGGAAGTTACAGCATATCCCTGCCTCTCTCTACTACTCACTGATCCGTGGGGGAGCAGCAACAAAGCACAGAGAGTCCAGACAGCAGCTCTACAGCTCAGGTAAGTGAGGGATGTGGGGAAAGGCAGCAGGGAGACATGGGGACACTGAGACACTAGGGGACACTGAGACACTTGGGGACACTAGAAAACATGGGGACACTGGGAGACATGGGGACGCTATGAGCCATAGGGACATTGGGAGACACTGAGACATTGGGACACAGATACACTATGTCCCCATGTCTCCCAGCCAGTATCCCTAGTGTCTCAGTGTCCCCAAGTCTCCCAGTGTCTGTGTCCCATGTCTCTTAGTGTGCCTAGTGTCCCCATGTCTTACAGTGTCCCTAAATGTCCCAGGGTCCCCATGTCTCCCAGTGTCTGTGTCCCATGTCTCTGTGTCCCTAGTGTCTCAGTGTCCCCATTTCTCCCAGTTTCTCTAAATGTCTCAGTGTCCCCATGTCTCTGTGTCTCCATGTTTCCCAGTGTCCCTATGTCTGTATCCACAAGTGTCCCCATGTTTCCCAGTGTTGCCAAGTTTTTCAGTGTCCTCGGGTCTTTCAGTGTCCCCATGTCTCACTGTGTCCCCAGTATCCTAGTGACATGGGGACACTGAGACACTGGGCGACATGGGGACACTGATCCTGTGATATATAGGGACACTGGGTGACTTGCAAGACTGAGACGCTGGGAGACAGGGAGACACTGGGAGCAATCCATCTATATAGCAGAATCAACTGTGAGTATTTGTTGGTGATTTTCTCTTATGTGATGTCACGCATAACTAATTAATTATACAAATGATTAAGGCTGGTATTTTTTTCCAAGAAAGGTGGCAACCCTAACTACTCTTCACATACTCTTGCTTAAAGGAGCACTATAGGGTCAGAAACACAATCATGAATTTCTGACCCTATTATGTTAAAACCACCATCTAGCCCCCCTGACCCCACTCTTGCCTCCCTAAATATAGTAAAATATTACTTGTATTCAAGTCTGCAGCTGCTGGGTCTGCCTCTGAACTGACTGCCTGCTGACATCATCAGAAGTGGTGGTCTGAGCAAATTACAATACTTCCCCATAGGATTGGCTGAGACTGTCAACTAGGCAGATCAGGGGCAGAGCCAGCGCAAGTCAAACATAGCCCTGGTCAATCAGCATCACCTCATCAAGATACATTGAATCAATGCATCTCTATGAGGAAAGTTCAGTGTCTGCATGCAGAGGGTGGAGACACTGAATGGCAGTACTGCACACTAGGCAGTACTGCCACAGGAAGCATCTCTAGCAACCATCTAAGGAGTGGCCAGTGAAGTTATTTACTCTGAAAAGACAGCGTTTACTGCAAAAAGCCTGAATGGAATGATTCTACTTACCAGAACAAATACAATAAGCTTTAGTTGTTCTGGTGACTATAGTGTCCCTTTAAGTTTGGAAGCTTAAGAGGGATGTATGGGAACAAAACTTGTGTGGACTGGCTGACAGTAAAATCAGTTTAGGTAATGCAGACGTTGGTCTCTCTAACACTGTGGCATGTCCCCTTTCTTCTACAATCACTACATACACCTTTTCTCTGTCTCAGACTATATACCAGGAACATCTGCCTGCTAGTAAGAAGGTAAGGAGACAAGTGGACATGTGAGTGCTAGGGGACAGTCCTTAGAAAGCATGGAGCGAGTGCATCATTAGACACATTTATGCCAAGCTCAGGGTGCTGCCTGCATAGTATGCCCTTAGTTGGACAGCCTGCAGGATTGGCGGGCAGCCTGACATACATTCATGCCAGGCTGTCCTTCAAATTCTTTGGACAGACATGCCCCCTTTTTGGGCATGTTCTCCCATTTTGGCAGGTCTGGTCACGTGATTTGCACCAGTGGCACACCCTTTTACCCTGCCCATTGACTTCCTGCTTCATTGGACACTGCTGTTCGGGGGTATGGATTTACTTGAAAGATGAAAGCATAAATTAGAGAGGGATTAGCACAGGGTATGTGTTTTCTTATAGCTGCATCCTTTTGAGTTTCCCTCCAGCACCATCAGATACATGACGCTTGGGAGGTATGACTATTTTAGTGTGTTTGGTCCATAAAATTCCGTAATTAGGCCCATCATAATTGTCAGCACCAGGCCCACCGGGCTCTTAATCTGGCCCTGGCTAGATGGGCTTGCGTGCTTCTCACTGTGAAAATCACAGTGAGAACACGCAAGCGTCCATAGGAAAGCCTGCCGCGCATGCGCATTCAGCCGAAGAGGAGGATCGGAGGCGGAGAGGAGGAGGAGAGCTCCCCGCCCGGCGCTGGAATAAAGGTAAGTTTAACCCCTTTCCTCGCCATCCAGCCCGACGGGAGGGGGACACTGAGGGTGGGGGCACCCTCAGGGCACTATAGTGCCAGAAAAACGTGTATGTTTTCCTGGCACTATAGTGGTCCTTTAAAAACAGTTTCCACTTGCTTTGAAGTTAGCAAAACAGTACTATGGGACACTATTAACTTGCATTTATTATGTATTCATTAGCATTGTATTATTAACTAGTAACAATTTATTATCAATTATTTATAGTGCACCAACAAATCCCACAGAATACCATCTCCAATTCTCTTTCAGTATGCATGCAGTGTTCCTAAAATCCTGAGACCTCGTCTTTAGGACGTGCTAAACCCACCACGGCTGTTCTCTCTCATCTTTGTGTAGTTTACAATTATGTTTAATAGTTCCCAGATTACTGGATGGAGAACAAAGCAATATAAACTATTTTCAGCACAGCATCCAGTGTCATGAGAAATATGAGAAAACATGGGATTGGGGACTGAGCTTCTTAAAGGGACACGGTAAGCACTGAAATCAGTTCATCTCAATAAAGTTCTTTTGGGGCATCGACGTTGCCCCTTCAGTCTTGCAGATGAAATCAGCACTGTTTCTGATAAATAACGGTGTGGCAATATCATAAAATCCATATAATAATAGTATTTTTTTTAAATGTTAACATTTTTATGGCAATTTTTTTTTTAAAGCAAACAATTTTATATACAGAATTTAAATTTATAACACAACAAAAACAGGCTGACATTTTTATCACACAAGGAATCATTTAATGAATGGTGAAAGTTTTGAGAGATCTGCTACAAAATCCTACGTATTTCTCTAAGATCTCAAGTATAGAAGCGCAAACTCATAAAAATGTCCTTTTTCTTTTGTAATCGTGAGAAACACATGTATTTGAACTGTTGCTGACAAAACTACACATTTTAAATGCTTAGTGTTAGCACAGCGGGTATACTGTTCTGCATTATAGAGAGAGCAGCAGCCTTGATAGTATCAGATAGCTACATTTAGAATTAGGGGGATTAAGGTTAAAGGCCCTCAATATACTGTGGACTGTAACTCACAAATTCTCAGCCAGGAAAAGAGTATAAATTGCTCTGTGGTCATCTTATAGATTATAATTATAAAGACACCAACATATCCTGTAGCACAGTACAAGTACAGTTGTTGTTTTTTTTGCCATTTTTAGAAAACCCTTTAATTATGCCACATTATATCTTCGACTCCCAGACACTCCCCTGTTGAACCGTGGGTTATATCAGATACACAGAGCCATTAATCTAGCAGGAAGACGTTAATGGGTCATTTGCAGTATGACAATGATCAATTATACAGTGGGACTGTGATTTGTACAGTGTGCCGCAGGCTCTCATAGCAAGCTCCATACAGCGTGGTACGTGCCGCTATACATGGAGCATGTAGCACGGGCTACAGACTGCCAACCCGTAGGGAGGCACGCAGAGCATGGGAATATAAACATAGATGTTAAACACCAGAACGAAACCAATTGGATGAACTACATTGCAGTCCATAACATTTATTACTCAATGTACAAAAGTTTATCAGCCGCTACCATCTCAGCTACAAGGCCATTCCACGTATCCATAGGTTTAAAATGGTGTTCTAATCAGTACAACCACTACAGCTCATTTTAGTGGAACTTGGTGCAACTTGTCTAAGAGTTTTGTTTAAAACTGACTTCTTGCATGTTAAATGGAAAAGTGAACCTCCGCATTACCTGTCTACCTTCTGACAACAAACATGACTGTTTAGCTGTTTCCTAGTCTGCAAAATGCAGCTGTAAATTTGTGATTTGTTTTGGTTTACTTTTTAGTTTTTTTCTTATTTTAATTATCCAAATAATACAACAAAACAGGGTTCGCTACATTCCTGGAGTACGCTTTTAACATTTAATGCTCATTGTAAACTGCAGAACTCCATTTCTTAAGATTTTCTATTTTAGTGATTTGTTAATCTCACCTATGATGCCAAATTCTTTATATATGTGTCTATTAGTCTCAAAGCAGGATTAACCATAAAGTGACCCAAGACAGTCGCCTAGGACCCAGGAGTTAGGCAAAGGCCCTGGAACCATGATTTGGTTTTGCCCCATTCATCATCCCTATATGAAAAATTAATGAGAGGCGGAAGGGGTGGGGGGGTGGGGGGGGAATGGAAACCTGCATAGAGCCCTGTGGGTAGATAGTTCTTGAATCTTTCTGTCCTAGGCTCCCCTGCGTTACCACAAGAAGATGCCCACTGCCCTTTTGAGGCACTCACTCGTGACTGAATTAGTCTCAGTGATACTTTCCACAGGGGCTCAGTGCTTGGAATAGAAGCACTTTACACATTATATCCCCAGCAATTGTCTGCAGTACATTGCTTACTGTAGCAGCATTGACTTACCGAGGTTAATGCAGAATGTTTGTTACTATGAATTATATAAAATGACCACTAAAGGCACTTTATCTCAATGAAGTGTCCTGGGTGCAGTGGCCCTTAAGTATTAATCCTGTAATGTAAAATATTGCAGTTTTGTAGAAAGTGCAATGTTTACATTGCAGAGTTCAAAACACCTCTAGTTGCTGTCATACTGGCAGCCACTATGGGCACTTCCACTGTAAGAACTCCCACAACGCCAAGGCCTATCTCACACTCCTACTCACTCATAGGAACAGCGATTGTAATGCTCTGCATTTAACATCCTGCAACAACTCCCACAACACCAAGGCCTCATCTCACACTCATGCTCACTCATAGGAACAGCGATTGTAATGCTCTGCATTTAACATCCTGCAGCAACTCCCACAACGCCAAGGCCTCATCTCACACTCCTACTCACTCATAGGAACAGCGATTGTAATGCTCTGCATTTAACATCCTGCAGCAACTCCCACAATGCCAAGGCCTCATCTCACACTCATGCTCACTCATAGGAACAGCGATTGTAATGCTCTGCATTTAACATCCTGAAACAACTCCCACAATGCCAAGGTATTGACTGTAGCTTGGAAGATACTTCACCTCATTTATTCTTACATTGCTACTATGTTACTATAGAATTGTTTCCAATTATACCTGTAGTTTGTCACTGTAATTTTCTGTGCATGCAGATTTTATCATTGTCATTTAATGTTTCTGACCAATATTTCATGTACACAGTTATTAATACTTTGGGTGATAGAATTTGGCTGCTAAACTTTCCAACACACACATTGCTACTCTTCCCCTACCCTCCCCCATGCTCTTCCTGGGTGTAAATACCTTCATATAACTATTCTATATCAGGGGCGTACCTAGAGCATTTGGCACCCGGGGCAGATCCTGTGCTTGGCACCCAAAAAAAAAAACCTGTAAAAAATGTTAAAGGTTTTCTTTCTTTTTTTTTACAATTTGTAAACTTTGCAAAACCGCTGTCAGCCCCTCCTACAAAACCCTTGTCCTGCCCCGCCCCTCCTACAAAACCTTTGTCCTGCCCCTTCTACAAATCCTGTACTGCCCCGTCTACAAAACCCCCGCAACCCCCTTCCACAAATCCCCTGCTTATCCCCCCTTATAAAGACTCCTGTCCCAATACAAAACCCCCGCCCCCTTCTACAAAATCCCTGCAGCCCCACACACACATTTACAGGACAGTCACACACTCAGTTACAGCAGACAGTCACACACAGTCACAGGCAGACAGTCACACATACACATTTCCTCCGTGCGGCCAGTTTATCAGCTGTTTGCTTGTGTGAGCTGTACTGGCCGCCGGCACCCTAACTACCATGGGACACTGTGCGGCCACAGCTCACACAGCCCCCTCCAGCCAGGGCCGGTGCAAGGATTTTTGCCGCCCTAGGCAAAAGTAAAGTTTTCGCCCCCCCCATGTGACATCACAATGCCCCACCCATATGATTTGCCATGTTAACTAACGCCAGTGCTGCAGTGCCACCGTGTTTACATTAAAAGGCCTGCAGGGACAGGCTATAGACACCAGAACCACTACATTAAGCTGAAGTGGTTCTGGGGACTATAGTGTTTCTTTAATGTGAGGTAAATTAGAGTTAATGCCATGAATAATATACTAGATTGCCTACTTACAACCAGGTGAGGATGATGATGGGCTCTAGCTGCAGTCTGGCTCCACTGGTCTGGTGCAGAACAGGCTCTCTGGAGGCGGTTTGTAACTGTGGTCACAAAAATCAATGTTCTGGGAGAACGGGAAGCAGCTCCATTGTTTGGGGGTCTTTTACACAGCTCAAGGTCTGGGTCCCAGGGTCCACCTTCATGTTCCACCAATGAGTTTGTTCACAGGGGGTGGAGTGTGTAGGGGATGTCCTGATATGTGTGTAAGGAATGCATTGTGTGAAATTGTGTTTGTATGTGTAAGGGCTGCAAGGTGTGTTTCTGTGTATGTATGGGATGCATTGAATGTGTGTAAGGGGTGCATTGAGTGTGTGTAAGGGATGCATTGTGTGTAACGGTTGCATTGCTTGTGTATGTGTGTCTGTGTGTGTAATGCATTGTGTGTTTTCTGTGTGCAAGGGGTGCATTGTGTGTATGTGATGAATGTCAATCTCTCCTCCCGCTCCAATTTCCTTCTCCTCCTCCCAATTTCTCCCCCCCCCCCCCTAATTTCTCTTTCTCACCCCTCCCTACCTCCCTGTAGCGTGGCCGAGCCCTGTATAGTCCGCGGGTACAGGGAGCATCTGTTTCCTGTACCCGGCCGGACTAACAGGAAGTGCACACTGAGTGAGTGTGCACTTCCTGTTAGTCCGGCTGGGTACAGGAGACAGCTGCTCTCTGTACCCGCGGACTATACAGGGCTCGGCCACGCTACAACAGAGGGAGTGACAGGAGGGAGCGCTGAGCGCTTCCCTCCTGTCAGCCCCTCTCCTCAGGTTGCGCCCGGGCGGTCCGGTCCGCCCTCATGGACACACCGCCCGGGCAAATCTGCAGCCACCTGAGGCTCTCTACAGAGCGCTCGGGCAGCTGCAGCATGGGGGGGGGCGCCCCTGGTCATGGCACCCCCCACCCTGGTGGCATCCGGGGCGGACCGCCCCCTCTGCCCCCCCCTTAGTACGCCACTGTTCTATATCCATCTCTTTTGTTCATTCCTCATCTCACACTCATACTCCCTGATAGGAACAGCGATTGTGATGCTCTGCATTTTATTTCTCACCACTTCCCACCCATGTTCCCCCTAAATACATAGCATGCTCCTCCAGTTGTTTGATATTCTCACTCAATTACCTCTTCATTCCAGCTGCTTCGCTCTGTTAACTCTTTTAGCCATCACCTCCAAATTCCCCCTGCTACCTTTTTGTCTCAGATCCCCACGGTGTCCTTTAGATTGTAAGCTCACGGGCTATCTAGCTAAGCACTTTGTATAAAAGAGCTACAAAGGCTAGTTACCAGCTTACAGGCAGGGATCATGCTACCTCTTGTATTTGTCTGTGTATATTGTGCGTTCTCCACTAATAGTACAGCACTGCAGAATCTGTTGACACTTTATAAATACCAGTAATAAATAAATAAGAACTGAGTCAGACTCGATTCTCCCAGAGAGCATTAGAATGGTGCAGCGCAGAGATTTGCTGCGCATGCACACTAGCATCCCAATCCTTTCCTAGTGGGAAAGCATTGGATTGGCAGAGATCATCAATCTTGACAAGGTGCTACAGCAGTTAAAGAAAATTAATGTAAATAAAGCTCCAGGGCCTGGCGGTATTCACCCACGAGTACTTAACCCCTTAAGGACACATGATATGTGTGACATGTCATGATTCCCTTTTATTCCAGAAGTTTGGTCCTTAAGGGGTTAAGGAGCTAAGAGGGGAAATAAGTGAACATCTGTATTTAATCTTTCAATATTCTTTTGTTTCATGAATTGGTCCGGAGGATTGGAGGAAGGCAGATGTCGTTCCTATATTTAAAAAGATTTCAAAATCCTTGCCTGGAAATTATAGACCTGTGAGCTTAACTTCTGTGACTGGGAAAATATTTGAAGGGCTATTAAGGGATAATGTTCAGAAATTCATTGGGAAGAACTTTGTTATTACCAATAATCAGCATGGTTTTAGGAAACATGGGTCATGTCAAACTAACCTACCGTATTTTTCGCTCCATAAGACGCACCTCACCATAAGACGCACCTAGTTTTTAGAGGAGGAAACCCAGAATAAAAAATATTCTGAACAAACTGTTCCATAGTGTTTCTTACTATGGGACAGTTTGTTCAGAATATTTTTTTTTCTCCCCTGTCCCATAATGATCTTTAACCCCCCTTTCCTCTGTCCCATAGTGATTGTTAATCCCTCCTACCCTGTCCCATAGTGTTCTGATCCCATAGTGCACTTTCCCTCCCATAGTGTCCCCCCTGCCCTTGTCCCATAGTGTCTCCCCCTCCCCTTGTCCCATAGTGTCTCCCCCTCCCCTTGTCCCATAGTGTCCCCCCTCCCCTTGTCCCATAGTGTCTCTCTCCCTCCCCTTGTCCCATAGTGTCTCCCCCTGCCTTTCTCCCATAGTGTCCCCCCCTCCCCTTCTCCCATAGTGTCCTCCCCCCTCCCCTTGTCCCATGGTGTCCTCCCCCCCCTTGTCCCATGGTGTCCTCCCTCCCTTGTCCCATGGTGTCCTCCCCTCCCCTTGTCCCATGGTGTCCTCCCCCCTCCCCTTGTCCCATAGTGTCTCCCCTCCCCTTGTCCCCTCCTCCCCTTGTCCCATGAGTGTCCCCCCCTCCCTTGTCCCATAGTGTCCCCCCCTCCTTGTCCCATAGTGTCCCATAGTGTCCCCCCTCCCCTTGTCCCATAGTGTCTCCCCCTCCCCTTGTCCCATAGTGTGTCCTCCCCTCCCCTTGTCCCATAGTGTGTCCCCCTCCCCTTGTCCCATAGTGTCCCATAGTGTCCCCCTCCCCTTGTCCCATAGTGTGTCCCCTCCCCCTGTGGTGTGTGTGTCCCCCCCTTGTCCCATGGTGTCCCCCCATGGTGTGTCCCCACCCCTTGTCCCATGGTGTGTCCCCTCCCCTTGTCCCTCCCCTCCTTGTCCCATCATGGTGTGTCCCCCCTCCCCTTGTCCCATAGTGTGTCCCCCCCATCCCGTTGTCCCATAGTGTGTGTCCCCCCCCTCCCCTTGTCCCATAATTACTTACCTGTCTTGGAGCGTGGGCCGGCTTCACAGCGCGCTCCGCGGTCCAGGAACTTCTATTTCAGGTTCCGGTTTCCGACAGGACTGAAAGGAAGTGTGCACACTGTGCACTTCCTTTCAGTCCCGCCGGAAACCGGAACCTGAAATAGAAGTTCCTGGACCGCGGAGCGTGCTGTGAAGCCGGCCCACGCTCCAAGACAGGTAAGTAAATCTTCACATTCGCTCCATAAGAGGCACAGACATTTCCCCTCACTTCTGAGGGGGAAAAAAGTGCGTCTTATGGAGCGAAAAATACGGTAACTGCATTCTACGAAGAAGTAGAAGTATAGATCAGGGTGTCGCACTGGATGTGATCGACTTGGATTTTGCCAAGGCATTTAAATTGGTTCCTCGCAATAGGTTAGTGTTCAAACAAAGAAATTGGTCTAGATGAATATTCTTGTTCTTGGGTAGAACATTGGCTTAAGGATAAAATACAACGGGTTGCCAATAATGGCAAATTTTCAAGCTGGACAAAAGTGGTAAGTGGTGTCCCTCATGGTTCTGTTTTGGGACTGCTTCTATTTAACATATTTATAAATGATCTTGAAATAGGCATTGAAAGCCATGTTTCAGTGTTTACAGATGACACAAAGCTTTGTACAGTAATAAAATGTGAGCAAGATATTGCTTTGCTGCAGAGGGATTTAGATAGATTGGGTGACTGGGCACTAAAATGGAAGCTTAAACTTAACGTAGAGAAATGCAAAGTTTTGCACTTCGGGGTCAAGAATGCACCAACAACTTACACCCTAAATTGTAGTGAATTAATGATAACAATACATGAGATGGATTTGGGAATTGTTATAGACAACACATTAGGCAGCAATATGCAATGTCAATCTGCAGTTGCTAATGCCAGTAAGGTTTTGTCATGTATAAATAGGGGCATACATTCTTGGGATGAAAATATAATTATGCCTCTTTATAAATCGCTGGTAAGACCACACCTTGAATATGCTGTGCAATTTTTGGCACCTGTTCTAAAGAAGGATATCATGGCACTGGAGAGGGTCCAGAGACGAGCTACAAAATTGATAAAAGCATTGGAGCATTTTAGTTACGAAGAAAGGTTTAAAAATCTCTTTAGTTTGGAAAAACAAGGCCTCAGAGGGGATATGATAACATTATGGAAATATATTCAGGGTCAGTACAAACCATTATCTGGAAATCTATTCATAAACTGGGCTATACATAGGACACAAGGTCACGCATTTAGGCTTGAAGAAAGGAACTTTAATCTAAGGCAAAGAAAAGGTTTGTTTTTTTTACAGTAAGAAATATAAGGATATGGAATTCTCTGCCTGAAGAGGTGGTTTTATCAGAGTCCATACAGATGTTTAAACAGCAATTGGATAAATACTTCCAAAAACATAACATACAGGGATATCATTTCTAATTAGTGGGGTAATAGCTGTTAATCCAAGGAGATATTTGACTGCCATTTTGGGGTCAAGAAGGAATTTTTTTCCTAGTTTGTTGCAAAGTTGGAAGCACTTCAGACTGGGTTTTTTGCCTTCTTTTGGATCAGCAGCAAAAACGTGTGAGGAAGGCTGAACTTGATCGACACAAATCTCTTTTCAGCTTATGTAAATATGTAACAGTTAAAGAATAGGTTGTCAAGCTAAGATCACATACATAAAATGAGTACCTGACAAAAAATGTTCAATAACCACTTTAATAAATGTTTCTATGCTTATCACTGACTGTGCCATACACAGTCTACGGCTCTAGTTCACCAGTTTTCTACGGCAATATAAGACATATCTTACATCTCATTAGTGAGACCGTATCATTCAAAAAAAGCAACTTTATACAACATAGGGGGTAACGGTGTCAACATCATAATGTCCCAACCTACTCTTTCCAACAGAACCAATGCTCATTGGCAATGTAGGTGAGGGAGAAATTAACATCAGCCGAAAACGGTAAGGAGAGTTCCATTGCCATGGTAACATGCCACTATGTAAGTGGTCGAAATTTTCAGAAAGTAACAGTGGCAACAGTGTGACAATAATCCACATCATTGATAATACCAAGGAAAAGTCGATCGATAGATAGATCAGACAGACAGTTTAATTTCTTTGTATCTGTTGGGCTTTTCTCTTCATTTATTCACAGATACAGTAATCATAAACAGTGTAATGATGCCGGCCTGGGAAGAGATGTTTTGTTTATGGAGTCTGTCAATTAGATATATAAAAGGCTTTCCCTACTGAAGATGAAAGGAGAAAATAGTTTCATGTATCCAGACACCTCTGTTAGGATAATACAGCATCTGGCTGTGTCACGTAGACACTGCCTCTGTCTGGGTATCTCTGGAAAATCGCTACCTGTCCTGGTCTATCAAAAACATAGCGATCTTGGAGACCAGCTGGCGGAAGATCCCATCCATTATTATTTAATGACACAAACTAAAATAAACAGGGGGGAGGGTGGGCTAAAACAAGGGTTTTATAGAAGTTAAAAATATATATTTTATTTCTTTATCGTTTCTTACTTTCTTTTAATATACAGGGAGAAATGTTTAGAGGTTATGCATAAATACCAGAGACTTAGTCTAGGGCTCTACCTATTAGGAGGTGAAATGGGGTATTAACCAATTTAAGGGAAACTCCATCTTAAAGTAGTGGTTGGGTTCTATAGATGCTTTAGCTATTTTCTCTGACAAAAGTCATAAAAGTGCTGCACTAAAACTTTGTTACACTTTAACTGATGTATAAGCCAAGTTCTCTAATAAGTGGGTACCCCTTAGCCAAGCCTTTTGTGGAACAACAGTCATTTCATAAATTACGTTTGCTGTTCTGTTTTATCATAACCTTTCAAGCTGTGACTTGAACCCTTGATGCCGATGGAAGTCGTTACAAGTGCAAAGGTTAAATTTGTTTTCCAAGAACCAAGACATAAACATCATGTAGAGAGATCAGTAAAATAATTGCCTGCCGTTACAAAATACAAATCCTGATTTGATTTACGATACAGGCACAGGAAAACCAGCCTAAAATATCCAGGGACGCCCAACGATAGATATGCACGTCCACCAAGCTTCTTTTGACGAGTAGCTTGCATAAGCATGTCCACAGATTGCAGTCCGATTTCCTTAATAATTTATGTCATTGAAGACTATAATGTTCTTGAAATGTTTCCCAGGGCTACACATGCCCTATAAGTATATTCTTAATAACCATCCCTCAGTTTAGAGACGTTTAGAGTGAAAATTTTAATTGTTCTTTTCATCCAACTGCCGATCATTTTTCTCTATTGTTCCAAGTTGATCACCTATGTCTACAGCTTTCAGTGGATCATCATTCTCTCCATCCTCGAGTAGATTAGTATTCTACCCACACCCGACTAACATAGTTCTATCCATCTTCTAGAACATGAGTAGGCAATGTTTAGCATTCCAGATGTTGTGGACTACATCTTCCCCAAATTTGCAATTCCCTTTGAATTCTCACCATTGGAAATAACCTTGACAATGTCTTATTGTTCTTTACATCCCCTGGCAGACTGTTTTCTCCAGCCCACAGCAGATCATTCATCTCCCTAGACGCTAAAGGGTAAAAATTGGAGTGAGGGAGAAAGTGTATTAGCATGGTGGGATGGGGCAGTGTATTAAATTAGGGGGAGGGAGGTGGGGCAGTGTGTTAAATTGGGGTAAGGAAGGGCAGTGTATTAATTTGGGGGAGGGAGCAGTGTATTAGAGTGGTGGGAGGGGGCCGTGTGTTAAATTGGTGGGATGGGGGCAGTGTGTTAAATTGGAGGGAGAGTGTGATAATATTCCATATTTATTAAGAATGATTGATCACTATTGAATAAATTAAACTATTATAGATAGTTAAGATGGCACTGGTCTTAAACTGTGTTGCACTAAGAAAAACAAGATGACACAGCATAGAATGTTCTATAACATGTCCGGCCAATATCCAAGATGGCTTACGTGCTGAAAAGTAAGACTTGGTCCCAGCAATGTCTAGAAAGACTGAGTATAGAGACATAACTTCAGAGAAAAGGTACCGCGCACATGTTTGGCATGTGTCTTGGGTGATCATGACTGGCCTGACCAACCATAAAGATTACTTAATGTGCATGACATGTACATGCTGGGCTGCATTGATAAGAAAACTTGGAAAAGTACAGACTATCCATATCATTGGTAAAAATGTATAAAAGATAGAGAAACGTGGCACTCACTTGGAGAACTACCCACCTGTAATACAGACGCTTGTTGCTGGTCTTTGCTGTTCCCAGTAGAGAGGGTTCCTCCAAGTCTGAATGCATGAGTTCCCCCAGTCGTGTGCAACTAGGAGACAACCAAGCTTCTCTAATGGTAATGCATACTTAAGCTGATATCTAGATACTTAAGCTGTTTGATGTGAATGCATGCTATAACGTAAATGAGAGTGCAACTTATATTGTATTGGGTCCCTTTACGGACAACAAAGTGTGATGTGAATTCTTATATTCAACTTGGTGTCTGTGTGATTTCTCATTCCTATTGTTCATGATACTCATCCCGAACTGGGTTGTGTGCCCGCCAATACAGCTTTAAACCTTATTAGGTATTGATTATTACTTTTTGCATATTGGTGCTTCATGAATTTAATGATTAGATAAAACAGGGAGGCAGTGTATTAAATTGGGGGGAGGGAGGGCAGGCAGTGTATTAAATTGGGGGAGGGAGGGCAGGCAATGTATTAAGTTGGGGGGAGGGAAGGGAGACCATGTATTAAATTAGAGTGTTGGGGCTCAGTGTATTAGACTGGTGTGAGGGGGGCTGCCAGAGCATGTGTATTAGATTTGGGTGACATAGTACGTAATTTAAAGTGAAGCTTTTAAGTAAGTGTTTTATATATATATATACACCCAGGATTACATACTGTTTGCATGAGAATGATACTAGTAATTTTAGTTTGTGCTGGTCTAGGTTAAACTTTTTTTTGGCGGCCCACATAAACATAAACCTTGTTTATTTGGCGCGCCTTAGCCATTGAGCTTGACATGCTGCCCAAAAGGTAGATCCCCAGATGTTGTAGAACTACAACTCCCATGATGCTTTGCCATTCTAAATGCATTCTAAAGGCACGCAAAGCATCATGGGAGTTGTAGTTCTACAACATCTGGGGATATACCTGTTGGGCAGCCCTGCCCTAAAGGATTATCGTTCGCTGAATGGCATAATAATTCAATGATTTCTCCAGTCCTTTATAGATTAATAATAATCTTCCCAGCTGCTAGGAATTAATGGTTTCTCTAAGCCCTAGTGAATATCTGAGATGGACCATCGTGATCCTAACACCTTTCCACGCCATTGCTCTCTTTGGCCCACGATCCTATGGCAGATCATCATTCTCCAGCCCCTAATAGATCATTATTCTCTCCATCCATAAACACAGTCTAGATTTAATTCACGTTCAGGAGACTGTCAACACTCTTTCTGGTTAACGTAGGGTACCTTGTGCTTCTAGAGCAATGTAGGAGAACATGGTACATTGAGCATGCTGGGAATCCTACAACAGGGGAACCACTCAAAAAGTTAATGAGAGCTCTCTGCATTTACAAGATGGCAGATCATCCACACTCAGTCTTGCAGGGGCTAGGTACATCTCAGCAGCCCCATCATGGATCTCTAGACCACATGCTGCAACACCTGGATAAAATATCCAGGGACTTCTGGCAGAAGATAATGGAGCGTCAGAGAGTCTCAGTGGCCAAGCTGCAAGTACACAGAGGATGTACCCATGTACTGGCAAAGAGGAGACCTCTTCAGGACAAAATGAGACCGCGAGCACACAACCGTCCTACTGTTTACCCTCCTAGGCCGAGAGCCTCATGAGGCTTAGCCTCAGCACATCAACCACGACAGGTGAAGATCAGCCGTCGACCACGGCACTTCCCATCTGCTTCTTCAAGCTCCCCACGATGGTGTAGAAACTTTCTAGCTGAATATCTCCAAGTCTGTGGATATCGGATGCTGGCCCTCTTTCAGGCCTGGGGTTGGAGGGGAACCCTGCTTGGCACAGCAACATTGCCCTACACAAGAACTCTCGTGGATCCACTCCATTCTTGCCATCTGTTAGTATAGGCTGATCTGGGACTTGAGTCTATTCTGGGAACAACACTACTATCTTCTGTTGTCGTATGCCATCTGATATGCAATAATTATTTCACAATCTTCTTTCTTTTTACACGTTTTAACCTGTTCAGTGCATTATTCGGTGAGATTCAGAGGAAAATATATAGACAACTTCGTATTATACAAAATGTTCTGAATGCTGAGTCAATGCCTAGATTATGCATATTATTCACCATGTCTACTATCCTCATCTTTGAGTGATTGTGCTTGACTCTGCTAATGTGGCTTGTATCATCAGCTTGTATGTTATGATGAATGAGAGGCATTGAGATACGGAGAAAGAATTCACTGCAGAAGAAAAAAAATAAAAATAAAAGACAACTGTCACTTTTTTCACAAAGATTTTTTAATCTCACTTTTTTTTTTATCTGGCTGTTCACAATTGCAGCAGTTGGTCAGATAACGGCAGAGTCTGACCCAACATGGCTCCTTAGCCAGGTTAAAAAATGTAAAAATAAATAAAGAATATACATCTGTTGAAAAAAATATCATTAGGTTTCATTAAAAATGAACTTAACCCAAAAAATTAGATGTGAAAATTTGATGACAGTTGTCCTTCAGGTATTTGTATCACTTTTTTAAAGCCCGAGCCTTACAGTTCCAAACGATTTAGCCTAAAAAGGTATGACCTCTACTTCACTTGTCTCTGTAACGCTATTTTCATCACAATAAATCTCTTTAATCCGTGATCACCACAGTTGTTGCCTTTCTAGAACTTTACTCTAATTTTGCAAAAATGTTATCGAAACCCTGCATACTGTAGTGTTCACACCAACAGTGCAAATGATCAAGTCACATAAAATTGTTACATGGCTAAGTGGACCGCTAAAGTGGCACGGATTTTTCATCTACATGATCAGAATGTCGTTTTCAGCAGGAAGTAGAGCTTCCGAAAACTCCGACATAAGCAAAGAATGGTTCATGCGGCAAACACTTTTTAATCTCTCTCACACTGACTTTTGCTGTATCCTGGTCTCTGTTGTCGTTCTCTCCGTGTATTCCCCAGAAATATATATATACATGCACATACATAGCCACGTTCCTTGTACAAATCATGCTTTCTGCATCCTGCGATTTCTCACAAACGCACGCTAATCTGATTCTGGGGAGCAGATCAATGCGTTTTGTGATTGCCTCATCTAATGCATGAGACATGCTCCAGTCTAAATATACACTGTGAATTCTGTGCTTCGGACTTCTGAAATGATTATAATGGAATAGGAGACTCGCTGCATCATCAGCGTTTTCCCCTGAGGCTGCATGAGCCAAAGGAGAGAGTACATGTGATTTCCTTCTGTTTAATAAAAGTCCTCCCGGCGGCTCCCTAAAGGAAGCAGGTAACCCCATGACTGAGCATAGCTAGGGAGGTTGTTAACTAAACCGTGAGTTAAATCCTTAAATTAAGATACTTTATCTAACTAACTAATAAACCCATAAGCTGCATGAGGTCAGAACTGTGATATTAATTATAAAATCAATGACAGAGATTGTAATAATATTTAAAGGGATCCTATAGTGCCAGGAAAACAAGCCTGTTTTCCTGGCACTCTAGTTTCCTGGAGTGCCCCCCTTCCTCGGGGCTGAAGGGGTAAAAACCCCATTCAGCCATTTACCTGAATCCAGCGCCCCTAGGCGCTGTCCCTCGGTGCTGGGTCAGGATCCGCCCGTGCTCCTCCTCCGCCGACGTCAGCTGGCGGGGGAGACCTGATGTGCACGCACGGCAATGTTTAGAAATCAGTCTGTGTAAATAAGATACATTGTTCTTGTTCTAAATTAAAATGTACTTGTATAAATTGTTATTAGTAACATGTCCACAATCACACCTCTCACATTAAAGTGTCCCTGTTTACCCATTTGAAATGCTGTGAGGTATGATGAAATAGGCACAGTCAGATTTTTCTGTCTGCAGACTCAGTACACATAGTGGTAACTTGAGGTCTCTATTTTATGATGTCACATGGGGGCAACCCTGCCTAGAATAAAGCAGGAATTCTAAAAACTTTGAAGTTTGGAAGAGATATCCGTGTCAATAAATACATTAATTTCACCAGGCACAGGACCACGGACCATATCCCAACCCCTATGGCAAGTGTCTGCGGAATGGATTGCTAACAGAAAGGAGCGAGGGTGAAGGGGGCCCAAAAGCATGCTTTGTCCCAACACCCTCTCACCTTGTTACAGAGAAGAAGCTAAAATGGGACTAACTGGACTGACTCAAATATTCAGACTGAGATATAATTTAACATCTTCAAAAGGATGGATACAATTATTGTTCAGTCCTATCACGGAATCGTTTGCCTACCCACAATGCACCACACTACTGTCTGAACACCATGGATCATTAGCAACAATGTGTTATAAAAAATACTGATGAAACTGTACATTTCCTAGCACAATATATAGATCAAATACATAGCTGTATAGAGGGCAGGTATTTCAGTTTAGGACATAATTTTCTACTTTTTGTTTTGTTTTCATGGCTGGGTTTTACCTTGGAGGGTAAACTCAGGACGAAATTAACTCCCCCATGCAGAAGATCCCAGGTTGTGTCCAGGTATGGATTCAGCTTGCCCATCAGTCTCACTATGATAGTGTTGATCAGACATGAAGTCCTGGAGGCTAGGCCCAAAGCAGAGCTCTGTGTATCTTCAGTCTCCTCGCTGCTGATGCTCTCTTGCTCACCTGCAACCAGAAAGTTAAAACTTGGCATTCCAGGGTATGTTTTGCAGCCTTCACCCTGCAAAGCCTTGTTCAGCCTCTACCCTCACAGAGTATTACACTGCCTCCCACACTTACAGAGTCTTATATGGCCTGCTTTACCCCTGCAGAACCTTACACTGATACTTAACACTTATGTTGCCCTTTTCATTTATGCACAGCAATGAATTGCTTCTGCCCCTGTGGCTTTGTTGCAAAGCCTTACATTTAACTGCTTTGTTCCCCTGCAGAGTTCAGCGGTGAACTCAACCTGCTGTCGAGCCTTGTGCTGCATCCTCCACTTGTACAAATACTTGTACAGAGCCCAGTGCTGACTCCTTCCTTGTGAGACATGCACAATTTAAAAGATGAGTTTAAATTAATGCCAATTAATACACACACAGACAAAAAACATCTGCTTTCTATGGACAGTAGTGGTATATATTGCAGTATTATAATAATTGTGGTAAACCAATCACCGTCAGAAATGCATGCTTCATTATCATTGGTCACTAACAGCTGTCAATCAAAATTACTGTCATATTAAAACATTATTGCCAGTTCCTGTCTGCTTCTGAAGGACAGCACTTCGGCTGTATGTTTGAACAAGATTAAAAAGTTTGCATGTTCAACCAAGGTTTACCAATATATAAAATGCCGTTATCTTCTCCTGTGGGTGGTAGAGAAGGGTCGAGATATTTTCAACACATGGTCATTGTCTACAGATTAATGAAAGATTTTAAAGTCATACGACCGCTTCACAGCATATGTGATATTTGCACATTATAAATTCCACGAGAAGGTGCAGTGAGATCACAGACCTTTTGAATAGTTTGTGACCGACTTGAGTCTCCTTATTACAGGGACAGTATAGACACCTAGATCACTTCATCTCATTGAAGTGGTCTGGGTACAGTGTCCCTGTCCCACTTACTCCTGCAATGCAAATCATTGCAGTTTTTAAGAAACTGCAATAATTACATTGTAGGACTAAGACTGCCTTTAGTGGCTGTCAATTAGACAGCCACTAGAGGCGCTTCCTGCTTGCTAGGTGACTTGGTTTAGTTGAGAACATCCTGCATCAGCTAAATTCACATAGCAAAGCATTGCAGCAATGCTTTCCTATGGGGAGGGCCTAATGCGTTCGCTGTTCTTGAGCATTAACGCACCCGCCCCATCAGGTGCTGTTGGAGGAGGCGGTGCCGATGGAGCTTAGCACTGGAATCGTGTCAGTACAGTGGGGGCTTATTAACCCTTATAGAACTTGGGGGGCAGGAGGGGGGGCATGAGGGAGAAGAGGACCATCGGGAAGTATAGTGCTAGGAATACAGATTTTTATTATAGTATTCCTTTAACCTCTTAAGGACCAAACTTCTGGAATAAAAGGGAATCATGACGCCACACATGTTGTGTCCTTAAGGGGTTAAAGACTGTAATTATGCAAACAATGACAAAATGTTCCGTGACCATACTGGGTTTGGGATACATTCACAGAGAATAATAGGAGAATATTTTGAGTGTGGGCTCTGAGTTAACACTAGAACAAGCAATAGATGTTGTCGCTAGATCTGACGAACTGGCTCAGATATAGTTAAAGTCTATTTTAAACACAACAAGCATTCCACGTGAGCATGCTGTGCACGCAATCTACCACAATACATTAAAGAGCGCAGTTTCAAGGCAACATAATACCAAACTCACACATAAATACAGTGAAATTTCACGATCTAATCCTGTTGCTTCAGGGCATCTCAAAGAATGCGGCTATTGTGGAAACAATATTGATCGATCTATCTCTCCTGCAAAAAGAAAGGTGTGCAAAATGTGTGAGAAGTTAAACCACTTTGCAAAAGTCTGCTGTTCCAGCGGCAAGAAAAAGGTCCATGAAATATACAAGGAAAGAACTATCGGGAAGTGTTTGATGGGCGGTTTTTCAACACAGGACAGACAGAGCTCAGACATAGAGCAGGCTTTTACCAATATACAAATAGGTCCAAAATAAACTGTAATCTGGTTCAATCTGAACATCATATCCTCAGTTAATGTCATTCCACTATATCAATACACCAAACTGAATACTTAGTGTGCTCTGCAGACGATATCTCGCCCCCTGTTTGGCAATTTGGTTAATGCCTAGAGGTAAAGGGCAAATATGAACTGAAATGCAAGCACAAATATATCAAGATGGTCATGGCATTTTATGCATTGTCAATCAAAAGAAAGCAGACAGAAGTGCCAACCATGGAGGAGTTTGCATATGTTTTCAAAGAAATTGGACTGTTTCCTGGTGAGTGTACCACATGCAACTCCAGTAAGCCACCAGTCTAGATGTACTACACAGCCATCTCAACTACTACTCTCGTACTACACATCCGTCTCAAAGAGAAGCTTGAAAACATAGAGAGGCAAGATGTCATCATTATCGAGGTCACAGACCCAACCACATGGGTAAACTCTATGGTTGTAACTGAAAAACCATGCAAAGGAAAACTACAGGCCATAAAACTACCTCATTACCCGTTACCAACCTTCAAAAACATAACATGCAAGATAGTTGGTGCCCAATACTTTAGTGTATTAGATGCTAGATTGGGTCTATTGGGCTATTAAACTAACTGAGGAATCCTCAAAACGGACTACCTTCTGTACAGTCTTGGTTCCAAAGTCTCCCCTTTGAAGTGAGTTATTTTGGACATCTCACTACTGAGGGAATAAAGCCAGATCTTCCCAAAGTTGCTGCTGTGAGGGACATGGAGCCAACTAAAGATAAGGGAGAACTTGAGATAGTGCTAGGCATGTTTAATTATTTCTTGAAGTTTGCACCCAACCTCGCCAATATCAATGCAGAGCTGCAACAGCTCAACAAGGAATCATTTAATTTTTTGGGGGACGCCCAGCACGACAATGCTTTTACAAAATAGAAAAAAAACTTCTCACATGTGAACCAAGCCCAGCATTAACCTACTTTGATCATCACAAAGAGCTCAGGCTACAGGTTGAAGCCTGAATGTGAAATTAATGCTTAATTTGAGAAATAACTCTTTGAGTCCATAATGCGTTAACCCTTGGTATCGAGTATGATCCTGTAGCTTCAGAAGTACAACTTCACCACTATACATGAGCCAGGCATGTGTGTTCTCTTGCGGACACTCTGACCAGAAATTAACTAACTGACCATCATAGGTGTCTTGGTGAAGGTAAGGACATTCAAGTGTACAGCAGTCTTGATGTCAGTGACTCAAAGTTGGGGGAAATCAGAATTCAAACTGAAAGACACCCACACTTCCAAACAATAAAAGGTGTCATCAAAGAGGTTGACCTGAAAAAAGAAAATAATGTCCTCTGAGTGTGGGAGAGTTCTGAACCATCATGATGATCTTTTGTACCTGCATGGGATAAACTTTATAAGTGAAAATATTGTTGTTCCTACAAGTCTTTGTCTTCAGATGTTATCATGCATTCATGCAGGTCACCTGTGCATTGAAAAATGTAAGCAGAGAACTCGCAATATCATGTTCTGGCTTGGGAAAAAATAAATAAAGGAGATTGCTAGCAAGTGTGCCACCTGCCTCATGTATCACACCTCTATCACCTAAGAGTCCATGATCAGTCACAACATTCCTGATAGACCTTCAAAAGTAGTTACTACCAATTTGTTCACCTGGAACAAGGACCATCTTATAACAGTGGATTATTACAGAAGATATTTAGATCTGGACAAGCTTCACAGCACAACATCTGCTGTAATGATTAACAAGCTTAAAGAGGTTTTCACAAGCTACAGTATTCCAGAGACTGACATTTTGGATAATGGCTCCAAATATAACTCAACCGAATTCGAGATATTTACCCATATTGCCATAAGTCCATACTACCAAAAAATAATGTATTAGCTGAGAAATCTGTGCAAACTGCAAAGTTACTGCTGGAAAAGACCAAGGCTGACAGAACAGACCCATATCCTGGAATATCACAACAGCCCTGTTGATGATTTCAAGTCTCAAGCACAGCTGCTAATGAGTCACCAACTATGGTCTATCTTACCAAACACCAAATAGAAGTTACTGCCAATGGTCATCTACAACAATTTCAAAGCCAAAAGCCTATAGAAGCAACAACATCAAAAGAGTTACTATGGCAGATCTGCAAGGCCATTATCTCAGCTCAAGGATGGACAGACAAACAGAATATAGGGATGAGGCCATTGGCAGCCAACTGCCACCATCAAAACAGCTAAGGTTGAGAGATTGTGGCATGTGCGTACTGCTGATGGACAGGTATATCATCGAAAGAGACATCACCTCCTGGATACAACGGAACCCTACAGCACCAACAATGATAAAGTTTTAAGGCATGGCAATATTGAACCACGTGCATCACCAATCTGCTCTGTACCACACAATGACAGTACACACACACACCTGTTCACAACAAAATACACATGACAAAATCCTACCAGTGGTTGGAAAAGGCAGGACTGAAAGACAGCACTGAGGCACTAATCCTAGCAGCACAGGAACGGGCACTCAGCACCAGATCAAAAGCTGGAGTCTACCACACCAGGCAAGACCCAAGGTACAGACTGTGCAAAGAGACCTCTGAGACAGTCCAGCACCAAGTAGCCGGATGCAAGATGTTAGCAGGAACAGCATACATAGAGAGACACAACTAAGTTGCTGGGATTGTGTACCGACACATCTGCACAGAATATTGATTGGACCTGCCTAAGTCCAGATGGGAGATACCACAACGGGTAGTCAAGAATGATAGGGCTAAGATTCTGTGGGACGTCAAGATCCAGACAGAAAAGCAAGTGCTGGCCAATCAACCCAACATCGTGGTGATAGACAAGGAACGGAATACTGCAGTGGTGGATGTGGCAATACCCAGTGACTAGAACATCAGGAAGAAGGAATATGAGAAGGTGGAGAAATACCAAGGACTGAAAGAAGAACTAGAAAGGATGTGGAAAGTGAAGGCAGTAGTAGTCCCAGTTGTGAAAGGAGTACTGCGGGCTGTGACTCCCAAGTTGGAAGAATGGCTTCAACAGATTCCAGGTGGGAAATCTGAGATCGCTGTCCAGAAGAGTGCAGTTCTAGGAACAGCTAAAATACTGCGCAGAACCCTCAAACTCCCAGGCTACTGGTAGAGGACCAGAGAACGAGGAATAAATATACCACGCAGGAGGGGTGAGAAAACAATATTTTTTTTATATATAAATGTATTCATGCAATGTTACTGTGTTTAAAGGACCACTATAGGCACCCAGACCACTTCAGTTCAATGAAGTGGTCTGGGTGCCAGGTCCGCCTAGTTTTAACCCTGCAGCTGAGAACATAGCAGTTTCAGATAAACTGTTATGTTTACACTGCAGGGTTAATCCAGCCTCTAGTGGATGTCTCCCTGACAGCCATTAGAGGGCGCTTCCGCAATTTACAAGGAGTAAATCACACTTATTTGATGCTGGACGTCCTTACGGAGTCCAGCGTCAAAAAAGATCCCCATAAGAAAGCATTGAGTAATTCTTTCCTATGGGCGGGTTTGAATGTGCACGTGCCTCTGGCCGCCCATTCGCATTTGGCTCCACTCGGGAACTGACGTCGATGGGGGGGGGGGGAGAGGTCACCAGTGCTGAGGGAGCCTGGCGCTGGATTAAGGTAAGCAAATAAATGGTTAACCATTTATTCGCCGCAGAACAGGGCCCTAGTCACCTAAACAGTGACTAGGGCTCTATAGCGTTAGGAATACATATTTGTATTACTAACGCTATAGTGTTCCTTAAATGTGAATCAGCAGAGTTTTCCACCCCTGTAAGCTCCAGAGGCATAGTGGAGACGTCGAACAGATGTTATAGAATATTGCATTATCGTGTAAAGACTGCCGACATGAAGTGTAAGGAGTAAACAAAACTACAATTAAACAAGTACAAATAAAAAGGAAACTGCAATAAAATAAGCAGAACGAGAGGTGGCCCACAGTACGATTCCCAGCATAGCTGTCAGACGTTAACTATTATGGGCATGACATAGTACTCCAGGATTACATGTTTCTGTCAGGATTACTAGTTGATCCAGCACGTAGAATTGTGTCACACAGATGACTAATAGGTAACGTATTACCGGGCCTTAGAATGGCCGGACTTAACGTACCAAAGAATAGTCAGGATACTTGCCGAGGTCCGGGGATACAAAAAGAGACACAACGATAAGAGAAAGCCAGAAGTCAGGGATACAGAATACAGGGAAGTCAAAATCCAAGCCAAAGTCAAAAACCAGAAGAAACTTGAATCAGGAACGCGCTCTCGGACAACCACAAGGGAAACCACGACAGGGCACTGAGCAGGATGAGAACTGGGCCTAAATACCCCTCCTCTAGATCTGATAGGCTGTAACCGGCCTTTGACCCCAAAGGCAGTTACCAGGTTCCCATTTGCATAATTGCTGCTCAGCATTAACCATTCTGTGGATTTGGTTGCTGCTTGGCACAACTTTTCCTGTGTGGACAGTAAATGCCATTAACCACATTTTTATAAGCGGATGAATACGTGACAGTTTCCAGGCCTTATGTCAGGTGTATCAGTAATAGGCTCAGTATTTGCATTCAGTGTCTCCCCTGTACTTCCCTCCCCCTCAACGCAATCCTCATGCCTGCCTTAGGAGTGAGTAGCGTTGATGCTGGCCTGTACACCACCTTTCTTGTTGCCCTCTTTGAGTGAGGGAAGCTGCTTTTCGATAATGAAACGACTGGGTGGTGAGCCTTGTCGACTCTAGGGATAAGTAAGGTCGGCCTGTTTGGAAGTACTACTGTCGGTGACACAGATATCTACAGCACCACCACAGATCCATGATGGGAACAGGGAGCCGACATGGTGGGGACCAGGATCAACCCCGTCAGTCCAAAAGGGAGGGTAGCGGGCCTTCAGCTTAATTTAATCAGAGCCCTGCCAGCACCAGGACAGGAGATCAGCCGCCTCTCCCCTCCACAGTGCCCGCTAGGCCACACAAGTGCCGACAGAGTACTGCATCTGGATGGCCGCTAGTGACCATGGGAACCATTCCTGGACCAGCCGGTCAATGCAGAAAGCAGGGAGTATGCTAGCCTCCAAGTAATAGCTAAAATAGCCGGTAAGTGAGATTTGTTTGAGTTTAATGAGGAGCTCTCTAGAGATGTGTCCAGTCGACGTTAGTCAGGTCCTGACCCCCAGTTTGATAGTTTCTTATGGTACTAGTTTATACATGTGATGTTTAATAACCTTTATATGTTCTCACCAAATGCGTGATAGAACGAATAGTTAATAATACCCCCTTAAGTAATTATAAATAATAAATAGATAATTGGAAAATGTCTTTAAATGAAGGAACTCTCTCTCCACATAGTAGAATATATTTAATTTAGCTCTAATTTAACATAAACTGGTCATTGCAACTTACAACCTAGATAATTTGTATTATATAGCTAACTTAATTATGTACGTTATTTTATGTATTTATTTTATGTATTTATTTTGAGTTTGTTGATCTGTAAGATAAGGAAAATATTGACACTGGATGTATAACGTATGTGATTTTAATTAATTGTCGATATTTATGTCCTGTATTGCAACTTCGAAAATACGAATAAAAATCGAATGAAACAAAAAGAAATGCATGCTTCATTATCACTGGTCACTAAAACCTGTCAATCAAAATAATTGCCAAATTTAATTATTATTGCCAGTTCCTGTCTGCTGCAGAAGGACAGCATTCCCGCTGTTTGTTTGAACAAAATTAATAAAAGTCTGCATTAAGGAAATTTCACATTTCAGACCACAAAAAGTGAATTCAAATAAATGTCTTAAATTCAGTAAAAGTTCCCAGCTCTGCTATTCACAGCTAAATGATACATGGTTAAGGCTGTTTGGCCAAACGGTGTATGTTTTATATGTCAATTCTGCAATAAAGTTCTGTTTGCTCTTACGCTGATACCCCTGAAATATTTCTCCTTATCGTTTGATTTTTTTGTCTTCCACTATTTTCAAATGGCATAAAAATAACAGTACTTAAAATGATGACAGACAGGAAGCCAAGATGGAGGTGCCCAGTTCCAGAAGAGAGGTGCGTATTTCTACATTTAATTTTATTTTTCACACCTCACAAAAACATGTCTCTGTGCTGCTTTGTCTAATGAGGAAGTATTAGCCTGAGTACCAATGGGCAGTTGTGATTGGCTGAGAGTGTCAGATGACTGCTCTTAGCTTATCAGAGCACCAACTGACGGTATAAATGGGTATGACTACAAGGAAGTGTGTAATCTCTGCCTGAGCCATACCTCCAGAAGGGGCCGGACAGTGGGGGTAAGGGGTGGGTCAAGGGACCCTTCTTTAGTGTTAAACTTCTCTAAAGCGGTTTAACTCTGAATAAAGGGACAGTGCCAGGGGACTCCAATCACTATAATCAAATCAAAGAGCTTAAATGGTTATAGTGACTACAGTGTCCCTTTAACATATTTCTCTCCAGCACTGTTCAAACGTGGTATAGTTCTGTGCAGTACTTTTCATGTACTGCCCAACAGCAAGAAGTAAGATGTTAAGGGAAACATGAAGGATCTGGCAATCCTAATTAAGGACTTTTTATAGGCTTAATTCCATAGAGAGCCTGGAATCTGGAATCTGTTACCAGTCTGGGTTTAAAGCACGTAGGGGACAGGCAGATTTTTTTTTATGTACAGGAAATTCAAGCAGATTCCTGCAGAGCATTTTCCTGAGCGGGCAGCGTGTTAGCAGCACACATTTATCTGATTACAGTCAATTTCCCGCGATACATTCAGCTAAAGGGACATAGCAGCTTAGTGATGGGAACAATCAGTGCCGAGAGCCCAGGGAATGTTCTCTCACCGCCATACGCAGCCCACAGATTGGTTGATAACTCATATGGAGACGCAGGTGTCTGCCGGCGGATCTCAACAGCAATTTACAAGAAGTAGATAGTATAACCATTTCACTGCCAGACAGAAATAAAATAACGCCTTAGAAAAGAGTCAAATATCCTTAATAAAAATGCTATTTAAGATACAAACAATCAAAAACAAAACCAGCGCAATCTTTGTATTAGTTGCAGCATTGATTCTGTAAAGCAGCATTTCAAGGATTATTCACTAAATTGTGAATTATCGGGGAAACAAAATTAATCAATCATGAATTTCTAATTTTAGGCCAAAATAGGTAAACTGGGGGGGGAAAAAATCTCCATTCTCGATGTTCACTTTCAGTGACTTTGGCCAAAAATGTAAAACTCAGTTTGAATTCCTGACATTTTACACTTTTGGATTTTATTCACAGCGAACCAAAAAATTTAATTTTGGATAGAATTGGCCAAGATGGGACTATAACAGAAAATGTTTCCAGATAAACTGCTCCTGTCTAAATGTTTCTATTCAGTTTTCAATTCACTACAATTTACTGTTTACTGTTTAGTGAATAAAGACCAGTCTTGCCCAATATAGGCAGTCTGACAAAACAGAAATTCCTGGTAGATTTACTTAGACTGCCATTGTAAATGTGTCCTATCCTGACCGTGTGTGAAGATAATGGAATCATATGGGCCCAAACGATTATCTTCCTTTATCTACAACAAAAGAGCTTACACTCAAGACATAAGGCATGTTTGCCAACATCTGTCTATACTGTAAGCATGAGAATGTCAAACATTGGCTAAACATACACTGCCAGGTGTTTCCTTTTCTGATCCACAGAGGTGCAAAACATTGTTACCTTCATTCTTAGCTTCCTAACTACTGGAATAAATTGTTTGTTAACTATTCCATCAGTCCATCAACTATTGCAATTAGTGAATTTAAAAATTGTCCAACTCAGCTTATGATCATAGCTTGGTCTGTGATAGAACATTAGGTAAAGACTGACCAGTGGAATGATGGAGGATGCGCAAGGAGCAAGTTGTACCTGGCTATGCGAGGGGAGGTAGGTATAAATGGCACTGCCAGCAGGAAGGAGGCTACACATGAGGCCAAACAAGGCACAATAGAAGGGGGAACATGGGGATCTGCAGCCGTCTACAGGAAGAGTAACAGACAAGGAACTAGAGTACGAAGGAGTACACACACTTGGTTCTACAGTGAGCAGCATAGGGCTCTGCAGAAAGAACAGTGCTCTCAGCAGCGGGCAGGCGGCCGTGCGGTGCACTGAAGCTGGCAGGAGGTCGAGTGGTGCTCTGCAGCTGGCAGGAGGCCTACTTTGTTAGTGGTGTACTACAGCAGTTACGGCCACGTGGGGCAGCATTCTGCAACAGGAATAAAGAAAGTGCAGTATTTTGCAACAGGAATAAAGAAAATGCAGTATTCTGCAGCAGGAATATAGAAAGCACATTATTCTGCAGCAGGAATATCGAAAGTGCATTATTCTGTAGCAGGAATATAGAAATCACAGTATTCTGCAACAGGAATATAGAAAGTGCAGCATTCTGCAATAGGAATAAAGAAAGTGCAGCATTTGGCAACAGGAATAAATAAAGTGCAGCATTACGCAACAGGAATAAAGAAAGTGCAGTATTCTGCAACATGAATAAAGAAAGTGCATTATGCTGCAGCAGGAATAAAGAAAGTGCAGTATTCTGCAACAGGAACTTAGAAAGTGCAGTATTCTGGAGCAGGAACTTAGAAAGTGCAGTATTCTGCAGCAGGAATAAAGAAAGTGCAGTATTCTGGAGCAGGAACTTAGAAAGTGCAGTATTCTGCAGCAGGAATAAAGAAAGTGCAGTATTCTGCAACAGGAATAAAGAAAGTGCAGTATTCTGGAGCAGGAACTTAGAAAGTGCAGTATTCTGCAGCAGGAATAAAGAAAGTGCATTATTCTGTGGCAGGAATATAGAAAGTGCAGTATTCTGCAACACAAATAAAGAAAGTGCATTATTCTGCAGCAGGAATATAGAAAGCGCAGTATTCTGCAGCAGGGGTATGGAAAGCGTATTATTCTGCAGCAGGAATATAGAAATCACAGTATTCTGCAGCAGGAATATAGAAAGTGCAGTATTCTGCAGCATGAATATAGAAAGTGCAGCATTCTGCAACAGGAATAAAGTGCAGTATTCTGCAGCAGGAATATAGAAAACACAGTATTCTACAGTAGGAATATAGAAAGCGCGGTAATGGAGGAGCAGACAGTGACTAGATTGCTTATTCCTGTCATTCTTATACATTTACTGATTTATGTCCCAAAACGTAGAGAAATATAAATAAATCTGGCTACAATGTCATACCATCACCCTCCTCTGGAAGGTAGTGAGCCAGCAGATTTTCTGCCCCAGACAAGGCAAGTTCAGACCCCAGGCTGAGCAGCTCTTTAAGGCCCCGACTTCCCATAGTGACAGCAGCCAGCGAGGCAACATCCTGGGCGTCTTTCACCACGGCACGGACTCTGTCCAGCCCATTCTGAAGCCGGTTTAACGCCCGATCCCTCAGTCCGCGTACGCTGCCAGCCAAACTGTTTGTGACTACTGACACAATCTGTGAGAGAAAACCAAAGAACTATAACATTTTCAAAAACACTGTGCGTTTTGGCCGACACATTTCGCTAGCTACAGTTAAAGTTGAACCATGTTTTTACAATTGTTAAAGTATTTTCAAAAAAAGTTTGACTAACCAAATTCTAATTGTTGCTTCTTCCCTGCCTGAACTTGTTTTTCTAGCTCCTTGGTCTTCGCGACGCTGTTTCTATATCTATGCTTATTTGGAAACGGGTGTATTTATTTCGAGATCATATTATTATTACTGGCATTTATATAGCGCCAGCATATTCTGTAGCGCTTTACAATATTATCGAAGGGGGAGATTTAGCAATAAATGAGACAATTA
This sequence comes from Pelobates cultripes, assembly GCA_933207985.1. NCBI lineage: Eukaryota > Metazoa > Chordata > Amphibia > Anura > Pelobatidae > Pelobates > Pelobates cultripes. The sequence goes on from OW240924.1 coordinate 21,387,504, forward strand.
CAAAAACTTACAGGAACAATAGGTTACAAAGGGCCCTGCTCAAACCAGCTTACAGTCTAAAGGAGGTGAGGCGTAAAACCCAACAGGACAGGGGGTAGCAATCAAACAAGGTGGAGTGAAGCAGAGCTGGAGGAGAGAGTAGTGTGTTGCCCTTTAGGAGAGAGCAAGGGACAGGTATGTGAGGTAGAGGTTACTCTGGGAGGCCATAAGCTTTCCTAAAGAGATGGGTTTTGAGGCACTTTTTAAGTGATTGAAGACTAGGGAGAGCATATAATACTTTATGCTCACTCTGGTGGACTCCATTCAATACACTTATGTGACTTTTGTAGACAAGTGACTGCACTAGAACGTGTTCAGTGACATCACAGCAAATAGGCATGACTATGAATGCTCTTACAAAAATAAATAAAAATCAAACAAACCTTCAACTTGTTATGTACGTTGTGTAAATTGAATTGTAAAAATCCCATTAAAATGCATTTTAGTTCCAGGTCTAAACACAAAATATGAAAACATACAAGGGGTGAACATTGATGCAAGGCATATACATTAACCCATAACTGCCAATAGGCTGGGATGTACCTTGGCCTAGAGCATCAGTATGGAGGGGGCAGTAGGACTCCAGCATGATATTTGCCGCCCACATTCAATTTTGTGGATACTGGCATCAGGTGCTAGGATGAGATGTGATAAACTTGCACCCCCTGTCTGTTCATATGATGGCTGCTAAGAGGAAGCAGTAAGGAGACTGGGTCAGCAGTGCATGGCTTCCCTCTTCCCCAACCAAAGGAAAATAGTGACTGTCTTTGTAAATTTGTAATGTCTGTTTGTGACATTGTTTATGTCTGTTTGTGACTGTGTGTGATTGTTTAGGTTTGTGACTGTTTGTTTATGTTTGTTTGTGACTGTGTGATTGTTTGTGATTGTTTGTGACTGTGTGATTGTTTGTTTATGTCTGTTTGTGACTGTGTGTGATTGTTTAGGTTTGTGACTATGTGTGATTGTTTAGGTTTGTGACTGTTTGTTTATGTGTGTTTGTGACTGTGTGTTTATGTCTGTTTGTGATTGTTTATGTCTGATTGTGACTGTGTGATTGTTTATGTCTGTGTGTTTGTGACTGTGTGATTGTTTATGTCTGTGTGTTTGTGACTGTGTGATTGTTTATGTCTGTGTGTTTGTGACTATGTGTGATTGTGTGTTTATGCCTGTATGTAGCTACAGGAGTATGTGCAGTAGAAAATAAACCGTTCACAGAGCTCCCCACGCCGCCTGTCATATTTAGTAATGTTGTTGTACGATATCTGGGTAGATTATTTCATGATCCTCTGCCCAGGTCTCACAGGTGAGAACTTCAACACCGATACAGGCAGCAGAAGAGGAGTATAGCACCCACCAACTGCTAAAATATGCATGCAATGGAGAAGCAGAAAGGTGTACCAGAGGGATTGTACTCCTGGCCCTCCATCACTCATCCTCCCCTGTGCCCATACTGGTAAGGAGCAGCAGAGGCAGATTTATTGACAGTATGTGTGACTGAATGTGACTGTGCATGTGTCCATGTTATTATGTGACTACTTGTATGCAAGAATGTATGGGGGTTAAGAAGGTAAAAGGGGTTACACCAAAGGGGTTGGTAAGAAATGCCGTAATGTGGGTCAAGTGCAACACAAAGGTGGAAAGGAAGGATTAAGAGATGAAAAAAAAAACACACACACACAAAAAGACAAACAATTGGTTTAGGAGTGTGAAGCCACATCAACAAGTTTACAAAATGGGGTGTTGCCAACATATACATCAGCCCTTGGTGCCAAGTAACCTTCTTCTGTGTATGTGACTGTATTATGGTGTGTGACTAGCCCCCGAACAGGCCTGAATGTGGTTCATATTTCAGCTGGACCATTCTACTCTGAAATGTGGACTGAATGCGGAAAATCCAGGTTCAAAAAATTTCAATTCAGGGCCCAGATTAAAAAAAATAAATAAAAGCCAAACAATTTGCCCACTGCCAGTGCAGCAGACAACGGGCAAATAGTTTAAATCCCTCGGCAGCACAAGGGTTAATTATGTGTCAGCTGGCCATCGCTTGCTAACCAATCGCCACATCAAATATGGCGGTCTTATTAATCCCCATAGGATTTTTGTTTTTTCTTTACTATTTGCAAGCCGCTACAACATTAACCCAGCGAGCAAATAGTTCTTCAAATGATCAATTCACTTTCAAAACGCAAGTGAATGATAATTTGTGACTGTGCATTCTTCCGGATGCACTCTGTTTATTATCTTCCGCCATACAGTCGTTGATAAATTTCCGATTGCGGTGCTGCACGTTGGTTCGAATGCAAAAATTAAAGATTTTCTGAATTCATCCAAACCAATGTTACAGAATCGCTTGGACCAACTGTATCCTGACTGCATTCGGCTCTAGTAAATCTGAGAATTGTCGATGTGGTCGGAATTCGGTCATTTTTACCGGAGTATGTTTATTGAATTACCGTGTAATGTTAATGTTATCACGTAAATTTTATCTATACCGAATAGCCTCACTCTCACTGATGTATCATATCTGTTGTGGCCGTGGCTAGTATATGAATATTAATCCTTTAATTAATTTAAAATAATTTTTAAAAAGTTGCTTTATTTATGGTATAAATTATTAATTCAAATCATTGCAATATGGATGTTACAAAAATGTGATAAAGTCAGGTGAAAAAATTGTTTTACTCAGAATGTGAGTCTGTATAGGCAGCCATGTTTCAAATAAACAGAGCAACAGCGACACCTAGTGGTAAACGTCATAAATTTTCCCAGGGAAGGTACAATAATGTGGCAATGAATACTGCCAGATTCTGTCAAGTCTAGTTAATGTCACTCGTGATAAATGCATTTGTCCTAGAAGGCTCAATATTAAATGACATTTTGTTTTTTTATCCCACGCTATGTCATCTCAGCTTTGGGCAAGGTTGTGATACTTAACTACGGAGTGACTGGCAAGCCAAGATTGGAGAATGAGAAATCATGGAATATGTTATGGTGTTGGATAAGTAAATGAAATGAATCCTCCCTTGACAGAGCAGCAATGTCGAAACACTGGGGGCGTTTGGTTGTCCACGTGTTAGACGTTTCCATTTTGACAATTTTATTAGATTGCCTGGTATGTATGTACGTATGTATGTATTATTCGCTTGTGTTGATTTAGTACGTTACTGACTGACTTCAGCAGGGGTAGTCATCCTCTTTATAGCAACCGCCCACTTTTTTATCTTTGTTAATGGTAAAATTTCTTAGGGCCACAGTAACTAATTTTATTGCGCAAGTGCAATTTTTAAAAAAAGAAATAAGGTTGTTATAAAAAAAAATATATGTACAAATGTATATTTTTTCCCCTTTTTTTCTATTTTTATATATGTGTGTCTGTGAGGTACTGTGTGTGTGAATGGTGCTGTGTGTGTGAGAGAGAGGGGCAGTGTGCGTGTGTGAGGGGTGCTGTATGTGGGTGAAGGGTGCAGTGTGTGTGTGTGAAGGGTGCAGTGCATGTGAGAGCAAGGGAAGTGCGTGTGTGAGGGGTGGAGTGAGTGTGAGGGGGGGCAGTCTTTGTTTGTATGAGGGGGCAGTGTGTGTGATGGGTGTAGTATGTGTTTGTGTGTGAAGGGTACATAAGGTCTATGCTGTGTGTAGGTGGGTGAAATAAAAATTTTCTGCAGAACCCACCACCTCCTGAAATCCTAAACCAGTAGGGACCAGGTTGACTACCCATGGACTACAGTATAATTAGTTTGGCATTAATACAGTATACAGCAGTGACAAACTTCACCCATTGCCTCCAAGCATAACCACTGAAATAAGCTGCACCAATAGTCTCCAGGCACCATAACCACAACAATAAGCTGCACCCACAGCATCGTGCACCATAACCACTACATTAAGCTGCACCAAAGCCTGGGAGCCCTGGGAGAGCTGATGGCAGGAGTCCACGGTGTCACCCATGATGAGGCGTCCAGTCAGCCTGCTGCCCAAGACGGACGGAGGGCCAGGAGATCAAGGCCTCCATAGCGTCTTTCTCCAAGTCCTGTTCGGTGCCGGAGGAGGGAGAGAAGTGGCGGCTCGGCCGCGCTACAGGATCGGTGTGCGGTACCCGGGAGGAGAAGTAGCCGTGCGGATGATGGTGGCGGTGTCCAGGCTCAAGATGGCGGCGGAATACAGGGTGCAGAAAGGGCGGGAAGATCGCGCTCCCCGCGCGATTCTCTTCCGGTCCGCACGGAAGTCGCGTCGGCACGGTCGGTGCGTGACGTCGACGCGGCCGGAAGCAACGTCAGCACGCATGGCGCGTACGTGACGTCACCGCGCAGGACAGCGTGGCCGTCACAGGCCTTGCATTCCAGCGTGGTTCCGGCAGGAAGTGAGCCAGGAACCACGCGACCAGCGCCCAGGAGGGCACCCGGAAGGAGGAGAGTCCACAGGAGTGCAAGCTGCAGCACTCTGGCGAGCAGAGTACGGTCGGGCCAGGAGGCCGGCCGTGGATCACCCCAGTCATCAGGGTCCAGTTCCTGTTCAGAGGAAGGTGATGCCCAGCATCCTCAGCCGGCCAGCGGTAAGTGTTGCGCCAGCGCTTGGAATGCGCTAGCTGGGGATAGTGTAGCTAGTGGGGTAATGGGTCAGGAAGTACTGGGGTTACTTAGGGCGGTGTTAGATCGGCTCCCGGGGGGGCCCCTTTGTGTCTCCAGTGCCAGTTACTCTCCCGGCACAGGCCCAGGACAGGGATAGGGGTCAGTTGCATGCCCGGTTAGGTAGGGCGCAAGGGTGCTTGCCAGGTTGTGAGCTGTCCCCACTAGGGATGCATGTGGTGCTGGATGTTCAGGAAACAATTGTCAAGGGTGAATACGTGGATTTCCTGGCCCTGGTCCCCCCGGATCGGGAGTCTGTGAATAGACCGCGGCGGGGGGATTCGGCGGACGGTAACAGGGGAAAGCAGCTGCCGCGGACGTTTGGGAACTGGCTTCAAGGGTTCTCCATATTCGCCAGTGTGCTGACGCGGGCCTTTCCTGAGAAGGCACCGGCATTATTTGGGTATTTAGACCTTATCTGGGGGGCGTACAAGGTTTATGGGGGACAATGTTGGTTTCGTTATGACCAACAGTTTCGCCAGAAGATGGCGGTGTGTGCAGGTATGGACTTTGGGGTCCAGGACGGGAGCCTTTGGCTCTTGCTGATGACTCCCAGTCGTCCGTCCCCCTTTCAGGGAGCGGCCGGCGCGTCATCCGGTGCACCGGCTGGGCAGCACAGGGGAGTCTGCTGGCTCTACAATGAGAGTCACTGCAAGTGGTTTGGATCATGCCGATTCAGGCACGAGTGCTCTCATTGTGGAGGGGCCCACCCTGCGCTGTGATGCTTCAAAAAGGGCAAGCAAGGTGGGAGACCCAATAGGGAGGATCTCACTAGAGCGGAGGATGCCGGTGAGCGTGCTAAGGATGCGCCCTTGGCTCGACCGGTATCCCAAGCGTAAGGATGCAGGGGTTCTGCTGGACGGGTTTTCGACAGGGTTTTGGATTCCGTTTGTTTATTCAGAGTTCCCTTCGCTGGCGGACAACCTGCGTTCGGTTGTGGGAAAGGAGGCTATACTGGAGGATAAGTTGAGGAAGGAAGTTTGTTTGGGCAGGATGGCGGGCCCGTTTGACACGCCGCCATTTCCCAATTTGCGGGTATCCCCGCTGGGGTTGGTTCCTAAGAAGGAGCCGGGATCCTTTCGTCTGATTCACCACCTGTCATACCCATCGGGCGGGTCAGTGAATGATGACATTGATAAGGAAGAGTCCCACGTTCGCTACGCCTCGTTTGATCGGGCTTTAGAATTGATCCTGGAGGCAGGGATGGGAGCTCTGTTGGCTAAGTCGGACATCGAATCAGCTTTTCAACTGCTCCCGGTCCACCCTGACTGTTTTCACCTGTTGGGTTGTCGGTTTCAAGGTTCCTTTTTCTTTGATATGTGTTTGCCTATGGGCTGCGCTATCTCTTGTTCTTATTTTTAAATGTTTACGTCGTTTTTGGAATGGGTAGTTGCTCGGGTTGCAGGGATAGAGTCGATCACGCATTATCTAGACGATTTTTTGTTTGTGGGTTCACGGGAGTCTGATGACTGCGCTGTGCTTTTAGATTCCTTTCGAGCTGTCACGGCGGATTTTGGCGTTCCAATCGTGGTAGAGAAGACGGTAGGGCCAGTGGGAGTCTTGTCCTACTTGGGGATTGAAGTGGACACTCGGAGCATGGTTTTCCGTTTGCCGGACGACAAATTGAATCACCTGCTGCGGCTGGTGGATTCAGTGAAAGAGGCCAAAAAAGTACAGCTCCGACAGTTACAGTCCTTGTTAGGACATCTGAACTTTGCCTGTCGGATATTGCCGATGGGCAGGGCTTTTTGTCGTCACTTGTCATTGTCGACGGTAGGAGTCAAGCAGCCATTTCACTTCATTCGGATCACTCACCGGCATCGAGAGGATCTGCAGGTTTGGAGTTAATTTCTGGGTAAGTACAATGGGCAATCCTGCTGGCTGCGCCCGGCGGTGTCCAACATGGATTTGGAATTGTACACCGACGCGTCTGGGTCCGTGGGTTTCGGTGCCTACTTTCAAGGGCGTTGGTGCGCGGAGGCCTAGCCACGACGTTGGCTAGAGACTAAATTGTTGAGTAACTTAACATTTCTGGAGCTCTTTCCAATTGTGGTGGCGGTGGAACTCTGGGGTGTCGAGCTGTCGAATCGGAAGGTGGTGGTGCACACGGACAACATGAGTGTGGTCCATGTGATCAACTGCTCTACATCGGCGTCCCCTCCGGTGTTGACGCTCCTCCGGCGCCTGGTACTGCTTAGCTCATAATTTGTGGTTGGTTGCGCGCCATGTGCCTGGGGAGCAGAACGTTATAGCGGACTCTCTCGGTTTCAGTGGGACAGGTTTCGAGTGGCTGCTCCAGAGGCGGCGCGGACTGGCACCTCGTGCCCGGTGGGTATATGGGACCTGGTTTCCACCATTTGAGACGGTTGGTGAGGGAGTCGCTAGCGGAGTCGACGTGGAGGTCGTATTCTGCGGTGTGGTGGAAATGGATGGCTGTTTGCAATGACGGTGATTCATCCTCGGACGAAGGTAGGTTGGGCGCGACTTTGGCCTTCTTGGAGTTGCTCTGCGCGGAGGGTAGGTCGGCAGCAGCGGCCGAGAGATCGTTAGCGGCCCTGTCTTTTCTGTTCCAGTGGTGTGGGTGGCAGGATGCTACCAAGTCATTCTGCATCTCATGAAGGGCTGGAAGAAGGGACGTAAGCCGGACACTCGGCGTCCAATCTCCTATGAGATCTTGTGCAGGCTCCTAGAGCGTCTGCCCCAGATTTGTGTCTCGGTCTATGAGGTCCTCCTGTTTGCTCTCTGCTTCTTTGCAGCCCTTCGGATAGGCGAGCTGGTGGCTCCCAGTACACGAGCGCTGGCTGCCATGCAAATAGCTGATATCAAGGTTTCGACGCGTGACGTGACGTTGCTCATTCGAAAGTCTAAGACAGATCAGGCAGGAGAGGGCGCGTCGGTGCGGTTTCAGGCTACCGTTGAGCAGTTTTGCCCAGTTAGGTTGCTGCGCGACTTCTTGGAGGTGCTAGGATCGGAGACGGGGTCCCTGTTACGGCACAGGGATGGGTCATAACTCAGCCGGTTTCAATTCGCCAGGGTACTTCGTGCAGGGGTTGTTAGCATTGGGCTGTCTCCAGGTTTGTACACCACACACTCATTTCGAATCGGGGCTGCCACGCAGGCTAGTCAGCTGGGCCTCCCCACAGAGGCGCTCAGGCGTTTGGGGCGCTGGCAGTCGGGTCGGATCCAGCTCTATGTGCGCCCCCATTTGCTGTAGGCTAGTGGCGCAGCAATTATGGTTTTCTGTTATTTTCGTTGTAGGTCCTTCTCCGCAATTTGTCTGGATCGTGGGTCACTCCTTTGTTTATTGGGCTGCTAGGCGTGCTGAGACTAGACCCTATGGCAGTAACCTCGGTTTATCGTACGAGGTAGCAAGGGTACGTTGGAGGGGGATTCGGGGGTTGTCATGGGAGGGGCTATACGGTGAGCTGGTGCAGCTCCGTCGCTGCGTGTCAGGGCCGGTGTTCTTAGTGGTTCACGCGGGCGGGAACGATGTCGGACGGCGACGGTCGGTGGACCTGGTTCGCGCGATGCGGCATGACGTGGCCCGCTGTTTTGCGTTGTTCCGGGACCTGACCCTCGTTTGGTCCGAGATCGTTCCACGCCCGGTCTGGCGGTCCGGAGGTCACGGTAAGGCGTTAGAGCGCTATAGGCGTAAGGTCAATGTGTCCATGTCCCGGTTTGTGCGCCAATTGGGAGGTATAGTGGTTAGACACTTCGAGCTGGAAGGGGTTAACGATGATGTCATGAGACGGGATGGTGTTCATTTGTCCCCCATTGGGTTAGATAGTTTCAATACGGGACTACAAGCTGGAATTGAGGCGGCGCTGTCGGCGGAGGGTTTCCCTGGACAGTGCAGAAGATAAAAGGAACTTTGGGGAGACGACAGCCTGCACGGAGCTGATGGCGAGGAGCCGGCTGTCGAGGCTCATGGGACAGAATTTGGGAGAACTGCCTGTTGGGCAACACCCAACAGCTGGCAGAGTTGGACTAAGTTAAAATTGTTATATTAAATAAAGCTGTGGCCGTTGCCCTTATCCACAAGAATGAGGTGTCACTTGTATTATTGGGGGGCAACGGGTTTTGGTCGGGGATTGGTTGGGTCAGCAGTCAAGTTTCCCCCTGGAACAATAAGGAAGGGGGAGCATGACTGCTGCCCAAGATTGGGGGCTGGGTTAAGATGGATACATTTGTGTCTAAAGTGGTGGTTCTTAAGGAAAGGGAGAGGGAGGGGACTTACCAGTCAGCAGGATAACTTAGGGCTCCTGACTGTTTTTCCCACCCTCCCACCCTGTTTCTGTTGTTGTGGCTTGTGTCTTGTTTTTTGTTCTTTGTGTTGTCACAGCTTGGCGGGTTTCCCTGGACAGCACAGAAGATAAAAGGAACTTTGGGGAGACGACATCCTGCACGGAGCTGATGGCGAGGAGCCGGCTGTCGAGGATCATGGAACAGAATTTGGGAGAACTGCCTGTTGGGCAACACCCAACAGCTGGCAGAGTTGGACTAAGTTAAAATTGTTATATTAAATAAAGCTGTGGCCGTTGCCCTTATCCACAAGAATGAGGTGTCACATGTATAATTGGGGGGCAACGGGTTTTGGTCGGGGATTGGTTGGGTCAGCAGTCATGGAATATGTTATTGTGTTGGATAAGTAAATGAAATGAATCCTCCCTTGACAGAGCAGCAATGTCGAAACACTGGGGGCGTTTGGTTGTCCACGTGTTAGACGTTTCCATTTTGACAATTTTATTAAGATTGCCTGGTATGTATGTACGTATGTATGTATTATCCGGTTGTGTTGATTTAGTACGTTACTGACTGACTTCAGCAGGGGTAGTCATCCTCTTAATAGCTACCGCCCACTTTTTTATCTTTGTTAATGGTAAAATTTCCTTACCGTCTACTAGGGCCGCAGTAACTAATTTTATTGCGCAAGTGCAATTTTTTAAAAAAGAAATAAGGTTGTTTTTAAAAAAACTAATGTATATTTTTTTTCTATTTTTATATATGTGTGTCTGTGAGGTACTGTGTGTGTGAATGGTGCTGTGTGTGTGAGAGAGAGGGGCAGTGTGTGTGTGAGGGGTGCTGTATGTGGGTGAAGGGTGCAGTGTGTGTGTGAAGGGTGCAGTGCGTGTGTGAGGGGCAGTGCGTGTGAGAGCGAGGGCAGTGTGTGTGTGAGGGGTGGAGTGAGTGTGAGGGGGGGCGGTCTTTGTTTGTATGAGGGGGCAGTGTGTGTGATGGGTGTAGTGTGTGTTTGTGTGTGAAGGGTACATAAGGTCTATGCTGTGTGTAGGTGGGTGAAATGAAAATTTTCTGCAGAACCCACCACCTCCTGAAATCTTAAACCAGTAGGGACCAGGTTGACTACCCATGGACTACAGTATAATTAGTTTGGCATTAATACTGTATACAGCAGTGACAAACTGCACCCATTGCCTCCAAGCACCATAACCACTGAAATAAGCTGCACCAATAGTCTCCAGGCACCATAACCACAACAATAAGCTGCACCCACAGCATCGTGCACCATAACCACTACATTGAGCTGCACCAAAGCCTCCTAGCACCATAACCACTACAATAAGTGGCACCTATATCCTCCAGGCACCATAACCACTGAAATAAGCTGCACCAATAGTCTCCAGGCATCATAACCACAACAATAATCTGCACCCACAGCCTCGTGCACCATAACCACTACATTAAGCTGCACCAAAGCCTCCAGGCACTATAACCACTACAATAAGCTGCATCAATAGCATGCAAGCACCATAACCACTACAACAAGATGCTCCAACAGTCTCCAGGCACCATAATCACTACAATATGCTGCACCAATAGCCTGCTAGCACCTTAACCACTACAATAAGCTGCTCCCACACCACTACAATATGCTGCACCAATTGCTTGCAAGCACCATAACCACTATAATAGGCTGCAAACATAGCCTCCTACCACCATAACCACTACAATAACCTGCAAACATAGCCTCCTGGCACCATAACCACTACAATAACCTGCAAACATAGCCTCCTGGCACCATAACCACTACAATAACCTGCAAACATAGCCTCCTAGCACCATAACCACTACAATAACCTGCAAACATAGCCTCCTGGCACCATAACCACTACAATAACCTGCAAACATAGCCTCCTGGCACCATAACCACTACAATAACCTGCAAACATAGCCTCCTGGCACCCACTACAATAACCTGCAAACATAGCCTCCTGGCACCATAACCACTACAATAACCTGCAAACATAGCCTCCTGGCACCATAACCACTACAATAACCTGCAAACATAGCCTCCTGGCACCATAACCACTACAATAACCTGCAAACATAGCCTCCTGGCACCATAACCACTACAATAACCTGCAAACATAGCCTCCTGGCACCATAACCACTACAATAACCTGCAAACATAGCCTCCTAGCACCATAACCACTACAATAACCTGCAAACATAGCCTCCTGGCACCATAACCACTACAATAACCTGAAAACATAGCCTCCTGGCACCATAACCACTACAATAACCTGCAAACATAGCCTCCTGGCACCATAACTACTACAATAACCTGCAAACATAGCCTCCTGGCACCATAACTACTACAATAAGCTGCACTCACAGCCTCCTACCACCCTAAATACTACAATAACTGCACCAATAGCATGCTAGTACCATAACCACTGCAATAAGCTGCACCCATAGTCTCCTACCACCATAACCACTATAATAAGCTGCAACTATAGCATCTTACCACTATAACCAGTACAATAAGCTGCTTCTGTAGCCTCAAAGCACCATAACCACTACAATAAGCTGCTCCGGTAGCCTCCAAGCACCATAACCACTACAATAAGCGGTAAAGATTTTGCTGCTGGAGTGATCCTCTAATTATGTAACAGCAAGTAGCTTCATTTTGTAGTGAGACATACCGTCTTTCCCTGAAAATTATATACATTTTCCCCTAAAAAAAAAAACGCACTAAGGCTTATTTTCGGAGGATGTCTTTTTTCAAGGAAAAAAAGGTATCAAGCATGTTATAGAAAGCAGGTCTACGTTCGGGGAACTCCCCCGAACATAGACCAGTTCACTAGGGCATGGAATCCTGCGAATCTACGTTTGAGTTAACTTCTCCGAACTTAGATTAGTTTACTCACGAATGGAATCCAGCAAATCTATGTTTGGGGAAAATTCCCTGACTATAGATTAGCGAACTAGTGACTAGGGCTTATTTTCGTGGTAGAGCTTATATTAAGAGCATCCCCCGAAAATAAGCTAGGGCTTATTTTCGAGGAAACAGGGTATATATAGCGTCCCAAGAGATTAAGTGGGGAAAGTAAAAAGATTTATATCTAAAAGAAAATAAAAATATAATCAAAAATCCCCGCTTTGTCACATTACCTCATCTGCTGGTTGGTCCAGCACGGGAACTCTGACCTCCAGTTCATCGACCATCCAGAGAGCTGCTTGGTTTACAACTGCAACTATAACAAAGGTAACTATAAGAATCAAATCATTCCAAAGTCTAATTTAAAGTGTTTAATGTCACACTATCAGTGTTATTCGCTACAGTGAGAATTGTTCGGAGTTAAAAAATATTTCAAATTTAAGGCCAAATTAGCCAAACTAGAAAAATGCTGGGATTTTTTTCTAATTATTTTTTTCTGATTTTACATTTTAAAATGACTTTGAATTCCCAATAATTCTCACTCTAGTAAATAACCCCGTTATCTATGTATTTTAACCTTTGGCTTCTGTAATAATCAGTACATTTTCCTTTATCTTTCTATCTGTAACCTGTACTATCAACTTTCACTTGAGCCTGACAGCTTCCATCTCCTGAACATCTCTTTTACTCTGTTTAATCACATAAAATGAAGACACATTGTATGACTGATTTGCTATATCGGCTGAAATATGGAGTTACTATTTCAGTGTCAGTTCTGTTGTTCGTTACTGGTGGAACTACTAGGGTTGCAGCGATCTCTCTATCGACTGGGCCCAGGGGTTCCGTTTCTCAGGGGAGGGGAGGGGAGGGGTGGGAGCAGGCCAATTTAGCCACCTTCTCCCGTTGCACAATCATTATTTAATATATATATTTTCATTCTGGTAACATAAGAAATAACTGTTAGACCTCCTGGGCAAAGACCACCCCTCCCTCCTCTTTTGGCTCCCCAAAATATACAGACCAGAACTCCTACCAACATCACCAGCCCTGACCACATCCCTACAAGTTTGGGATAGGACTACCACGTGCCACCCCCTCACCACTCACCCCAATACCAAGAAACAAGCGCTTCCCCCTCGGCATGACACCACAAGACTTTGAACACTACGAAGATAACATATTGATTAGACTTAGGGATTTATTCAGTAACCAACAACTTATACCATTCCCAGAACTCTCGCTACCTACAACTACGCAGCTTCCTGAAAGAACCTCAAAACATAAAAACAGCAACCACAAAACTCACACAATTAGAGATAACCTGCCTACAAGTCCCCACACACAAGGGACAAATCTCTACGATATACTCCCAACTGAACTTCAACTCCCCAGCAGACACACTCACCTACACGAAGGCCTGGGAAACTGACATAGGCCCACCAGGGGACCCATCAGACTGGGAAAGCATATGGGAAGCCACCGCCTCGCTCACCATATGTGTGAATCATAAGGAACAAGCATACAAAACCATGCTCAGATGGTACCTGACACCCCTGAGACCCAAACAAATGGGGATCGCCCCCACAGACACCTGCTGGAAAAAATGCATGCAACAAGGAACCTACATTCACATGTGTTGGCACTGCCCGCAGAGCTCGCAACTCTGGACCGAGGTCGCCAACCACATGTCCAGAATACTGCATGTAGACATACCCATGGACATGGCTCCTCTCAAAGCCCCAACCCATCTACCAAGAGCACAAAACAAACTGGTAGCGAAAATAGCTCTCGCCACCAGACGCACCATAGCAGAACAATGGGGAACCACAACACGCCTACACTAGCAAAAATGATCCAAAAAACTAATGAAACCATGGAAATGGACAAATTCTCAGCCATCCTACATGACGCAACAAAACATTTTCACAAAATCTGGGACCCATGGATTACGAGGCACCTAGTTGGGGTGTAGGAGACGGTCCGGGACGAGTGGCCGCTCCGGGACCTCCCTCCAACCCCCTTCACCCCCACAGCACCGACCCCCCCACAAGTCACTTAAAGTAAACTCACGCATACAGAACACCCACTGGGAACCCTGCAGAACCCATCATGACAGAGAACACGCAAAACACCCTCGACCATCCACTAAACGCACGACTACCATCGCAAACACAACACAAGCACAACCAAGACAAAATCACCACCTGTCACGACCACCGGGAAACTAAGTGATCAACAACAACGTAGTCACCGAGGACTACAGGGACCACTTGCCCTGCACGACACCAACAACCGACAAACTCCACACAACCTCCAGAACAACCTCCACAATAAAATTTCTGATCCGAGAGGGCACCTAGGCCCCCCACAGGTAAACAAACACCAGACATACCACTCAAAAGGACATCAAACGCACAACAACTCAGACCTACTAAGAAAGACTTGAGAAGCAACTGTCAACCAGCTCTAACTACCACCCTCTCCAATACCACTATAAAGGTTTACAAAACGACAGCTGTTGGCTTGAAACTTGTAACCCACCTGTACCCCTCCGACCTAAATGATATACGAGAACAAACTGTATAAGGGTATACAGGGTACAAGCATGACCAATCTGCGTATTGGAGACAAAATGTTCCACCACTCATGCTACCAGTACACACAACCCATGGGGCCCTAGTACGAAAACTGATCCGTTACTCTGCGCGGGCTAGGGCCGCAACACATGGCGGTTTTAACCTTGTAGCTGAAAACATAGCAGTTTCAGAGAAACTGCTATGTTTCACTGAGGGTTAATCCAGCCTCAAGTGGCTGTCTCATTGATAGAGGAGCCGCATACTAATGCCGGAGCCGGAAGATGACATCATCTTCTGGCTCTGGTATCAGTGCGGTGCGCAAGGGAGCTGAAGAGGAAGCACTGGGGGAAGAGTGCTCCCTCGCGCGCCCGCCAGCCAGCCTGCCTGCCGGGTGATACCAGGGCCAGCCTCGGGGGGGCCCTGAGGTAGCCAGCCCCTGGGCCCCCCCAGGAGAAGAGGCTGGCCGCACTGGCATACATACCGGGTCGCAGGGTGGCCGGGCCCCCTTGTGGGCTGGGCCCGGTCGCAGTCGCGACCCCGTTATGTACGCCACTGCATGCTACCCAATTCCCTTCCTTCTGTACCCCCTCAGAAAATCTTTAAAATAAAGAATTTTTAAAAAAAAGAAGTAACTGTTAAACTTTGCAGGGGACTGCTAGGTAAGATAATAGATCAAGGTACTGAGTCAGAGCCCTGCTGCCAGGACACCGTGGCAAGAGCATGCGACAACACGCTGTACCAAATGGGCCACCAGGGCTTAGATAGGAAGGGGGTAAAAATATACTTTTTTTTTAATGCTACATATTACAACACTCACTACAAGTGGGCCCTTCCTTGTTTCTTTACCCAGGGGCCAGCAGTTCTATGTGGGTGAATATTATTATTAGCTTTTATATAGCGCCAACTTATTCTGCAGCGCGTTACAGTATTATAAAGGTGGAAACTTAATAAATTAAACAATTACAAATTGGTACAGGAACATTTGGATGATGAAGACCCTGCTCAAAAGATATTTTTTATACGTTTTTTAGTGAATATGTTTGTGTATATGGCTCATAGAATATATGTTTATTGATCCATATGGCAGAACCGACCATCCCTATAAGAACTTTGGTGGAGTGACTTTGCACCATGTGATTGCCATGAAATAATTCTAAAGATAATTTGAAAGTTGTACTACTGCAGAATTGTCACATACATTAGGTGGAACTTGCGTAACTGGTTACTTATGGCGCATGTAAGTGAGACCTTGGTGAGATCTTACGAGGGATCTATAAAGTACTATCACTACCTCTCTATATCCTCCTGGAGATCTGCTCTATAGAACTGAACACAATACTCTAGGTGAGATCTTACCAGGGATCTATAAAGTACTATCACTACCTCTCTATATCCTCCTGGGGATCTGCTCTATAGAACTGAATACAATACTCTAGGTGAGATCTTACCAGGAATCTATAAAGTACTATCACTACCTCTCTATACCCTCCTGGAGATCTGCTCTATAGAACTGAACACAATACTCTAGGTGAGATCTTACCAGGGATCTATAAAGTACTATCACTACCTCTCTATATCCTCCTGGAGATCTGCTCTATAGAACTGAACACAATACTCTAGGTGAGATCTTACCAGGGATCTATAAAGTACTATCACTACCTCTCTATATCCTCCTGGAGATCTGCTCTATAGAACTGAACACAATACTCTAGGTGAGATCTTACCAGGGATCTATAAAGTACTATCACTACCTCTCTATATCCTCCTGGAGATCTGCTCTATAGAACTGAACACAATACTCTAGGTGAGATCTTACCAGGGATCTATAAAGTACTATCACTACCTCTCTATACCCTCCTGGAGATCTGCTCTATAGAACTGAACACAATACTCTATGTGAGAACTTACCAGGGATCTATAAAGTACTATCACTACCTCTCTATATCCTCCTGGAGATCTGCTCTATAGAACTGAACACAACATCCCTCGTGTATGTCTGTACCCAACATTCACCACCCCCACCTTCACCTCCTGCGCATCTTCGTTATGTGTCTTTCTATTCTCTGTGACCCGGCTTTGTCTCTTAGCAGGGGGAAGGGATAACTACAGCCTTTTTGTCTAACATTCTCACAACTCGGATACTAACTCTGAAGATTTTAAATAAAAGGAACTATTAGCCGAGGCTGGTCTCCTGAGAATGGAAGATAATTATTTCTCACTTAAAACAGTCAGTGTTAAATTAGCCGGCTCTGAATTTCCCTTTTGCGAGGAGAGGCTCCCACCGAGCTGGGGAACGCGTCCTATTTGCATCACAGCGGTATCTTGTTTATTCGTTCACATGGCCATACCCACGGTTGGTTAGTTTGGCATACTCATCGTGAGCCCTGAAACAGCTGGTATCTGGCACAGGACTCTAGAATGATCTCTGGAAACAAGGCACAACGGCACGGTCGTATTTGATTGCTATGAAACAGAAAAAGAGGGGCTTTGAAGGACACGTGGCCCCCTGTTACCTCTGTCACGGACAATGCCACGTGAAATTCCTGCAGGACACACTCTAAAATAATACCCCTCAGCAGTCGGCATTAACTTTTACAAAATGATATTTAAATAAACTGACTAGAACACTTCTTAATTGTATTTTATTTCGTTACTATAAAATAAAAAAGCAAAAATAGAAAAATAAAGAATCAAAATGTAACTGTGCAGAAGAAAAAATATGTACTTTTAAATTTACAATTATAACTATATTTAGATAAGACACTCTCAAAGGCAGCACAGAAACAAATCGTCTATAATTATTAAATCGCTTTCTTGCGTTAAGTATCAAATTTCCATTAGAATTTATATTGAAAAGCTCACATTAAAATAAATATTTCTGATCTGTAACAGGAATACAGCACTGCTTGGTTTAAATGCATTTGATAGCTAGGCATACAATGTAAATTAAATATACCAGTAAAAAAAAACAAAAAAAAAAACATGAAATAAAACGAATTGTTCAATCCTTGCTATAAGTGGAAAACTTGATGTGACAGTTGTGCTTAAATGATGCCAACATCACTATGCCTGATTGACAGTATGAGCATCAACAATTGAGGCTTGTTGGATTTAAAAGAATAACAGGAACCATTCTTATCTTATACTGTGAGAGCAAAACGCGCAAGCAACTTTTAATCCTTTGTGTGTCAAATTTAAAAAAATATATATTCTTTTAAATTGCTCCACTCATAAAAGTAAAAACAAAATTGGTTATTAGATATATACATTGGATAGCCACACATTTTTTTTATATACCGTTTTCTACCCTGTATTTATTTCACTGTTTAATGAATATTCCCCTCTCTCGTTTATCTTTAGGGGGTATATTTTACATCCTGTTGGACATTTTTATATTTTACCTATGCTTGACGGCCATGTGAGTTGTAGTTGTTTTGTATCTACGTCTGATTGATACTATTACTTTTTTGAGCTGATGTGTCTTTATCTGTTGATACTATTAAATATTGCTGTTAATACATCTATTAGATCTATTCATTTTTTTAAATAAATTTTTCCCGTAGGAGCGCTCACACTATATTTTATATTTATTGTTTGCTTCTATTTCAAGTCGCTATTGTTTAGTGTGTAGAAGCCCACTGGTGGGTTATATTTTTAGGATCTGTTACCTGCTTTGTTTTTAATTTATTCTACATAATTATTGCAAAAAAAAAATAAAAAAATAATTTATTTATTTAGTGTTCTATTAATGTGTCAACTATTTAACCTAAACCTCTGGCAGTGTCTCTTTAATAGACCTCCTAATCTGAACATTACCCTCTCAAACTCCGAAGCATGACCAATTGTTCGAGGTCTCGCTCCTCTTTCACGTATAGTAATAATTTGGCATTAGGAATGTCTACTCACTCTGAGGTTCCACAACACGCAGGACAGGCCCCAAGCTTGTAGTAGCTAATTGGGTGGCAGTCTTCACTCCTCTCTCAGACACATTAAAGAAATATCCCAACAAAGGATTTATATTTTTTATATCCTGATAGGCAAAGGAGGTAATCTGGAAGGCTGAATGAATAAGAGGAATCCTCGCCACTCGACTCAGCACATTCTCCTGTACAAAAAGGACAGATTAACTGTGAATGCCAACATTTAGAGATTGCAACAAACCAGAGTAGAAGTCAGGTGAGACTGATTGAAGGGTAAATTGAAATGGGTAGATGGATGCACATATGGGAGAATGAGTTGAAGACTGGGTTAGTGTGAGGAACAATGAGTAGATAGGTATAGAAAAGGACTGTTGAAAGGATCTTTGAAAACGTACTGATGACTGAGAAGGCTTGATGGTTGAGAATTGCTGGGTGGCCGAATGTATTTTTGGTTGGGTGAGAATAAAGTGCCAGGCAAAGAAATAGATGGGTGGCTGTGGGATTTGTGAGCGTAAAGACAAGTGGTTGGTAGATAAATGTAAGGTTAAATGAATGTCGATCAGCTGTGTGGGTGAAAGCAAAAATGAATGCAGAAGGTGGAGAGATTAGTGGTTGAATGATGTGCATCAAAATATAAATTTATGTGGTATGTAACGTTTTCAGTTTACACAGTAAAATCAAATGAAGGCCTTAATCAACCACAGGGGAATTTAGGTAATGCAAGTTAAGAGATAGATGAAAAGACAGAAAATATGGTTTTATCTGTAGGAAGACAGATTACAGGCTGGATCTGCGCGGCTTGTTCTCTCATGGCCATGTTCGAGTATACAGAGAAACCTGCAAATGGAAAAAACAAATACAGATAAACAAGTGATAGATTTGTAAATGTGTACAAATTCCACATATGACCCTTTATAAATATTTCAAGAAACAAAACCCCCAGTTTTCTAAACCTCAGGATCAGGAGAACAGTGGAGGATGTTCGTTATGTAATAGACAGGGTCCAGGGAACTGTTCAACAGCTAGTGGTTCTCAACATTTTGAGATAAGATGCATATTTTCCTTTTACACTATCTTTGTCCTTTAATAGCTGTACAGATCTATGGCTAAACCTGGAGGAAACAGGTTTGAGTGCCCACTAAAAAAGATAGTTAGGGAGGAAAACAACAGGTGTAAAATCAAAGCAATTCTTAATTTAGAATTGCCCTGAATAAGACACATAGCCATAAAACGCTGCAAACATATACAAACTATCTTTACACCTATCTATAAACACGACATTGAAACATATATAAAACCACAAGGCCTGTCCTGTCTGTCGTGGAATCCTATTTACATAATTGGACCTTTCAGGTAAATATAAAACTATCCCCACATGCTCACAACAATATAGAAGTTTTTACAAAAATATATCCAAATTCTTATATAAAGAGAAAAATTCAAGCATATGAGGCTTCATGATTTCCATCCATTAATACAACCATATTTTGGATTAGAAAGAAGGCCCACCAGATTGTCTCTTACCCAGAGGACATGTATTTCTCGAATGTATTATATATCTGAGACAGTAACTCCACATGCTGTGAATTGTGAGGGTTTTAATAGGTCCTATGATATATAAAAGCTGTTGAGATCTCCTCAATGTGAGAAAACTACCTACAGTAATCAAAAAAAATATCACTTAACCGTTGCCTTGTTAAAGGGAATAGACACATACATCACTCTATGCCACAGACAGGGTAGGGAGTTATATCTACCCCAGTATTAATCAGGAGGCCAACAATTTACAGCACCCGGTGACTATTTATATACAGTCACCAACGAAATCATTAAGACGGTCATTGATTTCAGAATTAGCTCCCTAATTTACAAATCTACTTATTATCATACTGTACCTGGTTCTGGAGAGTACTCTCACAAGCACTGTGATGATCAGAAAAGAAAATTGCTTGTAATAATTTTAATAGGTCCTTCCAGGCAAGTGGGGATTTCCAAAACAAGCATGAGATTAATCATGGAGATTATAGATCCCACCCTAATAATCATGGGACCATCGAAATATCCAAAGAGAATGAGTGTGAAAATGTGGGATTGGAGAAATGTGCCTTTTTTAAGCCCATGTGATCTTAACCAATCCGATACAGTAAAATTACTGGAGAAAAACCAAACTGTAAAAAACAACTCCCAAAAATATATGCATCCTCTGTTTTTTAATTATACAACTATGCCATGTGTTTTCTCAAAACGATGTCTACTTATCTAATTTCCATCCCCACCCCACTTCCAGACACACATATAAGCTGTAAAATTAACATTATAGGGGGGGGAAAATGGAAAACAGGACTTCGTTTAAATTGTTCGTAAAACCATACCACCCAACTGTCCTATATCTGATGGAACATTCCCTTATTTTAACTCTCGTAACATTGCTTCAGTTTCTGTCTCTGGAGGTAAATTTCTAAAGACAAAAAATATATAGTCCCCACCCAGTGTTAGAAGTTTGATAATCATGCATGTGGCTGCAATGCACAAAAGGTAGGTCCCCACTCATCATGTGTAAAACAAGTAGTGATGTTGCGAACATAAAATTTTCGGTTCGCGAACGGCGAACGCGAACTTCCGCAAATGTTCGCGAACCGGGCGAACCGCCATAGACTTCAATAGGCAGTTGAATTTTAAAACTCACAGGGACTCTTTCTGGCCACAATAGTGATGGAAAAGTTGTTTCAAGTGGACTAACCTAGACTGTGGCATGCCGGAGCGGGATCCATGGCAAAACTCCCATGGAAAATTACATAGTTGATGCAGAGTCTGGTTTTAATCCATAAAGGGCATAAATCACCTAACATTCCTAAATTGTTTGGAATAACGTGCTTTAAAACATCAGGTATGATGTTGTATCGATCAGGTAGTGTAAGGGTTACGCCTGCTTCACAGTGACACACCAAACTCCCCGTTTAAAGCACCGCAAACAACCGCAAACAGAGGCGGCTCTCTAATTAGGTGGTTTAGGCGGCCGCCTAAGGCGTCGCGCTGGCTGAGGCCTCGTGGCCGCCTAAACCGCCTTATGGCAGACTGTGTCAGGTCCTCGGTCAGTGACCGAGGACCTGACACCAGGAGGGGGCCCGGCGGCTTGCCCGGTATGCCGCCGGGTGCGAGGCCCCTCCTGGCTGCCCGGCCACCATCGAAGACACAGGTCTGCACCTCCGCAGTGAGCAGAGCTGCAGACCATGTGTCTCGCGAGAATTGGCCAATCAGAGCGTTGCCACGGGTTACCACGGCAACGCTCTGATGGTCTTGCGATATTACACGCTCTGCAGCTCTGCGGAGCTGCAGACCGGAAGAAGTGGCCACTGGACCACCAGGGAAGAGAAGGTAGGCTCCCTCACCACCCTCAGCCTCCCCCCCCACCAGCCTCAGCCTCCCCCCCACCAGCATCTCCACCCCCCCACCAGCCTCACCACCCTCAGCCTCCCCCTGTACACTACTGTTACACCAGATATGAGTTGCACTGGAGTGACACTGTGCCCTGGCAGGCCCTAAAACGCACACGCGTGAAGGAACCTGACTGCTATTATATTACAGTCAAAAAAGTTTCATTCACGAGTGTGGGTATTTTTAAAATTTTAAAACCCACAGGGACTCTTTCTGGCCACAATAGTGATGGAAAAGTTGTTTCAAGGGGACTAACACCTGGACTGTGGCATGCCGGAGGGGGATCCATGGCAAACCTCCCATGCAAAATAACATAATTGATGCAGAGTCTGGTTTTAATCCATAAAGGGCATAAATCACCTAACATTCCTAAATTGTTTGGAATAACGTGCTTTAAAACATCAGGTATGATGTTGTATTGATCAGGTAGTGTAAGGGTTACGCCCGCTTCACAGTGACAGACCAAACTTCCCGTTTAACGCACCGCAAACAGAGGTGGCTCTCTAATTAGGTAGTTTAGGCAGCCGCCTAAGGCCTCGCGGCCGCCTAAACCACCTTATGGCAGACTGTGTCAGGTCCTCGGTCAGTGACCGAGGACCTGACATCAGGAGGGGGCCCGGCGGCTTGCCCGGTATTCCGCCGGGTGCGAGTCCCCTCCTGGCTGCCCGACCACCATCGCAGACACAGAGCCGCCTCTGGGTGATGCTGAGGGTGGTGGGGGTGAGGCCGAGGGTGGTGGGGGTGAGGCCGAGGGTGGTGGGGGGGAGGCTGAGAGTGGTGTGGGGG